>JANAVB010036922.1:137500-181523 GCA_029216955.1 Iris pallida
TTATTTTCTATTATAAATTGTTGAGTCGGGAATGAGAAGTACCAAGGATGTATGATCTGACCTTAGACAGTGTAGACAGTAATTTATTATTGTAAAGTAGACAGTGTAGACAGTAATTTATTATTGCAAAGTAGACAGTGTAGACAGTAATTTATTATTGCAAAGTAGACAGTGTAGACAGTGATTTATTATTTCAAAGTATACCATGTTTCTTTATTGTATTATTTGCTGTAGACAGTGTAACTTTAGACAGTGTAGACAGTGTAACTTTAGACAGTGTAGACAGTGTCGTGTAATTGTCCCGAGACCGATCACATATCAAAGGTACTTCTAACAGTTGGGGAAAGTATTTTGTGTCTATTTATTTGCTATTGGTTTTCTGTATTTCCTGTTTATTTTCAAAACTCATGATTGATGTCTACTATTTGTTTTATAGTCATTTTCTTTATTTGAAATTGCATTCAGTAAATTGTGCTCGTTCCATTCCTGACTGGAAACCAACATTTTTCAGGTTAGCCGTGGTTTCACTTAGCTTGGGGAGTGACAGAAATACTTGCAGACAAAAGCCTAGAGACTAGCTAGATAGTCGAGTTGTAGTCATTCATTTTTCTGTACAAGTTTATATTTTTCTACAAATGTAAAAGTTATGATCATTGTAAGTTAAATTAATTATGTGAATGAGCATTATTTGTGATTTTGATCTTCATGGCCGTGACAGCGTTCTACCGCCGATACTGCGGCGTAGGCTGGCTTGGACACGTCTCGTATCCGTTTATAAAAAAACGGGTACGGGTCGTGACAACAATGCTTACATTCTTTCAGATCTTTACAGATTACAATGATCTCGTTCCTATATATTACATCCCTTTATATACAAAACCAACTCTTGCAACAGATGGCCTTCTCTTGGTATCTCTTCTAATTTTTGGCTCCTAAGGATGAGGCTCGGGCTATCGCTTCAGACTATCCTTCTCGATGCGTCTTATACCTGCATGCAGACTGATGGTGGATCAGTATATCAGCATACTGGTAATTGTGAACAAAGAGCTGCATTTGTCTGAAATGATCACTATTTATTTAGTAAGAAAATATTTCTTGTGATGTGATCTTGCTACTTTTACCTATATTCATTTCATGCATACAAGATCAGTTTACATCTTTTTTGAAAATATCTTTGAAAAGCCACAATTCATTTTATTACATTTGAAGCATACAAGGGACTGTTCAATTCAAGCACAATGACTATTCATTTTATGTGCAGTGCGCAGCATATTTCGTGAACCATATCATTTCATTAGGGACAACAGCATTATCATTCTTTTCTCTTATTCAAGACATTCTCATGCAGATTACAAGCATGATTATCATAACTTCTTTGGACTGAACATAGCAATTCTTGGCAATAATTTATTCTTTAAGCAACTCATGTTCATGAAACTTAACAACGAATGTATCACTTTTTCAGTGATTCTTACCATAGTCGACGGCCCATCCCTGCATAAGACAAGGATTAGCATAAATATAACATAACCAACATTCGTAATTCCGATTCATTTCTGCATCGTTAGCTCTTAGCAAAATATTCTTGACACATGCAGACTCGACTGGCATCTGTGACTCTTGGATTCAGCTCGTCGCTATTAGACATAACATTTTCGAGGTGTAGCATTTACCTCACATAATATTTTTGAGGTGTAGCATTTACCTTACATAACATTCCCGAGGTGTAGCATTTACCTCATACAACATTCTCGAGGTGTAGCATTTACCCCAAGATACTATTACAATCTCTTTACAACATGTACAAGTCCGTCTGTACATGACCAGCATTTAGAACATCTTTGAGGGACAAGCAATCATTCATCTTCTAGGAACATAATAATAGTTCTATGCAGATATAGCATATCATGTTATCTTTGAAACATACCAGTTCGGGGCATATAAGCAATCTCTTTTCTTTTTTTGTTAGCATGGCAACAGTTCATTGACTAAAGGCAACATCTCTACTTTAGCATGGTAACATCTCGTTTGATTTAACATAGCAAACATTCATTTCTTTTTATCAGGCAATAATCTTTCTTTAGCATACAGGCATCAGTTCATTTCTTATTAGCAGGCAACAATTCTTCTTAGCATACAGGTTATCTCTTTTCTTGTTCTTAGCATGGCAGCATGTGAATTCTCTTATAAGCATACTCAATGATTTCAATCTTGTTATTAGCAATAGCATTCAATTAAAAACTCATATTCTTATTAGGCTTAAGTGAATCAGCAAATGAGACTTCGTCCACTCATCCAGATTAATCGTCTTCTGTTGCAAAACCAACAATCTGATTTCTTTGTTTATCTAGTGCCTTTGCGGAGCGGGACACTACATAATTACCCTCCGAGAAAAAGTTTCGTCCTCGAAACTTAAGAAGAAATTTACAATATCTATAGCAGCGATAGTCCTCATCCTTCGCCATCATCAATCCATGAAATCATAATTCAGATCATATTAAAACTCTTGTTTAATAAAGCATCAATCTCAATCAATCAAATCGATAAAACATTTGCCGGCATCATAAAAATATTTACGGATTTATTGTATGGAACTTTCATCTCATTGATGATATCAAGCAGGCAAGGAATTTCTAATTAGGAGAACATCTTTGAATTCAATTGAATCAAATTTCATGTTGCTCTGATACCATTCTGTCATGCCCCGATCCCGCAGAGTCTTTTCGTCCTCGCTTCGGACTCTGTGAGACCATTCGTCTTCGTTAAGGCGTGATGTCGTGTAAGCCTAAGTTGCGCTTGCACAAGGCCAAGACCTGTACAATGACAAAATAGACAAGATAGACAATACGCAGCAAAACATATTACAGATAATTGAAGCAGTAGCAAATATTTTACAGATATATGAATTGAACACAATAGTAACAAAAAATAATTCTCTTTATTGATTTCATTTGAACAGATTACAAGCTCTCGATTCTCTCTGATACAATGCTTACATTCTCTTAGATCTTTACAGATTACAATGATCCCGTTTCCATATATTACATTCCTTTATATACAAAACCAACTCTTGCAACGGATGGCCTTCTCTTGGCATCTCTTCTAATTTCTGGCTTCTGAGGATGAGGTTCAGGCTATCGCTTCGGGCTATCCTTCTCGATGCGTCTTGTACCTGCATGCAGACTGATGGTGGGTCAGTATATCAGCATACTGGTGATTGTGAACAAAGAGCTACATTTGTATGAAATGATCACTGTTCATTTAGTGAGAAAATATTTCTTGTGATGTGATCTTGCTACTTTTACCTATACTATTTCATGCATACAGGGTCAGTTTACGTCTCTTTTGAAAACATCTTTGAAAAGCCACAATTTATTTCATTACATTTGAAGCATACAAGGGACTATTCAATTCAAGCACGATGACTATTCATTTCATGTGCAATGTGCAGCGTGTTTCGTGAACCATATCATTTTATTAGGGACAACAACATTAGCATTCTTTTTTCTTATTCAAGACATTCTTAGGCAGATTACAAGCATGATTATCATAACTTCTTTGGACTGAACATAGCAATTCTTGGCAACAATTTATTCTTTAAGCAACTCATGTTCAGGAAACTTAACAACGAATATATCACTTTTTTAGTGATTCTTAGCATAGCTGACGGTCCATCCCTGCATAAGACAAGGATTAGCATAAACATAACATAACCAACATTCGTAATTTCGATTCGTTTCTGCATCGTTAGCTCTTAGCAAAATATTCTTGACACATGCAGACTCGACCGACAGCTGTGACTCTTGGATTCAGCTCGTCGCTATTAGACATAACATTCCCGAGGTGTAGCATTTACCCCACATAACATTCCCGAGGTGTAGTATTTACCTCACATAACATACCCAAGGTCTAGCATTTACCTCATACAACATTCCCGAGGTGTAGCATTTATCCCAGGGTACTGTTATAATCTCTTTACAACATGTACAAGTCCATCTTTATATGACCAGCATTCAGAACATCTTTGAGGGACAAGCAATCATTCATCTCCATAGAACATAATAACAGTTCTATGCAGATATAGCATATCATGTTATCTTTGAAACATATCAGTTCGGGGCATATAAGCAATCTTTTTTTTTTTCTTATTAGCATGGCAACAGTTCATTGATTAAAGGCAACATCTCTACTTTAGCATGATAACATCTCGTTTGATTTAACATAGCAAACATTTATTTCTTTTTATCAGGCAATAATCTTTCTTTAGCATACAGGCATCAGTTCGTTTCTTATTAGCAGACAATAATTTTTTTTAGCATACAGGTTATCTCGTTTCTTGTTCTTAGCATGGCAGCATGTAGATTCTCTTATAAGCATACTCAATGATTTCAATCTTGTTATTAACAATAGCATTCAATCAAAAACTCAGATTCTTATTAGGCGTAAGTGAATCAGCAAATACTATACCAAAAGGGGGATTTTCCAACACCAATTTTTTCCACTTACCAACGGTTTTTTAATGTTACTAATTACCAACCATATAAAACCGTTAGCAACACAATAATCCGTTAGCACAAATAGAAAAAACTAAAATATAATATAAATAACACTTCTTTTATTTGGTAGCACTCCCAAACCGTTGGTAAATTTGATAAAATTTAAATAGAAAAATAATCCTATAGCATGTGCCTTCCACGTGACAGGAAGTGTTAGGAATAGGTTTGGGGGGAAAATTTTTCATTTCCCTCCCCATGAAAAACCCGATCAAAAACGTCCGCAGCTCTTAGCAGCAGTGCCTTCCTCTCTCTTTCTCCTCTGGTGAAGACTCAGCTCTCCTCCGAGTGCCTCTCTCTTTCTCCTCCGGTAAATCTCCTCCTCCTCCTCCTCGTCCGACTCCCTAACATGTATGTATCCGAACAAAAAAAATCTCCTCCTCCTCCTCCTCTCTTTCTCCTCCGGTGAAGACTCAGGTCTCTTATTTTTCTTCTCTAACAAAAAAAATGTTAGGGAGTCGGACAGATTTTAAGAAATAAAGTTAGGGAAGAAATTTTAGGAAAGAAACAATTTTAGGGCATGTCGTTGAAGACTACAGTTCTTAGAGAAAGGCTACCACGCTACCAAGCTTTTCCCATGGGAAAAATAAATTTACTTGTCATTTGATTTTACTTTAGGGCATAACATTTGATTTTATTTTAGGGCAAATTGATGACAAAGCTACCAAGCTTTTCCCATGGGAAAAAAAATTCACTTACCAGTACCAAATTTACATATTATTTTAGTACTAATTTTAGGAAAATAATTTTTTAGATGTCTAGAAGAGATTCCGTCATCGACCAGTGAGATTCGTCATTGACTTGCGGACGAGCATCATCAATCCCGCAGCCGACATCAGCATTCCTCAGCCGACATTGGTGAGATTTCTGTTTTTGTTGACTTCTTGTTTGAAGAGTAATTTCTTTCGTCATATTATGGTTTTTAGATCGTTCTAATGATCTTTTGGTATGGCACTTGGTTCACATAAGGCTTTTATGAATTATTAGGTATATTCAACTTGCCCCAATAATATGAAAACAGATCTAGCCTTTTTATTTAAATTAGGGAGTGCAAATTGTTTCTGAACCATCGAAATTGACCCTTTTGTTCTTATGTGAGTTTACACGTTATTTATACCTGATCCCTGTACCAGAGGTGTCTTAAGTTTTCTTTAAACTAGGGAGTGCAAATTGTTTTCTACGATAATTCATGTGGTTGTACTTGTACCTTAGAAACATTAAACGAGCGGGTTGTGAGAGGAGTTTACTTTTCTTGCTCACACATTATATTCATAATAAACGAACTGACATTTGCATTAGCATGCTATTATTCATGATTATAGCACCATCTACTTATTAAAAACAAAGAGAAAATCTTTCATGTTTAAAAAAAGTCGGCTAAAAGAAAGTTGTCCGAGTTTTTGAAATCTCCATACATGCTAGATGTCATCCCTAAAGATGTCAAATGTCCTCGATAGTGATGTTGGGAGTGGAGCGCCGGAGAGGAAAGGCTTCCTGACGTGCCCTCTTCAAAGAAAGGCTTCCCAACGTGTCCTCAGTTTAGAAATTGCAATTTGCGTTTCCTTTAGTCATCCCATCAATTGATAAGGCATATGATTTCTTAAAAGGCATATTGTTCAATTTATAAATAGAAGTATTTGTGTTTGAACTTTGAATTTCAGTTTCTGAAATAAAAAGTTGTTGATTTCTAAATAAAAGGCATATGATTGTTAATAGGCAAATAGAATCATATCGTTATTTAGTTAAATGCAAAGTTATTAAATAACTTAAATGCAATGCTATTGGCATATCACAGTCCTATAATAATTTTTAATGGAGATAATTATTTACTTGTCTTCATGATCTAATTTGTCTTAATCTTACTTGTTTATTAGGTTCACAATTGAGAGGGTAACGTCATTTATATTATGTCAAGACGTTCAAGAGAGTGGATTAAAAATCCATACAGAAATAATGTCGAATGCATAGAAGGTGTTCGATATTTCATGAGCTTTGTGGAGAACCACTCACCACCAGGGATTAGCACATGCCCATGCCCTTGTATGAAGTGGAAAAATTCTAAAAGATTTCTTTTTGAAACAGTGGAAAAACACTTAGTCGTGTTTGGTATGGAACCAACATATAATGAGTGGTGCTTTCACGGAGAGAGGAATGACGTGAATGTAGTGCCAGATTCTATACCACATATTATTGAAGAGGATCAGATCCAAGATCAAATCCAAGAAGAACATGGCGATGATGCAGCGGATGCGCTCGAAAACTTTGTTGATGATGCTTATGGAGTACATGATATGGAACAAGCTAGTTGTCAGAGGAATCCTGATGTGACATGTGTTGATTCTGATAATCTATTTGTTCCCGGTCCTGACCATGGTAGTAAGTATCATGAATACAAGAGAAAAGCAAATGAGAAACTATACCCTTCCTGTGAAGATGGGCTTACAACTTTATGTGCTATTATAGAGCTTCATAACTTGAAGAAGAAGTTCAATTGGTCAGGAAATAGCGTGACTGAGTTGTTGAAGCGATTGAGACGATGGCTTCCAAAGGAAAATACACTACCTGACAAGTATCCTACAATGAAACAAATGCAAAAAGATTTGGGAATGAAGGCCAAGTGCATTCATGCATGTGAGAATGATTGCATATTGTATTGGAAGGAATATGCAGATGCAATAGAATGCCCTCGTTATCAGACTCCCAGGTTTAAAGTTAAGGAGACAAAGTCTGGAAAAGTAGATAAAGTTACAAAACAACCAAGAAAAGTTTTGAGACACTTTCCTCTAATTCCAAGATTAACTAGATTGTATACTATACCATGGATAGCAAGCTAAATTGTCACGACCCGCACCCACTGTGAGGGTACGAGCACGTAACAACGCCCAGCCTACGCCGTAGAGTCGGCGGTAGAACGCTGTTCTAGGTCACTATCTAACCAACCAATCACGCAATTACATAATGTACATGTCAATATATCAACTCCGAACGGAGGACAAGTATAGATATAATGTAATCTCAATCACAGTCTAAGCACGATATGATAGCACAGAAGATTATAACTAAGACTAAATAACAGAAATAAAACCAACAACTAAATAATATAATCTCAGATAATCTCAACTACATAACTCAACTTATTTACAACACAAGTTCTAAAGCATGAAACTAAAACAAGACAACTAGCTAAACTCCCGATCACTCCTGAGTGTCGGGGCCATAGGTAGCTAGGCCATCTCCTGGTCCATAATATGTAGGGCACGTGTCCTCTGGGCAATTATCTATAAAATTTCAACAGGTCCAGTCAGGACAGGAACGAGTACAACTCATTAAGAAAACCCAAGTAAATGACAGGAAACTATAAAGCAGTTATAGACAGTTTTATTGATGAACATGGTGGTTTATATGCAGGTGATGGTATAGAGAAATAGATAAGATACAAGGAAAGTAAGTAACTAAAACAAGAGCAGAATCATGGCAATAAAGACTGTAAATAGAAACTAGCTAAACTAGAGTAATATGACAAGTCCAGACAGTAATGTAAACAAGCTGTAATCCTATGTAAATCCAGTACGGGATGAATCTAATACAAGATGAATCCAGTACAAGACTATTCTAGTCAGTGATCAAGAATCCAGGTGAGACCAGCTATAATCTAATAGTGTGTTTTAAAATACTGAGATCGACATGTAAACGGCTGTAGGTATCAGGCACATCTCTCACTGATCAGGCGAGAGAAGGCTTTGCTTCCAGTAGATTCTAGTAAGGAGATTCCAGATTTGGGGTATGTCTACATGCCTTTTTCAATATTTCTCCGCCCCGCAATACAAGTGAATCCAGTACAAGACACGAGAATCGAGAGAGTCCAGCCAACCACGATACTAGTAATGATTCCAGGAATAGAGGCCAGACAATATGGTAAGTGTGTCGCATACATGAATCCAGAAATATCCATACGTGTGGTAACAGAGAATCACATAAAACTAACTAGAACTGAAGTACAGTAACTGACAAATAAATGAGAGAACTATCAGAGAATGTACTCGCCTAACACTCTGAAAAGAGTAGTATAATATCAGATGTCTGCAACAGAGTCACAATGTCCTAAATAGAGAAATATAGGGTATAATGTGTTTAAAATAAGAAAATGAATTTTATGATGCAATCTACATGATTTCTAGGCCAATCTAAGTCAAAGTCAACTCTAAGTCAAATCTGGTCGACTGTCTAGGTCAAACTAGGTCCAAGTCAAACTTGGTCAACTTTGGGTCAACCCAAGTCAATACTCTAGTCAAACTAGGTCAATAAAGTCAATATTGGGCCTATTGGTCCAATCTAAGTTATTCTATAGGGTTAACTCAAGTATAGGCTAAGGTACCCTATATATGCATCAAAAGGCTACACCCACACTCACCCACTACCTCTCTTTCACTCCCAAAAGGACACACACATAACAAATACTTATATACATATTACATATATCATATATATCAATATATATACATACACCTAAAGCCTATAGTCCTAGACATATATAAGCCTCTCCTATACACATATATATCATATAGATATACATGTCACATCAATTCTTAGGTATATCCCCCACAAGAACTCTCAACACAAACACATAGAGTATCATATATACTCCATCAGTTATACAATTCTCTCATATATATGTACCTATATACTTCACATATAAATATACTCAACCTTAGATCAATTATCCATAAAACCCAAACAACTATTCAACCCTTGTCCATCCTCATTCTCAGGAACCTGAGAATCCACCTCACAAACATAAATCCAAACCCTCCTCACATATCATTATACCCAACTAACCCAAACTCAGGCATCAAATAATCATACTCAACATTTCAGGAATTCAGAAATCAACATCTACCTCAATCCCCAACTCAGGTTACAAAATCCTGAACCATCTCAGGTTACACTTACATTTCAGTTTAAATAACATCATAAATATGTTACCAATATACATATACATGTATATCAACCCAAACAGTGTCAAAGTGTATGCCTGTGTGTGTGTGGTGTATGAAAGCAGTGAGTAAAAGAGACTGTTCTCAGGTTATTATCAACCAACCTAATACCAAGTTCCAGTCAGGACAGTGCAATATCAGAACAATGAGTGTGACAGTTGACATGAACATGTACAGCAGTTCTTGTATACAGGAACTGCACACTGCTGCAATGCATAACATTGCAGGCCAACTGCTAATGCAGTGAGCCATGGCCAAGTCAAATGGCCAAGTGCCATTGCAAGGGCCATATGCCAAGCTTCTCACAGCAAGCCAATGGCCAATGGCAACACTGATTAACTGATTTCAGCCTAATCCTAACAATACGCACATCGAATTCAACCCCTACTAACTCAGGAATCAATAACTTAGCATCTCACAAAAATGTAATCATCTGAAATGTAATCCTCTGAACATGTATCATCCTCAAAATATCAAACTCAACAACCAACCCCAATCAACAACTCAATCATAAACTCAGGATATAGCACCACATCAAACTTATAAATTATTAGTAAAATAAAATGGATTAACACATGAATTCCTTAAAATAAAACTACATTCAAAACTGTCAACTGGGAATGTAATCAGTTCCAGGTTTGAGTTGAAACAGTGCATATACAACCCAATCAATATCCTAATGATCCCACATAACACAGGTTTAAACACTAGGAATTTGTCATAATTTAGAATTTTCAGAAAAACTAATTCGAAACTGGAACAGCATATACATATAGTCTCGAATTCAAATACATCCCTAAATTCGAAATAACTATAGTAAAACACATGCACTGTCATGGGGACATGTCCCACGAGTCCAATGGGACACCCACGAGTCCAAAAATTAGGACATGAGGTGTCCAAACTCAAATAGAAAGTGTGTCAGAAAACAGAATTTCTAGTCCTCGTGCACGCGTGCACATGTGTCCAACTCACGACACAGGCCACGTGGAGACACGTGGCCGTGCACACGTGTTCGCATAGACAAGGGTGACGTGTCCAAGTGCCTGTCCTGTGTCCACATGAATCGTGGTGTCGTGTCGAACCGCGTATCAGTGGCTCGAATCTGCACGAGCACAGCCTGCGCGCGCGGCCAGTGCGGCCAGTGCGAGGAGGAGAACTCCTCGCACACTACACCAAATGGCCCCAAATTTTGGGAGGATGATGTCAGTCAATGCCCTGACATCCTCCCAAAATTTGACGTGTCCTAGTGTCCAACACAGTGAGATGTCATGCCCGAGTAGCAGGACAGTGCACTCGTATCGTGCACGCGTGTCCAACACCAAAAACAGACACAAAACGACACAGAAATACCTAACACCTTTCACAAATATAATGTACATACTTAGATCTACAAATTCATGTAATTAGATTTACAAAAATCGAAAATAAATTCCTTAGAGGCATTTCGTCGAATACCTACACACACTATGACACGTGTCCGATACGGACACCAAATGGACACGAAATTGGCTCGAACTTCAGGGATAGCTAGGGACTCCTAGATCTAGCACTAAATGCAAAAAAAACATAAATTTAAATCAATTTGGGGAGTTTTACCTATAGGTACAAAATGCATGAAAAAGCTCCAAATGGGAGGTGTTCTTCTTGATGGCCAAATGCTCCAAATGAACCCAAAACTGAGATTAACCTCCAGAAATATTAAACATACAGAAATTAGAACCTAATGCAAAAGACTAGGATTAAAAAGGAATTAAAATGAATTTATGGGGATTTTTCGAAGGGGGAAAAATACCTTTCTTTTCCTATGTATTGAAATGAAATAAAAGAGGCAAGAACTAATGAATAAGTGTTTATATAGGGTGGGGATCCCTATGTGGCTGGTCATAAAGGAAGGAATTAGGGTTAGGGTGTCAAATCATGGGCCATGGGCCAAGTCACAAGTCATTAAGTCCTTAAATCACAAGTCATTTCATTAAACCACAAACCATGAAATAATTTCACTTAAACTAATCCTCCTAATCCAAAATTAGTTTCTAATGACTAAAAGTAGCTTAACCTAAGTTAGACTAGGGTCACCATGGCTAGGGTTAGCTTTTAGGCTAGTCCACTAGGTCTCAACAAGTCAAGGTCAACTAGAATTCACCAATTCAATAAATCATCAAATAATTCAATTAAGTCAAAATGACCAAATTACCCCTAGGCTAAAAATGATAATTAAATCATCCTAATGACATGGTTAGGCTCTAGGTCATACAGTCTCTAAGGTTTCACTAGCAGCACATCAAAATCACAAGTTATGACTTAAAACAATTTTTAAATAGTTTAAAAATGATTAAAAATCACCAAAAATTATAATATAAAATAAATATCAATAAATAATAATTATAATTACAAAATTTCAAAATTACCCTCATCTGGAAAATTGGGTGTTACAGTCCTACCCCCCTTAGAAAAATTTCGTCCTCGAAATTAAAATGATCGCACCCTTTCTAGGTTAAACCCCCAATCAATCAAGGTCGATAGATAACATGCAACACAGTCCTACTGGTCGTGATTCTACGGTCTCGAATAGGGTAGCTACACTATCTAGCAAATCACAAACAATATCCTGGCAGGTACTAAGGAAAATCACACAGCAGGATGGAAGGAAGAACATGGAAGACATACCTGCTAACCCGTCACCCTAGCGTCGATATACTCGGCTGTCAGTACAAAAGCCCTGCCCCGCTGGGGTGTATCCCTCTGATGGTGCGGGGCACGGTGCTGCGCTACAGGTGGCCTATCTCCCTCTATCTAATCCATGACACTCAAGTAATATCCATCCTGATATTCCACTTAATTATACTAGGGCACCATCTATATGGTATCTATTCTGCAATCTGATAATCATTGCCATCTATCCAGAACCATGTTACCAGAATCCTCATTACACCAGTAAGTATGGCTGCGATAATCCATAGAGTCCACAACTAATGTACATACCTCTAGAATCATGGTATTTAAAATTTTCGCATTGCCGCTAGCTTGGCTGCAAAAACTTTAAATTTCTACACCCGAGAAATATATCCAAAATCAGACTCTATCTCATCGCCCAACCAGCTGATGTGGCTGTAGAAGACTCTAGATTCTATGACTGAGGCAACCTAGCCCATAATATTATCTTGGTAGAAAATCAAGTCAATAATGAATACCAAGAATCAGTTCAACGATGAATCAAGAAAGATAGCCAGATACTGTCAGAATTGAATTTCGAGATAGTTTATAATGAGATTCTCAAGGGTCATCCCAGGAATCATCTCAAGTAGTCCTAACTGTGATTGAGTACCTCTCTGTTATAGCCTATCTCTCAATCCTATCGCAGGCTCGCAGTAGTACAACTAAGTCGTCGTACTTCCGCAATATCGTACTAATACGACTCTCGACCTGCATGGGCCACCACTAAAAACGTTGTGACCCGCACCCACTATGAGGGTATGGGCACATAACAACGCCTAGCCTACGCCGCTGTGTCGGTGGTAGAACGCTGTTCTAGGTCACTATCTAACCAACCATTCACGCAATTATATAATGTACTTGTCAATATATCAACTCCGAATGGAGGACAAGTATAGATATAATGTAATCTCAATCACAGTCTAAGCACAAAATGATAGCACATAAGATTATAAATAAGACTAAATAACAGAAATAAAACCAACAACTAAATAATATAATCTCAGACAATCTCAACTACATAACCCAACTTATTTACAACTCAAGTTCTAAAGCATGAAACTAAAACAAGACAACTAGCTAAACTCTCGATCACTCCTGAGTGTCGGGGCCATAGGTAGCTAGGCCATCTCCTGGTCCATAATATGTAGGGCACGTGTCCTCTGGGCAATCATCTGTAAAATTTTAACAGGTCCAGTCAGGACAGGAACGAGTACAACTCATCAAGAAAACCCAAGTAAATGACAGGGAACTATAAAGCAGTTATAAGCAGTTTTATTGATGAACATGGTAGTTTATATGCAGGTGATGGTATAGAGAAACAGATAAGATACAAGAAAAGTAAGTAACTAAAACAAGAGCAGAATCATGGCAATGAAGACTGTAAATAGAAACTAGCTAAACTAGAGTAATATGACAAGTCCAGACAGTAATATAAACAAGTGTAATCCTATGTAAATCCAGTACGGGACGAATCTAATACAAGATGAATCCAGTACAAGACGATTCTAGTCAGTGATCAAGAATCCAGGTGAGACTAGCTATAATCTAATAGTGTGTTTTAAAATACTGAGATCGATATGTAAACGGCTGTAGGTATCAGGCACATCTCTCACTGATCAGACGAGAGATGGATATGCTTCCAGTAGATTCTAGTAAGGAGATTCCAGATTTTGGGTATGTCTACATGCCTTTCTCAATATTTTCTCGCCCTGCAATACAAGTGAATCCAGTACAAGACACGAGAATCAAGAGAGTCCAGCCAAACACGATACTAGTAATGCTTCCAGAATGATTCCAGTAATAGAGGCCAAACAATATAGTAAGTGTGTCACATACATGAATCCAAAAATATCCATACGTGTGGTAACAGAGAATCACATAAAACTAACTAGAACTGAAGTACGGTAACTGACAAATAAATAAGAGAACTATCAGAGAATGTACTCGCCTGACACTCTGAAAAGAGTAGTATAATATCAGATGTCTGCAACAGAGTCACAATGTCCTAAACAGAGAAATATAGGTTATAATGTGTTTAAAATAAGAAAATAAAGTTTATGATGCAATCTACATGATTTCTAGGCCAATCTAGGTCAAAGTCAACTCTAAGTCAAACCTGATCAACTGTCTAGGTCAAACTAGATCCAAGTCAAACTTGGTCAACTCTGGGTCAACCCAAGTCAATACTCTAGTCAAACTAGGTCAATAAAGTCAATATTGGGCCTATTGGTCCAATCTAAGTTATTCTATAGGGTTAACTCAAGTATAGGCTAAGGTACCCTATCTATGCATCAAAAGGCTACACCTACACTCACCCACTACCTCTCTTTCACTCCCAAAAGGACATACCCATAACAAATACTTATATATATATTACATATATCATATATATCATATATATCAATATATATACATACATCCAAAGCCTATAGACCTAGACATATATAAGCCTCTCCTATACACATATATATCATATAGGTATATATGTCACATCAATTCTTAGGTATATCCCCTACAAGAACTCTCAACACAAACACATAGAGTATCATATATACTCCATCAGTTATACAATCCTCTCATATATATATACCTATATACTTCACATATAAATATACTCAACCTTAGATCAATTATCCATAAAACCCAAACAACTATTCAACCCTTGTCCATCCTCATTCTCAGGAACCTGAGAATCCACCTCACAAACATAAATCCAAACCCTCCTCACATATCATGTATACCCAACTAATCCAAACTCAGGCATCTAATAATCATACTCAACATTTCAGGAATTCAGAAATCAACATTTACCACAATCCCCAACTCAGGTTACAAAATCCTGAACCATCTCAGGTTACACTTACATTTCAGTTTAAATAACATCATACATATGTTACCAATATACATATACATGTATATCAACCCAAACAGTGTCAAAGTGTATGCCTGTGTGTGTGTGGTGTATGAAAGCAGTGTGTAAAAGAGACTGTTCTCAGGTTATTATCAACCAACCCAATACCAAGTTCCAGTCAGGACAGTGTAATATCAGAACAATGAGTGTGACAGTTGACATGAACATGTACAACAGTTCTTGTGTACAGGAACTGCACATTGCTGCAATGCATAACATTGCAGGCCAACTGCTAATGCAGTGAGCCATGGCCAAGTCAAATGGCCAAGTGCCATTGCAAGGGCCATATGCCAAGCTTCTCATAGCAAGCCAATGGCCAATGGCAACACTGATTAACTGATTTCAGCCTAATCCTAACAATACCCACATCGAATTCAACTCCTACTAACTCAGGAATCAATAACTTAGCATCTCACAAACATGTAATCATCTGAAATGTAATCCTATGAACATGTATCATCCTCAAAATATCAAACTCAACAACCAACCTCAATCAACAACTCAATCATAAACTCATGATATAGCACCACATCAAACCTATAAATTATCAGTAAAAAAAAATGGATTAACACATGAATTCCTTAAAATAAAACTACATTCGAAACTGTCAACTGGAAATGTAATCAGTTCCAGGTTTGAGTTGAAATAGTACACATACAACCCAATCAATATCCCAATGATCCCATATAACATAGGTTTAAACACTAGCAATTTGTCATAATTTAGAATTTTTAGAAAAACTAATTCGAAACTGGAACAACATATACATATAGTCACGAATTCAAATACATCCCTAAATTCGAAATAACTATAGTGAAACACATGCACTGTCATGGGGACATGTCCCACGAGTCCAATGGGACACCTACGAGTCCAAGAATCAGGACACGAGGTGTCCAAACTCAAATAGAAAGTGTGTCAGAAAACAGAATTTCCAGTCCTCGTGCATGCGTACACGTGTGTCCAACTCACGACACAGGCCACGTGGAGACACATGGCCGTGCACACGTGTTCGCCTAGACTAGGGGGATGTGTCCAAGTGTCTGTCCCATGTCTATGTGAACCGTGGTGTCGTATCGAACCGCGTATCAGTGGCTCGAATCTGTACGAGCACCGCTTGCGCACGCGGCCAGTGCAGCCAGTGCTAGGAGGAGAACTCCTCACACACTGCACCAAATGGCCCCAAATTTTGGGAGGATGATGTCAGTCAGTGCCCTAACATCCTTCCAAAATTTGATGTATCCTAGTGTCCGACACAGTGAGCTATCGTGCCCGAGTAGCAGGACAGTGCACTCGTGTCGTGCACGCGTGTCCAACACCAAAAAAAGACACAGAACGACACAGAAATACCTAACACCCTTCACAAGATTTAATGTACATACTTAGATCTACAAATTCATGTAATTACATTTACAAAAATTGAAAATAAATTCCTTAGGGGCATTTCGTCGAACACCTACACATACACTATGACACGTGTCCGATACGGACACCAAACGGACACGAAATTGGCTCGAACTTCAGGGACACCTAGGGGACTCCTAGATCTATCCCTAAATGCAAAGAAAATAGAAATTTAAATCAATTTGGAGAGTTTTACCTATAGGTGCAAAAAGTATGAAAAAGCTCCAAATGGGGGGTGTTCTTCTTGTTGGCCAAATGCTCCAAATAAACCCAAAACTGAGATTAACCTCCAGAAATATTAAACATACAAAAATTAGAACCTAATGCAAAAGACTAGGATTAAAAAGGAATTAAAATAAATTTATGAGGATTTTTGGAAGGGGAAAAATATCTTTCTTTTCCTATGTGTTGAAATGAAATAAAAGAGGCAAGAACTAATAAATAGGTGTTTATATTGGTAAGGATCCCTATGTGGCTGGTCATAAAGGAAGGAATTAGGGTTAGGGTGTCAAATCATAGGCCATGGGCCAAGTCACAAGTCATTAAGTCCTTAAATCACAAGTCATTTCATTAAACCATGAAATAATTTCACTTAAACTAATCCTCCTAATCCAAAATTAGTTTCTAATGACTAAAAGTAGGTTAACCTAAGTTAGACTAGGGTCACCTGGCTAGGGTTAGCTTCTAGGCTAGTCCACTAGGTCTCAACAAGTCAAGGTCAACTAGAATTTACCAATTCAATAGATCATCAAATAATTCAATTAAGTCAAAATGACCAAATTATCCCTAGGCTAAAAATGATAATTAAATCATCCTAATGACATGCTTAGGCTCTAGGTCATGCAGTCTCTAGGGTTTCACTGGCAGCACATTAAAATCACAAGTCATGACTTAAAACAATTTTTAAATAGTTTAAAAATGATTAAAGATCACCAAAAATTATAATATGAAATAAATATCAATAAATAATAATTATAATTATAATTACAAAATTTCAAAATTACCCTCATCTGGAAAACTGGGTGTTACACAAATGCAATGGCACAAGGAAGCAAAATCTTCTTGGCAATCCATGCGTCATCCTTTGATTCAGCTGAATGGAGATCGCTAAAAAGCAAGTGGCAAGAGTTTGCTAGAGAGGGGCGTAATGTTTGGCTTGGTATTTCTACTAATGGATTCAATCCGCATGGAGTGCTATCTAGTGGTTATAGTTGTTGGCCCATATATATGATTCCTTATAACCTTCCTCCCTCGTTATGCATGAAGTCACAGTTCCAGATGATGTGTTTGTTAATTCCTGGGGCGAAAGCACCGAGTCAGGACATTGATGTATACTTAGAACCTCTTTTAGATGAGTTGAAGCAACTTTGGGCGGAAGGAGTGTCGGCGTTTGATATGGACAAGGGGAACTCTTCACTTTAAGAGCAATGTTATTGTGGGGAATCCATGATTTTCCAGCATTTGGAAATTATCTGGTTGTGTGACACATGGTTACAAAGCCTGCCCTATTTGCGCTATTGAGACAGAGTCTGAGCGCATTGGTAATAAAAATATTTTTATAAAGTACATGAGATTTTTGAAGGATGGTCACCCATACAGGAAAGTGAAACACGGATGGTATAAGGATGTAGAGCACAAGGAACCTCCGACACGATTGATCGGGTCGTCCCTTTTAGTGAGGCTTGATCGTATCAAATATGTACCAGGTGGTAAATTAGTGAAAGCTACTTGCAAGAAGCGAATGGCAGTTGAGGTAGACGGTAGTAAATATTGTACTGCATATGAGGATAACAACGAAGAAAGACCAGCGTGGTATAAAAAGTCGATTATTTTTTATTTAGAGTATTGGAGTAGTCATAAAGTACGACATACGATTGATGTGATGCACACCGAAAAGAATGTGGCTGAACATCTTATTAATTTGATGTTTGACAAAGGAAAACAATCTTCTAAGTATGCACTGGATAAGGCTCAGAAGATGCAATTTTGTCAAGTATTAAAAGACGTAAAGCTCCCGTCTTGCCTTGCAACTAATTTGGGCAGCTTTGTAAGTACTCAACCACCCAATTTGCATATTAAGAAGTCATATGACTATCATGTCATTATCCAATATTGGCTTCCAGTTATGGTTCAACATGCATATCCAAAGTTTCGTGAGTTGAAACGAGCTATATTGCAAGTAAGCTTGTACTTCAACATATTGTGCTTGAAGGTCTTAGTTCGAGAGCATGTCCAAGCTTCCAAAGATATGATTGCCGAGGCATTATGTGTATTGGCACATTATTTTTCATCTCACTTCTTCGATATAAGTATCCACCTAATGGTGCACCTAGCTGACCAAGCTTTACTCTGCGGACCTACGAGATATATATGGATGTATCTATTTAAGAGGTGATATATTCATCTTATATATTATTATTTCTTTGTTTGTTTATTAAAATTATAATCTTTTTAACAAGTCTGTGTTTTATTTGATATAAGGGCTATGAAGGAGTGCAAAAACATACCCAGCAACAAACGTTATGTGGAAGGGTCAATTTCTGAGGCATATCTTATTTCTGAATCTGTTAGATATGCTATGGAGTATATGCCAAATCTGCGTGATGGTAATCATAGTTCTAGTCAACCACTCTTCTTAGATGAGAATGGTGATGATATGTATAAGCGCTCCATTCTTGAGGGTAAAACTATCAAGTTATCTGGTGTACAACGTATACAAATTCGGAGATGGTTACTCTTTAGGATAAATATACCAAAACGAGATGAATATTACAGGTGTGATATTCTTTCATATATTTAAACTACATAATGTGTAACGTGATATTCTTTCATCTTATTAATTTGAATTTGTAGCATGTATCGCTCATCCTTGGAAGATGGTCCTCGTGGTAAAAGAAGAGCTACCACTAAGACAGAAGTGGTAGTACAATCTGAATTTATTGATTGGTTACACAAAAAGGTGTGTAACATTTAATTCAATAAGCATAGTTTTAATTATATTTTGTAGCTTTGATTAATATATTTGAGTGACTTGTATTAACAGCTGCTGGAAGAAAAATGCATGGACTCATTGTTGTGGTGGTATGTTAGTGGGCCAAAATGGGAAGCCAAAACTCATATGAAATATCGGGTGAATGGTTATGTATTCTCTCCCCAACACTATGATGATAAGCTTTCGACACAAGACAGCGGTGTTTGCATGGATGCAATTACTATATTTGTCGCAAGTGCAAAAGATATGAACCCTATGGATGATGACATTACTTGGTATGGTATTATCAAAGAGATTATAGAGGTTGATTATTATGAATTTCAACACGTAGTGTTCCATTGTGATTGGGTGAATATCAGGGACAAGACCAATGGTTGTAAGATTTGTCCGGAGTCTAACTTGTTGCTTGTGAATTTGAAGAAGCTCAAGAGTGCTGATGGAGATTATGATGAGCCGGCCATTCTTGCATCCGAAGCTAGTCAAGTTTTTTATATAAAAAATGCACAAAATCTTGATTGGTCTATAGTTCGACGTTCTCCAAAGCGTATGACTGATGGTATTGATGATTACAACATACCAACAAGCTTCCAATCCATTTTGAAATAGCAACCTAACTTGGCACCACTATTAAAATGTATTGAACCCAAATAGATTTAACATTTAGAAAAAAATGGTATTGATGATTGTATCATTCTGAGAATCACTACCAGAATAAGTCATTTCAGCGACGCCTAAAGACGTCGCTAAAACGACAATTTCCGTCGCAAAAAATATTTAGCGACAAAATTATCGACGTTTTGGGCTGGTCGCAAAAATGTAAGTCGCTGATCTGCAAAACGTCGCCAAACGTCGCAAGTACCAACGTGTACCGACGTATATATACGTCGGTATATTACTGACGTCTACCATCGTGCCATCGTTGTATTAGCGACGTGTGGAACGTCGCTACGCGTCGGTAACTTTACCGACGATTACCGTCGTGTCGTCGGTGGTTTAGTGACGTGTTCAAAGTCGCTACACATCGGTAAAATCCTGGGAATTCCTGGAATGATTACCGACGTGCACAGACGTTTACCGACGTCCTCCTACGTATAACAACGTCGGTAAACGTCGGTAATCTAGAAAATATTGCAGATTTACCGACGTTTAACGACGCAAACTTACGTCGGTGGACGTCGGTAAACGTCGGTAAACGTCGCTAAATCTGCAAAAAAAATAAAATACAGAATGCCCATTTCTCCCTGCAGTTTACAAAAAAATAACCATAACCAATATAGGTTACACAAATACAGAATGTCTATTTCTCAGAATGTCCATTTCTCAGAATGTCCATTTCTCACTGTACACAGGTTTCAGTCCCTATAACCAAGTCTACAACAATCACACAACAACAAGTATCCAAATAACCAAGTCTACACCAAATATCCAAATAACCAAGTCTACAACAATCACACAACAACAAGTATCCAAATGACCAAGTCTACACCAAATAACAAAGTCTACAACCAAATAACCAATGTCTATACACAACCAACAAATAGAATAGGATCCAAACATCCAAATCTACACAACCAACAAATATCCAAGTCACGAACAAAGAATGAAACAAACACAAACAAACAGTCCTAACTAGGACTACTAGGAATCTGGTGCAGGAGGGGCACCGCCACGACGAAGGGATAAGAACAACTCATACTCCTCAAGTGAAATCGATACCGATAGAGCAGGAAGTGACGTCGGTGGAGTCGGTGTCGAAGAAGAAGGCGATGGAGGCGGCGGAGTCGACGACGATGAAGGCGCACCCGGAGGACCAGCACGCTCCAACGCTGTAAGTCACTGGTGGTATGAATCTATGATAGATAATATTCTATCACTGCTCTGGACCATCGACTCCTGCGCCAATCTCATCCTCTCGGCCATGGTCAACTGTCCTGTCTGCAGGTCCGTCACCGTGCGCTCTAACCCTCCAACGGTGCGCTCTGTCCTCTCAGTCGTCTCCCTGAGGTCCATAATGCCGCGGTCGAGCACATCCAATCGTGCTAGCAATGTAGGATCGTCCGTAGGGTGCTGAGACTGCTCCTCGATCCGTCGTAGCAGGTCGTCATGGAGAGACTCCATCATGTGGTAGACTCGAGCAGACTCCTGGGATGGCTGTAGACCATGCACACTAGCAGGAGATGTCCTAGAGGACTGGATCGCAACTAGGGCGCCATAGGATCCCGTACCGTAGTACGTACCCCTACGGAGTCCACCAGCGGCGGCTATCCATAGCTTGTCCGCAGACGGAGCTTGAGTGGGCTACGAGAAAGTACCGGCCTCTCCTGCATCAGGTGCACTAGCAGCCGCCCGTTCCCGCAGCCTCTGATACTCGGCCTAGAAAGTACTTATTATTACTAACTTCTAATTTCAAATTAATGTACTTATTATTACTAAGTTCTAATTAATGTACTTATTATTTCTAATTTCTAATTAATGTACTTATTATTACTAACTACATGAATATTTATTTGCATCATATTTACTAAGTTATTTTAAAATTGACACAAAGTATTAAATTAAGATAACGTATTGTAATACTTACATAAGTCTGCTCGGCCCTCTCGTCAATAAGGTCACCGCCGCGACGATGGGTGGCCAGGAAGACGGTCACCATGTCGGCGTTACCGACCTTCCTTACCTGTAATTAAATATATTATCTTAGTAATAATTTATTGGTTTTGCATTAAAATAATATTTCTAAAAGAGGAAGACATACCAGACGATGGAAATGTTTCGTCATCGGAATCGACCCACCACACCACTTCGAGGCATGTTGCCTAGCCGCCTTGGCCTTCTCCGACTTCTTCTTGTACCTTGGCTCGTCGAATCGAGCCTTCATCGCATTCCACTGATCAGGGGTGATCCAACCTTGGATCGGCTTTCCGGTACGATCACGATCCTTCTGATCATTGATAGCATCGCGGATCAGCTTGGCAGCGACGGCAGGAAACATCCCTCGATAAGCTCGGCCCGGTGCGATGGATAGAAAAACATATCCTAGAAGAGCACAAACCAAATATTTATCAGTTATATATAATATGCAAAAATTATATGATTCATGTTAAAAGCAAATATATTTTAACCTTGAAGCGCGCAAACCAGAAGGCCTTCCTCTCGTCCGGAGCATCAGAGTAGTTAATCCAAGCACCACCATAATTATGCCTTAGCATGTGGCCTAGACGTCTCTGTACCTCTGGGGACGAGATCTATACAAATATATTATATTCATGAAAAAAGTTAAATTATGATAAAAACAGAAAGAAAAAAATTATAAACCAAAACACCTACTTTGTACCGTCGGCCCAGATCTCCGTCCTCCTCTCCTCCGGAGGTACGCACGCATCATCTGCATGATGCTCGTCGACCGTCGGCGCCGCCGCCTCGGCCGTCGCCGCAGCCTCCGCTATCTGCTCATCCGTCTCCGTCGTCGTATCAGTACCAGGAATGCTAGACGGGCGAGTACTCTCAACAGGCCTGGAACTACTCGTCCCAGGAGATATGCCACGTGACGTCGTCCCAGCAGGCCCACCTACTGTCCGATATGGAGGAGTAATCGGCAGTGAGGATCCAGAGCCTGTAGGAAGTACCGAAGGATGATGACCTCGTCGTCCCCCTCGAAATGCTCCGCGACGACCTGCCATACCTAATAACAGCATATGATAATACAACAAATAATAGAGACTAGAAATATAAAAGTACAACAAATAATAGAGACTAGAAATATAAAAGTACAACAAATAATAGAGACTAGAAATATGAAAGTACAACAAAGACAAGATAATAACCAAGACAACATATGATGATACATTCTACAATAAACATCTAAGTCCAGATAATATATTCTAGAAGAAACATCTAAGTTTAGATAAGTATATCTCTCTCAATCATCTTCAGAATAATCATCTTGTTCGTCTTCCTCGACCTCATCTTGCTCTTCCTCCTCATCTTCACTTTCATCTTCGCCTTCGTCGGCTTCGTCTTCCTCTTCGAATAATTCTACATCTTCTACATTATGTGTCGTGTAATGCGTAACTTCCGTGGAGTCCACATCGACAATATTGGTTACAAGAGGTAGCTCGTCCTCCTGGTAAGCTTTTTCGTCAACATCAAAAGTATCTCTGGCTTTAGTCTTGCATACTGCCCACCAGCCAGACTTCATTGCTCCCCGTCTTGGATAAGCTGTGAAGTACACGAGCTGAGCCTGAGTTGCTAGGACAAACGGTTCGTAGCCTTGATATCTACGCTTGTAGTTTATATCCACAAGACCATACTTGTCAATTTTCTAACCTTGATTTTCAATCGGATCGAATCATTCACACTTGAACAACACGATCTTTGCAGGTTCTCTGCCATTATTATATGACAACTCCACAATCTCTCGCAAGATGCCAAAGAAATCATTTCTTGGATCGACGTCTTTGTAGTTCGAAGACTTGATACACAAACAACTATTTTTCGTGGAATCAAGATCCAGGAAGCTATCTCTGATCGGAGCATTTGTCGACTTGAACCGAAAGCCATTGACACAGTAACTTGGCCATATTGTAACAAAAGTAATTAGTCCTTTGGCAAGGGTTCTAATTAATTCAATCTCGGGTGAAATTAGACGATCGACCTGAATATCAAAGAAGCGATAATAAGTTATTTATTGCGCAGTTGCATTAGAAGAGGCCAGTAATTACCGAGCTACTTACATATTCGCTCAACCAAGAAGGAAAATGACGTCTCATTTCTTGTTCTAATGCTTCGTCTGTTAGGTAGGGTCTAACCAGCCTCAATTCATCATTATATGTGCTGGAAAACAACGAAGCAACCGCCAATTAGTATAATAATATTAGCTTATACTATTACATTGAGATGACGTAAACTCATCATCCTGAGTTACTTACCCCTCTAGCTTCTCCACTTCATCCTCGTCGCAATTGAGTAATACATACAACTGAGCAGCCCTTAGCTCTTCGTCATTCAAATATCTCTTCTTTATTTTCCCCGAATGCTTTCCGGACGCATTGAATACTTTCAGTATTCCATCATTAAATTCTTGATATCCGTTGTCGTTTCTCGGAGCCCTCGTTCTATTCGTAGCAACATAAGGTTTGAAATAGGAGGAGCAGAAATTTGTAATCTCCTCGAGAATATAGGCTTCACAAATAGAACTCTCGACCCGAGCCTTATTTTTTACCTTTCTTTTTAGGTGATTCAAATGTCGCTCGAACGGGTACATCCATCGATATTCGACAGGTCCACCAACACGTGCCTCGTAGAAAAGATGAATCGGCAAATGCTCCATAGAGTCGAAGAATCCAAGAGGGAACACCCTCTCTAGCTTGCACAGTGTTACCGCAATGTCCTTCTCTTTCTTTTCTAGACGATCAACAAACAATTTCTTAGAACAAAGGTCCCTGAAGAATATGCTAAGCTCCGTCAATGGATCCCAAACTGCCTGCGATAATAATTCCCGAAATGCAATCGGAATTAACCGCTCCATGAATACGTGACAATCATGGCTCTTCATACCTGTCAGATTGTTCTCCTTGAGGTCGACGCATCTTCTCAAGTTCGAAACATACCCATCTGGAAATTTTAGACCTTGAATCCACCTACAAAGCCTCAATTTATCCTCCTTCTCCAGTGAGAAAATTGCCTTAGGCTGCTTCAACTTCCCATTCTCGTCCTCTATTAAATGCAATGCAGGACGTCTACATATTTCTTCCAAGTCCAATCTAGCCTTTGGATTGTCTTTCGTCTTCCCCTTTACGTCCATTACAGTATTAATTATGTTGTCAAACATATTCTTCTCGATATGCATGACATCAAGGTTATGTCTAATCAGATTGGTGCTCAAATATGGAAGATCCCAGAATATACTCCTCTTTATCCAGTTATGAGTGCGACCAAATCCGTCACAATTGTAGCCCGTAGCAGGCTGCTCAATAGCTCTTGGTAAATCTTTTACCTCCTCCCATTTCGTGTATCCGGGCCACCTTGGCGGGGGATTAGCCTTCTCCACAACGCCGGCACGAAAAGCATTCCTGTTCCTCTGGTACGGATGATCCTTCGGTAGGAATTGACGATGACAATCGAAGAAGCATGGTTTGCCTCCGTGTTTCAAATGGAAAGCCTTAGTGCTGTCATGCAACACGGACATGAAAGACGACCATGCGTGCTCCTTCCAGATAACATTCCATAGGCCGAAAAGTCGTTGATGGTCCACATAAGTGCTGCCCGCATCTAAAAATTTTATTTTCTAGATACATCGTACGTGTTGGAACCTACTTCCCACAGCTGATTCAACTCATCAATCAACGGCTGTAAATACACATCGATGTTCCTTTTTGGATTGTTCGGACCTGGGATAATAACGGTAAGAAACATATACGGAGTCTTCATGCACATCCAAGGCGATAGATTGTACGGGGTGACGATCACAGGCCAACACGAATACTGGGATCCCAAAAGTCCGAATGGGGTAAAACCGTCGGAGCAGAGACCCAATCGGATATTACGCGGATCAGAAGCAAAATCTGGATACTCTCGATCAAAGTGCTTCCATGCTCCTCCATCAGATGGGTGATCCAACACTCCTTCGGTATGTTCCCGCTTATGCCAACTCATGTTTTCTACAGTTTTCTTCACCATAAACAACCGCTGCAAACGCGGCGTCAACGACAAGTAATGCATCGAAGAGGTAGGCTTCCTGGCACCGACAGACTTTCCTCTACCACATGCCTTATAGCGATTGACACCACAAAATCTGCAGGCGTCTTCATCCTTTTCGTCTTTGTAGTACAATATGCACCCGTTGCGACAGGCATCGATTTTTTCGTATCCTATCCATAGCGATCTAACCATCCTCTTAGACCGGTAGAAGTCTTTAGGCAACTTCGCACCCTCAGGCAATATTTCTATAAGCAACTCCATAAGACGGTTGTAGCAATCTTGCGACATGTTAAAATCGGACTTGATGCTCACCACCTCCAACGGTGAATGATCCTCACAACCAGGATATAATGGAGTCCTTGCATTCTCCAGCAACTCCATGAACTGTGCAGCATCGGGGTTCGGTGCCTCCTCAGGTGCATCATGATCATCCGGATCAAAACTAGGCCCGGCCGAGTCGAAAACCATGTTCACCAACCCATCGTCGTAAGGAGCGTTGTTGTGGACATCCACATAAGGCTCGTACTCCGATGCTAAAGACACAAGTTCTCCGTGCTCGCTCTACTGATAGTAGTTCGGCGTGAAACCCTTCGAATATAAATGATACGTGACATCCACTTCTGGATGGTATTTCAAGTTGCGACATCTCACACACGGACACTTAATTTTGGTATCGTCCATGTACAGAGGGAACGCCTTGGCAAACTGCAGGAACTGGTGTACACCCTCTATGAATTCATCCCGTACACCGTACATGTCATCAGGATGACGGTTGTACGTCTAAGTACGATTCCGCAGACAGTAATTCAGCTACATAATTCTGTAAGATAGATACATCAAGGTAGTGAATGATATGCAAGTGTCAAAGCTTTGAAATAGTAGCTCAACCGAGGGATAGAGTTAATTGGAGGAAGTTACTGGGGAAAGTGAAGACCAACATGAACTGATGACCCACGAAAATGAGGGTCTCAAAGCTGGAACAAGTCAAGTTGTGCTTTGGAAAAAGAACTCTTGCAAGCTCTTTGTTCACAAAGCAAGCTATAAATAGAGAAGACATAACAAATAACGAGTTCTTAACTCAAGTATAGAGCATACAAGAGTCGTAAACTCGAGAGATGTTCTGCATTCGTTATATCTTGCTTTGTGCACAAAGAGCTTAACAAGAATAGAACATATCCAAAACACAACTTTACTTGTTACAACTTTGATCTCCAAATTCTCGTTTGTCAGTTCAAGCGGTCTACACTTTCAGCAGTATATGTACACATGACATTTTACGTTAAATGGTCAGAGATTATCGGTCATCTTCTTTTTGTATTGCTAACTTTTGTTTCGCGTGTTTGTGCGTGCGGTGGTCAGAGATTATCGCGGCGGTATATCACCCTTGTCTACAATATTTCATATAGGCTGAGTTGTATAAGTCAAGTTTTAGGATATTAGTCTATATATTATGTATAGTCCAACCGAGTCAACTCTAAGATAAACTAGTCCAACTTGGTCAAACTAGCCATTTCTAACCTCAATAGCACAAACACTCTCACAGCTCAAAATACTAACACATGCTCACACCTTAATCTTGTGACACTCATTTTCAAACACAAACACACATCTATATGTTCCCTTACACATGTTGCCATGTTACCTGTAAAAATAGGAAACCCTTGTTGTCTAAAATAAGACACAATTCTACAAAGAGAACCATACTGTAGAACTCACACTTTAAGACAATAGATGAAGGAAGACTTGTATGGAGGATCGTCTACTTTATTCATGGAGTTGTCATAAGGTGTTGAGCGATGTCATTTTATTCTTTTCTTCTTCTTCTTCTTGGGATTTTTGAGTATTGGATCTTGAGACATATATAGCTAGAACTTACGAAGAATGGAGTACCATACTTCAACAAATAGATGTTGACTAATTGGTTCATATACTTAAAATCTCCGGCCATTGGGGATATTGGTAAACTAATATACCTAGATTACCCAAAAGTACACTTGCGAACTAGGATAAAATAATTAGTTTTGTACTAAACGTCTCTAAGTGTAGGAATATTGCAAGGTAAAACAATGTATCAAACACTATATCGAAACCCAAACCCAATAAGCAAATCCAAATTAATACGAAAATACACAAGTGTAAGTAGGGGATTAAGTGTACAGAGGTGAAATACATATATATGCATGCTTGGGGGTGGCCACATGTCCAACAAATGAACACAAAGTGTCCAAAACCTCATGAACACACTGTATCATTGAACACGTGGTCGTAATGTGTCTCCGTGTCTATTTTGGACACGAAAAATACCTCAATTAGGGTTAGGGTTTACCTTCAGTCTCCTCGCGGTGGTGGAGGAGAAGGAGGAGGACAAGTTCGGTGGTGGAGGAGGAGGATCGCGTGGTGGAGGAGGAGAAGGGGCTCGCAGTAGAGGAGGAGGAGGAGAAGGATCTCGCGGTGGTGGAGGAGGAGGATCTCGCGGTGGAGGAGGAGAAGGGGCTCGCGGTGGAGGAGGAGGAGAAGAAGGGGCTCGCCGGAGGGAGGAGAAGGGGCTCGCGGTGGAGGAGGAGGATGAGCGGCGCCGGAGGGAAGGGGGTCGGGCTGTCGTCGAGGTCGAGGGAAGAGGGGCGGGAAAAAAATCGCAAAGCGTCGACTTTCCTTTAATATTCGGTGACGCCATAAGCTATGCGACGCTAAACGTCGCTGAACCAATAAAACTGGCGACGTTTTCCGACAAATCAACGACGTTGGTTTTTATTACACTAAAGGTAGTAGCAATATGTCGCTGTTTGTCGCTATCAGTGACGTATTGTGACGCTTATTTTTGGCGTCACTAATTCCAAAAATATTAGCGACGTTTTAAGTTGGCGTCGCTAATTTTGTCGCTGATATGGCTTATTTTGGTAGTGAACAATGGCTTGTAATATCCCTTCTATTTTGGAATTTGAAACAATGGTATTGATGATTGTGACAGTCAACTAGTGATGGTCATTTGAAGCATATTTCTCCAAACTTTTACTGATTGCTTGTCTAAATTCGAAGCATATATACATATATTTCTCTGCTATATATGAATCTCAGTTGTTGTGGATTATCATTGTGAGAAGTCTGTTGGCTATGTTAATTAGGCTTATTTTAAACTTTATTTGATGTATCTTGCCTTTGGTCTAGAGCCTTCCCCTCTTCATCTATTTATAATGTTTTTTGAGTGATAATGGTTGTGCAGGATAATGGTTGTTCGGGATCACCACTAAAAGTACAGAATAATGGTTGCGCAGGATAATGGTTATGCAGGATAATGGTTCCATGCTCAGATCTGGAAGCAATATCCAGTCGAGCCCCCTTCTTCACTTGTCCTGCACCTTCATATGTTCACTGCACCTATCTTAGTTTTTCCATTCACACTGCACTGTAATGATTCGACATACCATCCATGATAGGTTCAGGAATATGGGGAGGTATCATTAGCATATGAGGGTATCAGGTATGGCACTGTTCTGATACAGATGAACCATTGGCCTTTGTTAGAGTTAAATCCCTTTATCCTTCATTGTATAGGCTATTTAAGTTCTATTTTATCAAGTGTACATGTATACCTTGCTTTTTCATGAAGACATATGTATGTGGTCATGTCCATACTACCTTAATCTATCAATAGTCCACAATTCTTTCAGTCAAGTTGAGGATACAACCTGCAGTTGGATGTTAGCCAGGTCTGAAACATAGTTCAACCTCAAGTGTCAGAACATAGTTGATATCCTGGAATCAAACCCTACTCATTTCCCCATTTTCCTTTTATCTGTACAATATAGGACTTCCATTGCCCATCTAAATTTTTGCCTAGTCATAATAGATATGTGGTATACATGGTATTCACTTGGAATGATCTGATACCTCTTTACTGTAATCACCTAATTTCCAGCATTTCTCAAAATTACTGATACTCTAAGGTACCATTCACATTTCCTTTATATTTGTTCTGTCCCATTGCTCATTTTGATCAGTCATATGTAAATGCTCACATTTGGGTCCAGCATTACCTTGCAAACTTGTTTTAGTCGAATGTTCAGACTTGGACATCAAGTCATGTTCAGTCATAGTCCTTAGTTCAGTCTGTGAACATGTAGTTTAGACCCTTCATTAACTATACTGTCCTGCAACCATTATCCTGCACTCTTAATACATCGAAACCTGCATTGTTTGTGCCAACTTGGAGCCCGGTAAAACCAATTTAAATAATGTGTAGATGGGTTGAGATCCAGATAGACTGAACACAGCTTGTTTGAAACTAGAGCTTAAAGTAGGCTTGAAAGAATAATTGAAAAGGTAGAAAGACTATTTGAAAGTGATGAATAATTTATGCAGTTTGAAAGTGATGATGATTATAATGTGATGATGATTATAAGAGAGAACTACCATGGAAATAGAGATTGCTCTAGTCAAGGGAATTAATTTAAGAGTAGATTCTAACCGTCTTTAACCATTGTTTCTCCTCTAGTTGACTTGCCTATGTTTTCAGTGTACTTCTCGACCTCTAGGAGACTTGTTCAATTCTGGCAACTCATTTCCATTTATGTAGGCCAAAGTGATTTGTTTTAATTAACTGGTTGGTTGTAGTTTCTAATTGGTTTCTCAGCTGATTTTTTGGGCTTCTTTTCTCTTGTTCATAGCTTGATACTCTAATTTACAGGAACTTTGGCACCAAACGGCAATGATTCAGTATGTTACTATTTTTCATTTAGGTCCATATTTTATTATTTTGTTTTTATTTGAAACTGAGATGCCACCACTTTTCTTTGCTGATACACCAAGGTATAATCTCTTGCAATTTCTTTTTCGAAATTCGTAACCTCTCCACTAGGAAGCAGTGATGCTTAAAAATAAACATTTAAAGAACGTTCCTGGAAATATGCATAATGCCTGTAGGATGTGTTTTCACTTTTCTTTGATTTATCTATGCCGGCACCGAAAAATTGTTTAGGCCCACATTCAGGACAATAATCAAATGACAAGCCTACAATACATTAAAAAACTCTTCAGATTCAATCTATTTTCTTCTCAGATTAAAATTAGATCTTATAAAATGAACAAGTAAGAAACATGGAGAGAATATATGTCTACCCTTGTATGGTTGCTGAAGGCAGAGAGAATACCAGATAAAATGGAAAGTAGCAGCTTGCACAATTAGAAAGCGAGACAGGGAACAATCACACAAGCCAAAAGAGCAACAACACAATCAAAAAGATTTTACTTGATTACAGTGAAGAGGTACCATTCACATTTCCTTTATATTTGTTCTGTCCCATTGCTCACATTTGATCAGTCATATGTAAATGCAGACTACTATAAGCTGCATATACCTTTCACTTTTCTATTTTACCTGCTGAATGAAGATTTTACTTGATTTTTATATATTGCCTTCAAAATGATTCTTTTTCTGAAGGTGACCTTTTTGAACCTATTTCTGGATAAGTTGAAACAAGGTACTAATACAATAATGAGTGTTGGGCAAATGTGTCTGCTGTAAGCAGCGTCTGATTAATTCTTGGCAAGTTTCCTACATGTTCTCAACTATTTTTATGTCCCAGAGAAAGATGATTACTGTACGGAGGTACAGCTCAAAAAAGTGTTTCATTAAGAAGGGTGAAACCATGATGAGCATTGATATGTGCAATTTGCGAATGGTTTGGTAATATTACTTTGTTTAGCCAGAAGTTTCACTGGATGTAAATTTGGTTGGATACAAACCAACAAGATATGTGAAGCTTCATTCACACTTTACTGCTATCCGCATGTTCTTCTTACTTCTAAGCTTCATTCACACTTTAAACTGGATACATGCTATATACGTTCTATTACTTCTAAGTTTCATTCTCCTTACTTCTAAGCTTCATTTGATTTTTTATGCAGTTTTATTACAGAATGTCATCCCATCCTAGTTCTAGTGCATCGGTAGGTACAAAAAACACACAAGAGCCGGATGCTCCACCCCCGCCAAATGGAAAAAAATACTCAATAATTGTTGATTTATAGGGTGCTAAGGGTAGAGATGCAGCAAAATGGACTTCTCGTTGTGGTGCCCTAATTCGTGCTCAAATCCCAATTGGGTATGAAGATTGGAGGCAAGTAGATGACTTCTACAAGGATAATCTATGGAATGAGCTAATGGTATTTACACATTCAATTTGATTATATACATTTGAACTTGTTTTTATATTTTGGACTCTAATTACATAATTTTGTTGTGTTGTTGTGATAGAAAGAGTTTGAGATGAATGTGGGCCCCAAGGTAGCTCGAACTATATTGGAAAAAAAAAATTCCGCAGTATTTTAGAACAGTGAAGTCCACCATGCGCGTAAAATATCTTAAAATTAATGGACAACCTATACCCAAACGTGTTGCACTTGATAACCATCCTAATGATATTGATAAAATATAGTGGGAGAAGTTTGTAGACATTGAGTATAGTAATAAAAAGAATGAGCAATGTAAGAAGAATGCTGAAAATAGGGCCAAAAATTCTATCACACACACTTTGGGACGAAAATCTTATAGTAGAGTGTACGAAGAAATGGTGTGTAGCTTTCTTCATATTTAATAATTAAGTATTTATACATTATATGTCATTAATCATGATTTTGCATGTAGGCAAAGGAAAATCCAACAGAAAAGCTTTCGCGAGTAGCGGCTTGGAAAAGGGCACACAAAAAAAAGAAAAACTGGGAAGGTGCTTCCATGTGCAGCAGAAAAATATGTCAGTACTCTAAAATAGGGTTCTTTCCTTTCCATGAATGTGCTTCCATGTGTGTCCTAGTGTATTTTGAGTGTCTGATACGTGTTATGTATTATGTTCTTAATGTATTATGTTCTTAATTTCTGTTTTTGGCTTTTCTTTTTTTGGCTTTTTGTGTTATGTTCTTAATTTCTGTTAATTTCTCGTAAAGTTAACTGATTAAAATGTCTATGGTATTCAATTCAGTGAAACCAATAATGTCCTGCGTACTGCAGGACCCTATTGGCTTGCCCCAATGGCCATACCCACTCATGAATACTCCCATATCAAACCCAAGCTGAATTCTAATTGCATCTAAGATGGACACAAAACTAACTAAGTCATTCTCCTCACTGCCACTCCACACGCTCCCACATCTAAACCACCACTAACCCAGACTCATCCCTTTACTCTTGTGATACACACACACACACACACACTCACAGCCATTCACAGGCTGGTAGGGGCTAATTGGCCCTGCCCTACTACCTGGCCTTTATGGCCTGCTGCTGCTCCGTCACAGGGTCAAATGCCCTGCAGTCAAGTGCAGGCTCTCCCTACAATACTTGCTCAAGGACAAGTGGCCAAAGCAAGTCACAAAGGACTTGTACAGGGAATTACTCCCCACTCAAATCCCGTTCCCAATTTAGTCCATCCTAATACCTACAACCAACTGATACTCTCAAGTCTAACACTAATGCACTTACTCTATCATATATGGTTATAGGTAAAACTCATACAATACAATTACCTAGCCAACTAACTCAACTAACATTCAACTCACTAGGACAAACCCCTTAACCCTTCACATTATCTTCTGATACTAACACTGTTCACTGATACACTTCCTACTCACCTCTTCTAATCTAATTCCTTCTGTCCAAATGATACAGTTCTAGGAAGATGGTAACCCCTATGCCTTGCTCACCTGAAGTCTGATACACTCAAAACCAATGGCCAAGATGGCTAAACTACCTTGTTACCTACTGCTCTGTAAGGCAAGCTCTGTATTAGCTATGAATGTTGCTGCATTGCATGCTATGGCTTTGCCACATGCTTGCTGCTGCAAGTACATCTACTGTACTGCTGTAAAGACCAAGATTTGGCCAAGACAAGGTGCCAAATGCCATGCCAACATGGCCCCAAACAAGGGGCAGGATCCCCTGCTCATAGGGCATTGCCAACACCACTGCACACTGCTACTCTTCCATTGCAGGCCTCCAACAGAACTGCCTCCCCTTCATTATGATACTTTTTACTGTCAAGAGAGTGGGCCTCCCCTCCTCTAACACAGTACATATTAGGTACTCAGAGTGATGTATATGACTGATACTCTCTTTCCTTGCTAAATTTCCTAATACTAACATGCTGCACCTAGGATACATTACAAATTTTAAATCTAAATGGCCAAGTGCCACACACACAGTTACCTCTTACTGAACCCTCACATACATATCCGTACATCAAAACATGGATACTGTCACACTATCGCTAGATACCACGAACCCTATTTGACTGATACATTCATGTATCAGTCCTCTCTCTGCCTACCACTTAAAATCCCCATTGACACTCGACTCACACCTTCTCCAACACAAGCCTACTGCAGGAAACTCCATGGCACTTGGTGCACAGGCCTATGGCCAAATCCACCTGAAAAATCGAGTAGTGGCTATACTTGGCCTAAGGCTCTGCTCCACATATCACTTCACATGGCCCATGGCCTATGTCCCTGTTCAATGCCTATACTCGAGCCCCCATACAAGTGTAAATTTACTAATCCTCCTCATGTATCTGATACAACCACCTTTTAATTAAAATACCTATTGATACTCTTCCCTCTTCATGAGCTCAAGTCAAATTGCCAAAATGATATAGGCCAATGACATGTTGCTCACTCCCTTCACTCTCACTCTCACTAAGACTCTCTAGCCCCATGTCAATATGTACTCAAACCTGGGACTGATTCATCATACAATGGAATGAGCCATGTCAATATGTACTCTCTATCCCAGTTAAAGAGGAAGTTGGGTGCTAATACTACTCCCCAGACAGGTGTTCTAGACTATGAGGAAGAGCTGATATTAGAACCAGATAATTGGGTTCTAGACAGGAGGCTTGTGAAGAAAATAATAAAGCTACAGTTGATCTATTGGTGCAGTGCACTTCTGACTAGCCATGGAAGCTCTTTAACAATCAGCTTGCAAATTTTAACTATATGCAAGTGTCAAAGTTTCCTTCTTGAATACTGCCAAATTATATTAGCATTAAGTTTAGCTTTCATTCAAGCTTATGTTGAATGTCTAGAAAGGTCGAAAATGCATAGTATTAACCAAATTAACTGCTTATCAGCAGATTAACTCTCTAATAATCTCTTGAAAGGTAGAGAATCCATAGTATTATAACCAAATCAACAGTTTATCTGCATATCAACTTAATCCGGTAATCCAAATCTTCAGTCTAGTTTTTTTTCTCTATATTGCGTATACTGAAATTTATGGATGTGGCGTGTACAGACATAGATGTGGCGTGGTTCAATATGGACATAACAAATTTGGGTTATAAATCTGTAATGGGGGCACGTTCTTAAAATTTCTTCATTTTAGCCTGTGGTAGCTGATACATGAACTTGCTGATACATTTTAGCGTCCATTTTAGCCTGTGGTAGCTGATACATATTAAATCTAAGAAATTAATAGCTTCCGAAAGTTCACATTACATTGGTGAATATTTCTTCCCTGACACGTTAATTCTGATGAAGATGATCCTCATTTATGTCTGGTCAACAAGAGCCATCGTAGTCAAACCCATTTTGTTCTTGAATTAAGAACACTAGTTAGTTTTGAGATGTTCTCAATCGACTTGCAAATCTGTAATGTTTGATACACTTGTCAATTATATTAGTTGCTATGCATGATATTTTTAGAGAAATTACTTTTGCATCAAATGAAATTAGACATGTTCTTTCAAGACATGCTCCATTCAGAATTTGTGATGGATGGTGATATGACGTATAATCCCTCCTGCGTAAATGAAGTTGCTGATACATGAACTTGCCAAATATATATGTTATTTAACTTGTATTAGATAATTTGGACTGAATTTTACTTTGTTATTATGGAAATGTAAGTTCTAATTGAAGCGGCAGAAGAGAGACAAAAATTACAAGCAAACCTTAATGGTAGCAATGGTATCACAAGCTTAGAAGACTTTGAAAGTGATCATATTGCTGAAGTTTATGGGTCTGAGAAAAAGAAAAGTTATTGCCGTGCAATCAGCTCTACCTCCTCTGCAAAGCAAGTGAAAATGATACAAGCTACGAAAGCAATAGCCAGTCAAAGAGATGTTGAAGACCTTCATACATGGAAAATGGAATTACAAAATCAAATGAATGATGCTATGGCCAAGATTAATTCAATGGCTTCTGCATTTCTGAATATGCAACAAAATATGAATGTGCAACCAAATCAATTCGGAGGTAATGTGACACCAAGGACTGAAGTTGCCTCCAACACAGAGAAGACTTCAGTTGGTCCTAATACCCAAGATGACAATGTCGCTAGCCCTGTCGTCCCAACCAACAATGTTGGATCATCTTCCAAAGGAAAGAAAAATATGATCTTACTTTCACAAAATTTGAAGGAGGAGGTGGCGAAGGGATATCTTGCAACACGTGCCATTTGTCATCATAGGGAGGTGTTGCAAGATGTAGAGGATGTGGTTTAGGTGACTGAGGTAATAGATCCAGACGCACAAATTTTTGATGATCCACAGAATGGCAATTACAAACTTTGTGATATAGCGGACGGCGGCTTTGTGATTTGGCCAAAGTATCGTGTGCGATATATGTAATTTCTTTTTTACTTTTGACAGTTGTAACAACTCTATTGAACTTTATATTATTTAAAATATGCTGGTTGGTAATTTGCATTGTTTACTTACAGGTTATGGCATTATAATTTGACGATCTATAATATGGTTGAATATGGTTGGTAATTTGGAATGTTTACTTACAGCTTATGGCATTAAGAATATGGTTGAACTCTATTGAAATGTTTACTTATTTGATGATCTATAATATGGTTGAATATGGTTGGTAATCTGGAATGTTTACTTATAGGTTATGGCATTATTCCAACGCTTATAGTTGTTACTAAATTTATTTTTCCAATGGTTTACTACCGTTTGGAAAGCGAATTTGCCAACGGATTTTTACCGTTAGAAATTTTAGTTTTCCAACAGCTATTTACCATCAGAAAATTTAATTTTCCAACGGTGTTTTACCGTTAGAACACGAAATTTACCAACGGTTTTTTACCGTTAGGAAACGAAATTTACCAACGGTTTTTTACCGTTAATAAACAAAATTTACCAACGGTTTTTCACCGTTAGCAAAAATTCCCAATACCGTACTTCTAACGGTAAAAAACCGTTAGCAATAATTTTCCTAAAACTTATAGTCGTTGGGAAATGACTGTTTTGGTGTAGTGAAATGAGACTTCGTCCACTCACCCAGATTAATCGTCTTCTGTTGCAGAACCAGCAATCCGATTTCTCTGTTTATCTAGTACCTTTGCGGAGCGGGGTATTACACGCGCCACTGGGCCACGCAACTGGGCGTGCCTCTGGGCCGTGCAACTTGGCGCGCCTCTGGGCCGCGCAACTGGGCGCGCCAATTGGCCGCACGATTGGCTGCACAAGTGGCTCGTGCAACGAGCACAACTTAAGCGCACTACGCGCCTAGCGACGATGCTGACGGGCTATGTCACGCCCCAGAACCAGAATACTGGAGAGCGGGGGGCAGACACAGCCAGCTACGTATATAGAAGTGTAAACCACCTCGATATACGGTCACGGCTGTCTAGATGTATGAGGGTTTATATACAAGCCATCAGTCTCTTATGGTCAAGAATAAGCCTAGTGTCTCAATCTTAAGCAAGCAATAATAGTTACAAGATGTTAGAGCATCAGATAATCAATAGTAAGGCGTCCCATACATTTCATATATATATGATTATGAAGCTAGTCGTACAAAATACGAGGACTAGCAAGAGTTTCAGTCATACATGATCAATCCTAGGATTTGTTAATCATGTTACAGCCCGTAGGAAGACCGTAAGTAAAGTATTCAACACGAGCAAACACTTGCTCGATGGATAAATGCCTCAATAGAATAATTTTACAATAGAGTGGGAGAGTAAAATAAAATCCACTCATTGCCAAGGTTACGTCTAGTGTTCACCATCTGACTGGAAGGCCGAGAGATCCTCGGGTGCTGCTCCGAAATCTAGCCATACAAAACCAGCTGGGTCAGACCCCAGAAAGAGCAAGTGCCACAAGGGAGGCTTCACTTAGGAACTAAAACCAGCATATTAGCACATAAAGACATAAATGATAACGAAATACATGAGTTAGAGAAAACTTGATGATTAACGATAAGATAACTAAAGAACTATTCCAGTAACCAAGTTATAATCCGTAAACCAAACAAGGACCGGGGTTGTAACCCTTCACCTGAACAGAACTTAGTCACTAACCAATTATCAATAAAGTAAAGCATAAACAAGCATGTCCTGAGATAGCCATGTACTGGATCTAGGCAAGACTAGACAAGATAGGACTCCATTCAACAATCACAGCCAAGCAAAGAGTACGACTTGATACTTTAACTAACTAGGGTTATCACAAGCCTAGTTACTAACAAGATGCAATGAGATGTTCCGACAGTCACAAGCCCTGCAGCTATCCAGGTTATCCAGCCACAAGTTACAAAAATTTATAGTGGATACATCGCCCAGGAGACAAATGTATCCCATGTAAGTATAATAGTGGGTACATCGTCTAGGAGACAAATGTACCCTAAGAGAGTTATTAGGTGACTTGGGGGTGCAACACATTACAGCGTGCATATTACTTGTTTTAAGAAGTGCCCCACATGACAGTGAGCTGAAAATGTGCCATGCTTGATGGCAGGCTACAAGTCCATTCAAGGTGCCCAGATAACGGGATTGCCTGTAACTGGAAACATCTCTCTATATGAGCTACTTGATCAATCTAGTCATTAACCTAGTCAGATTCAGTATGAATCCCTGACCGTGGTAACCAAGAATTCATGTCCTAGACATGATGCAGACGAGACATGTAACTTATACAAGCACAAACACCCACGGTGTCAAGACGAGTTATTATTCAGCATATCAAGATAGCCGTCGCAGCAACATTCAAGATTATCATGTCATGTTAGGTTACTTATCATGTCAAGAGTGCGTCACAATGGACCACTATCAAGAATTATCATGTCAAGGTAGATCATATTATCATGTTAGCATGTAAAGATATGTTCAAGAGTGCACCACGACGGGTCACCATCATGTAAACAAAGAAAGACATGTACCAGAGTGCATCACAACAGGTCACTATCTATTATAGGTAGAGAAGAGACGTGTAGCATGAGTGCACCACAACGGGCCACCATCATACAAGCAAAGAAGTGACATGTAACGTAAGTGCATACAAAGCAAAGAAAAGACATAAACCATGAGTACACGCCAATGGGCCACTATCTAAGAAAGAAAATATGCGACAAGGATCGCATGTTAGAAGGATTAGATAAAAGACGTATCATGGCATGGGAGAAGAATAAATAAAAGTACTACTTGACAAAAACAATAATTGAAACTGTGCTAGTGTTAAGAATATAAGGGGGTATAAATATTCTCTAACGGTACAGAATCATCTAATCATGATAAGAGTTTATTACTGTCGAAGGAAACCTAAAAACGTCAAGTACAGAAAATATGCCAAAAAGATCAAAACTATGATTGAAGTTATCAATCGCATATGAACTCCAGTTAAAGTGAAACAAGAAGATTCTTGAAGCCAAGACAAAGATCTACAACTTTCATGTTTTGAGTTTTTCAAAATTTTAGCTACAAAACAGCTCAAAGAGGCAAACACAGTCATTTGGAGTGACTTGCGCGCAAGTAGCGTGAGCAAAACTGCCCATGACGTACGTTACGCGCAAGCACGACGCACGTTGCACGGCAAAAAAAAGTGCGGGCGCGCGGCCATGCAAGTTGCGCATTGCGTGCGGGCAAAAAATGCCCACGGCGTACGTTGCGTGCAAGCACGACGCGCGGGCGCACGACAGAATATCTCACGGGCGTGCGGCGCGCAAGTTGCAAGGTGCGCGAGGGCAAAAGTGCCCACGGCGCACGTTGCGCGCAAGCACGGCGCGCGGCAGAAAAATGCGCGGGCGCGCAGCATGCAAGTTGCAAAGTGCGCGAAGGTAAAAGTACCCACGGTGCACGTTGCGCACAAGCACGGCGCGCAGTAGCGAATATACTGCACGCGGCACTGTTCATCGTCCCGACAGCACCAAAAGATGTGGGGAACCCATGAACAAGAAAATAACATAACTTCCTCATACGAAGTCGAAATCAAGCGGTTCAAAAGCCAAAATTGGGTAGAATTGAATTTTCTACAACATGGAACGATTAGATCTCGAAAATAACCAAGTTTCAGAGATCAAAACCAAGAAAAACCAAAAAAGTTATAAACTTAGATCTACAAGAATCCATCCATCAAATCCAAAAACGTCAAGTTCTAAAGAGGCTTAGAATCAAGTAAGAAAGAGAATGGAACAATAAAACTTGAGATCCATCATGAAGCAAGTTGTACTTGCCTTGGGCTTGGTAGGTGAGAGGAGTAAATGAAGAAGAAGAAGTTATGAGAAATAATGAAGGAGAGAGAGTGGAGTTGACTTATGTAGTAAGTCTCACCATCTCAAACCAAACTAAAATAAACCAAGCAAACTAAACCAAGTCAAATTGAACCAAACCAAATCAAATAAACCAAGTCAAGATTAAACTAAGAATAGTATAAGCAAGACAAGTCTAACTACGGTCCACCTGATAAATGTCAAAAATTCGTATACGTATACTGAAGATACGTATAACGGGAAATAGGAGTGGCAACTCTAACCACCTTAAAATAATTCTGTCCTCAAAATTTAATTAAGAGGGTAGAGATGTCGGAGCAAGCTATACTAAAGCACAGCCATCTACGACTAGCAACCAATTAAGCAATCATTCATGCAAGCGGAGAATTACAAGGCATAAGGCATAAGAAAGACATTATACCTTATGAGTCAAACAGGTATAGATAGCGCGAGCGGATATCATCCTCACGCTCCGACGTTGACTCACCCGAAGAGTGATGACCCCAAGCAACACGGACTAAACTAATAGTCTTGTTCTTGAGTACCTTCTCTCTTCGGTCCAATATGGATACGGGCCTTTCCTCATACGAAAGGTTGGTACCAATAAACAATTCTGAATGATCAAGGATATGGCTCAGATCTGGGATATACCGTCATAATTGGGATACATGGAACACGTCATGTACCTCACGTAACAACGACGAAAGAGCGAGACGATAGGACACATCACCTACTCGCTCGAGAATGTCAAACGGCCCTATATACGTAGGACTAAGCTTTTCCGTACGCCGAATCGAATGACGCCATAGGTAGGCGAGATCCTAAGGAATACATGGTCGTCGATAGAAAACTCAAGAGGACGCCGATGAGAATCGGCCCAATAGCGCTGGCGATCTTGGGTAACTTAAAAATGATCTCTGACTTGCCTGACCACCTCGATAGTCTGCATAACCATCTCTGGACCAAGCATATTGTACTGTCCGGTGCAAGGCATCGCCCCGACGATCCTGTGATGCAAGCAATTCCCTGATAAGTCCAATCAAGTCCCTGTTGTCGGACTCTGCAGGCAGGCTGGACTGGCTGAACTGGGGGCTCTGGATCATCAGAGTGCATGACTCAGGATGCTGCTCCCGAGTGCTGGGCTTGATCCCCAGGTTGCTGCTGGTGTGCTGGTCGAGCTCCTTCCGCTAATCAGTAAGACCAGGAACTATACTACTGAAGAAATGACATGGAAAACAATAAGGAAGGACCAAGATAGATCGAGGATATAAGCATGTGATCAGGTCAATATTTCAGAAATATTAGAAGTTACGAGTCTAGATCAAGGGCGAGTGCTGATTGAGACATCTATTCGGTAAAACCCCAGACATCTTGATTTACAAGACCTGCATGGGCCACCACTTAAACCGTGTCATGCCCCAGAACCAGAATACTGGAGAGCGGGGGCAGACACATCCAGCTACGTATATAGAAGTGTAAACCACCTCGATATATGGTCACGGCTGTCAAGATGTATGAGGGTTTATCTACAAGCCATCAGTCTCTTATGGTCAAGAACAAGCCTAGTGTCTCAAACTTAAGCAAGCAATAATAGTTACAAGATATTAGACCATCAGATAATCAATATTAAGGCGTCCCATATATTTCATATACAGATGATCATAAAGCTAGTCATACAAAATGCGAGGACTAGCAAGAGTTTCAGTCATACATGATCAACCCTAGGATTTGTTAATCATGTTACAGCCTGTAGACAGACAGTAAGTAAAGTATTCAACATGAGCTAACACTTGCTCGGCGGCTAAACGCCTCAAAAGAATAATTTTACAATAGAGCGGGAGAGCAAAATAAAACCCACTTATTGCTAGGGTTACGTCTAGTGTTCACCATCTGGCTGGAATAATAAATAAATAAATAAATAAATAAATAAAGTATATAATTTTACGTCTAGTGTGTGTGTATATAATAAATAAAGGGCTTGTTAATATTTGGGCCTAATATATTTTGGGTTTTTAAAGTATATTCTAGTTGTGGGCTTACATATATATTATTTATATATTTCCAATAAGATTTTCTAATTTGGTTTTAAATAATTTATAATAGTTGTCTAATAATAATGCCTAAATAGTTAAAATACTTTCTAAATGTCTTTAGGCTAAATGAAATTAATATATTTCCTAAATGGATATATATATATATATATATATATATATATATATATATATATATATATATATATATATATATATATATATATATATATATATATATATAAAATATATATATATATATATATATGTATGTATATATATATATATATATATATATATATATATATATATATATATATAAATAAAAAAAAAATATATATATATATATATAGGTTAGATTATTCAAACTCTGGACCATGACTAATATAGTCATTTTCTATTCCATGATCATGGATTTCCCTTCGACCTCGATTATCGTGGCGAATTCTGAATCTGGACTACTACATACCGATTTGGGCTATTTAGACTATTCTTGACTCAATGGAACCGCCCGTATCATTATTTAGGACCATCTTGTAGAGCATAATATTGGTACCTATTTCGTGTCGACACATTCATATCGTACATATAGACTCCAACTAAATTGAGACGAGTACATTCTCTAATAATTTTTCGTTTATGATATATTCTATGTTTCTTGTATTTAGTGTAGATATCCTTGATTCTAGACACATTGGTTACACAGATTGGTATTTCCTGGATCCCGTCATGAGATTTATTCCTTGTATGTCTTGGTATACCCTGTGTAAGCCCTGTTGTTGTTCTTGTGCATTGTATAGACACTGATTCCTAAGAAGACTTGCTACCTTCTCATAGGATCCCGTATCATAACGTACCATGGTTGGATCCACTGTACCAGACGAGGGCGGGGAGTAGTAGTGTAAATATGTGATCATACACTCTCTGTACATGTCTTGTTCCCTATGAGTTTTAATCATACACCACACGTATGATTAACCATGCTATAAATTCTTGTACAAGTTCCTAAGCCGATCACATATTGAAACTAGTGCTCACTCACGTAGATAGTTATTTTCTGATTATTATACATGATGTCTCTTTTTCTCCTATTTATTTACCATACTTCCATATATGTTACATACATGTTATCTTATCTTGTACATTCTCTCTATTTACGGTTACATAGTCTCTATCATTTACTGAAAACTGTTATTAGAGGTGTACTTTCCAATCCTGACTGGATAACTATTTTT
>JANAVB010036923.1:0-309073 GCA_029216955.1 Iris pallida
ATATTATATATATATATATATATATTATATTATATATTCTATGGTATATATTTGAATTGAATGTGTATATATATATATATATATATATATATATATATTATATATATATGATATTGGTGTAGGATATTATAGCCTATGGCATGTTGTGATTAGAAATAACCCTATAGGCCTAATTAGGCACACTTTGACTAGTTACTTGACCAAATTGACCAAAGTCAACTATGGGTCAAACTTGACCTGGAATTGACCCAAATAGACCTAAAATGACTTATTAACTTAAGTTTGACCAAACCCTAGACTAATGGACTATTTGACTTAGGTTTGACCTCGTTTGACGAGAATAGTTTACCAGAGTTGACCGAGAATTGACTTTGACCTAGTTTGACTAGAAAGGTTGACCAGAGTTGACCAAGAGTTGACTTTGGCATAAAATGACCTTGAATTATATAGGATGCATTGTAAACTTCTTTTAAATATATATATATATATATATATATATATATATATATATTATATATATATATATTATATATATATATATATATATATATATATGATATTGGTGTAGGATATTATAGCCTATGGCAAGTTGTGATTAGAAATAACCCTATAGGCCTAATTAGGCACACTTTGACTAGTTACTTGACCAAGTTGACCAAAGTCAACTATGGGTCAAACATGACCTAGAATTGACCCAAATAGACCTAAAATAACTTATTAACTTAAGTTTGACCAAACCCTAGGCTAATGGACTAGTTGACTTAGGTTTGACCTCGTTTGACTAGAATGGTTGACCAGAGTTGACCGAGAATTGACTTTGACCTAATTTGACTAGAAAGGTTGACCAGAGTTGACCGAGTTAACTTTGGCATAAAATGACCTAGAATTATATAGGATGCATTGTAAACTTTTTCTATTTCATATTAGACACTTTGTAACCTGTGGTTGCTCTAAATAGGACTCAGTTACTCCGATTTGGACATCTATTCTCATCCGACATTCTAGATATTAGGTGAGTACATTCTTTGATCATTTCATACTTGCTAGGACTTATATTCTTGCTCTAGATTACTTTACTTGATGCTGTCACGATTTTATCATGGATTAGTACTCTATGGATTTTTATGAGATGTTATCCCCAAGCGGGTGCATCGAGTTTTTCATGTTCGTATACTTTATCATGTGTATCATGTACCCCTTGGACTCATATCAATTCATGTATACACTTGTTCTCATATGCCTTCATGTATACTCATGTGCAATCATGTGCACTCATGTTTACATGAGCTTCTTGTATAAATTAATTATTCATGTGCAATAACGTAACTTGACTGGATCCTTATATTTATTGGGGTAGGGGTGAGTAGAAGTGGTAATGTGATCATTATCCCCAGTAGTTATTCATGTGCAACTCCGTAGCTTATTCATGTGCAACCTAACCTGTTTACATAACCATTTTGTGCTCTAAATCACTTAGTCACTTACAGTTCTTACTTATCATATAGATATTTCTAGTTTACAAATATCTCTCTTATCTTTCATGTACATTTCTTACAGTTCATGTATCTTACTCTATTGTTTGTTTTATATTTCCTGTCATGATATGAACTGTGTGAGAGATATGCATTCGTTCCTTTCCTGACTGGACCTGTTAAAAATATTACAGATGACACCAAGGAGTTCTACACTACTTATTACAGAGCAGGCCTAGACGAAAGTTGTGAATGAGACTCCCAGGAGGATCCAGCTCTAGCTGAGGACATTACCCCTACTGCTTAGACTAGACTAGCTAGGCTTTATCTTCTTTCTTATGTTAGTTGTATTTGACATCTGAGTTGTATATTTTTTGATGTTTGAGATGTTGTGTCGTTTAGACACTTAGACTTATTTTATTCTGCTTGTATGTTCTCTTTGAGATTTTATATCTATCTATTCGTACTATTTCTAACTTAGAATTGTGATTGAGTTGTACCTTCTATATTGTCCTCCGATTGGAGAGTATATCTTGTATATGTACATTTATTTGTGTTAGATGTATGTGATCTAGGATAACATTCTACCACCGACACTGCGACGTAGACTGGACGTATCCACTTCCCGTGCACCTACACTGGGTGTGGGTTATGACACGTCATTAGTGGTGGCCTATGCAGGTCTAGAGTTCTGAGTTATATCTCAGTTCGTAGTGGTACTCAAACTAGAGTATCACTACAGCCTGTAGTAGGATATAGGATATAGTTTTGGGGTACTCAATCATATTTAGGAAAACTCTTATCTAAATTCCTGCCATCTAAATTTTTGCTGATATTGCTTTCCTTTGAAATAACTGTCCCCCTTTGATTATATCACTTCTTTCTCCGTATTGATTTCTTTGTTTGATTTGTCTCCAGAATGGTGCAGACACGACCTTATCGTTCCGGCCCGAGGGATACTACCGAGAGGTTTGCTACTTCTCGTCCGATGCAGCAGGGCCTTAAGATCGCAGCTCCCCTTGTACTTTCATATTGGAGCATTTGTCGCATTTGGGGGTGCAACTCCACCTGTCCGAAGGCCTACTCGAGTCATCCCGGATGGGTTCCAGCAGCAGCCACCTTTGGGATCAGTGGATGCAGCTCAGCTTTTCTTCTTCTTCCAACAGACGATGGAGGCCCATCAGCGTCAGTCAGCTGATTTTAGACAGGGCATAGAATATGTCCACCAGCTGGCTATGACGACATTAGAGAGGGTTACCGCCCAGCCGTAGGGAGGACAGATACAGCAGTACCATCGAGGACCTCGGGCATCTAGGACTTCCAGAAGATGAGGCTACGAGATTTTCGAGGTACCGAGGAGATTCTATATGCCGACGACTGGATCGAACATATAGAAGAGATCTTTCGACTGGCGTAGATACCAGTCGAGATTCAGATAGAGCCGGCGGACAGCTAGATGCAGGACCTTGCCCGCACATGATACCAGACAGACCTTAGAGTGGACACAGAGGGGCAAACATGGGGAGCTTTCAAGAAGCTCTTCAAGGAGAAGTTTTTTTCAGATACAGAACTCGGCGCCTTGGAGATGCAGTTTGAGAGTTTGGTTCAGGGGAACCAAACCGTGGAGGAGTATGCCGGTTCAAAGTCCTTGACCAAGAGCGACAGAACTCGGCACCTTGGAGATGCAGTTCGAAGTCCTTGACCAAGAGCGGCAGAGGAGCATCCTTTGAGGAGATACTGTCAGGAGCCATGGCACCAGAGGACGACCTTGAGCTGATGCTGAAGAGAGGTCGAGATGTGCATGGAGCCAGTAGCAATGGAGGCCAGGCTAAGAGGCCCCATTTTCAGCGCAGCAGCACTTCCAGTAGAGGCCGTTCCAGCAGGAGTTTCAGGGACATGGCCTATTTGCCATTAAAATATCAAGAACAAAAATTACAGAGGAATTGAACTTAATTGCAAACTAGCTTGTACAAAAGAAAGCCTAGAAAGAAATCCTAGGAAACTATCTAAGTACAATTATTTAGTTTTTTATTCTGGGGGTGACGATGGAGGCTCGGGAAAGTATATCAACTCTGCCTTACTCCTTGGACTATCAGACGCAGTCTTTTCTCTTGAAGAAATTTGCCAGCCTTTGATAGCCAACCTTTAGCGTGGGTGTAGTACCCTGCTATTTATAGTAATTCCTACAATAGAAGATTTTGGGCTGCATAAAGGGCCACATGGCCGCATGTCTATAACAACACACAAAGACTCGATCTTGGGCTGCCAACTGGTGGAGGTTGTTGAGATTTTGTTGTAGCAAATCTGGGGTTGAGATTATATCAAATTGCCATGTGTCCCCTCCACTAAGTAGAGTCTGACTCATTTTGGCCGCATAGTGTCCTTTGGGGCCTTGCTTCTGCGACTCGGCAACGTTTAGCCACATGGGATCTTTGAGAACCTTGCTTCTACGGCTTGATTTCACTTGGCCGCATGGGATCTATGAGAACCTTCCCTCTGCGGCTCGAGTCCCCTTAGCCGTATGGGGCCTTCGAGAGCCTCGCTTCGGCGGCTCGAATTGTCTTAGCCACATGAGGTCTCCAGGGGCACTGCTTCTGCGGCTTAGTTTTACATGGCACATGGGGTCTCCAGGAGCACTGCTCCTGCGATATTATTTCACTTGGTCGCATGGGGTCTCCAAGAGCACTTCTTCTGCGGCTTAGTTTGCTTGGCGTATGGAGTGATAATCCGCATAAACTCCATCTTTTCTATGCTTCTACAAGACCCCCTTCAAAGTTTTCAAATTATAAATTTGGAATACTTTGAATAATAAGCATGGAGAATAACGTCAAGCCGTAGGGAAGTTTTGAGCCGCAGGATGATCTCGATCCGTAGGAAATTTTGAGCCGCAGAGATACTCTGTCCAGCTGTCACTGCTGTCATTGCTGCATTTAATGCTCTAATTAGTTTTAGATTTTGTGCTGTCTTTTCGGTTACTATGACGGTTATAAAGGATAGAATTCGGAGGGTCATCATTGTCTCTTAGTGGGCACGATAACCGAAGCGGTGTCATCATTGTCTCGACTTGACTGGGTAGTCATGCGACCATGAACTGTTCTTAAACTGCATTCACTTAGAACGGTTAGGCTACCTTTATCCGTTAGGTACGAGTACCTTTGGTTTGGGTACTTGTATCTGACCGTGGCTTGGAACAATAACTTGTCGCGGATTAGTTCGTCACATCTTGTCCTTGTTTGGTTGTAGGTGTGACTTACTACTTCGATGAGAAGGTATTGAACCTTGTTGGGATCCGGATACCATATTGGATTCATAGCATGGAAAGATACGTCGCCGTGAATTAGTTTACCATCTCCTGTCCTTTTGGTTGGGGGATGGTACGCTCGTTCAGTAGGTGCGTATTGGACCATGTTATAAATTCGATTGACTTATTTATTGAGCAATATTTATTCAGTTTATATGGCATGCTATTATGTGTCTTGTTATCCCTCTGAGGACCTGGTTGTTGCCAGGTGTGCGCTATTGTCTTTCGCAGGTGCTTTAGCTCTAGCCGTGTTCTTCGCTATTTCTTCGAGGATGATTGCATTTGGATCGTCTTCGCTTCGCTCGTCGCTCATTTCATTTTTCTATGTACTTTTCCTTATTTTGTTGGTAGTGGATTTGTCTCCGCCCAATATATTGTATCAAGACAAAGTTTTATTATATGACACATTTATTTCATTTATTTTGTGTGGATGAGATTAGTTATGGTTCTACTGCATTCTACAACTTATGTATTTATACGATGTTTCCATATATTGGAGTATACTTCGTATGAATACAGCTGGCATGTCTACGTTCCTAGTCCTACGTATTTTGGGACTGGGGCGTTACATGTTTTTGTGGTGGCCCATGCAGGTCAAGATAAATTGTTTGGTTACTTTACCGTACCAAGCAAGCCTGCGTATAGGATTAGAAGTTTAGGATCTCATCCCTACTTGACCTCTTTCCTTGATTTTATCTACCGTTTGACTCATCAATTGCATCTTGCTTGCTTCCTTCCGACCCTATTCTTATCATCCCTTCGTGCTTGCTAGAGATTGACCCTACTAGTTAGTTGTCCCAAAACACCATTACTTTAATTCTTTTAAGTTGGTAGAATACCTTACGACCTAGCAACCCCTTTGACCTAGTGACCTATATTAGCAAGCTTATTTAGATCCTAGAATCTAGAGGACCTAACCCGTCTAGCCAACCAAGGACTTGGACAAGAAGACTATAGGACGACTGTATGACCTATAATCATTCTACCTTCTTTAAATCCTAGTCTCCCGTACCTATATTTTACCACCTTGACTAATGTTGCTACTATAATTTAGTTTTGCAAACTCATCCATTTTATCGAGTTTGTTCATGACTTATGCTATTGAGCGCGCTCACTAACATATTGTCTAATCAGAACCGGTGCATGATGGTCTGATCAACCGAGTGCACTTTGGTTCGCCTTTGTCTATTATTCTACGTGGATGGAACATAATTAAACTTGCCCTCTAGAAATCCATCCACGACTGCCTTGACAATTCTTTTGAAATTATTCGGTCGTCTTTGAACCACGTATTCGTATTCGATATCGTCGTCGTCAAACTCTTTATTGCTTCGCCCTCACCTATTTTAGGAGGACAAAGGCGTCATACTAGAACTTCCTCTAGCCTTCCTATCGACTATGACCATTATCGCTCGATATTGCTATATCTTCATCCTAAACTCCTCGCCCTCCTTCTCGGCCCTATAATTACTGTCATGACCTTCTAATCGAGTAAAACTAATTCATTCTCTAATCGTGCCCTCAACCTACTCTCAAAAGACCATAACTTTAAGGTCTCTAAATTATTTTATTTTACTTGAACCCATACTATTCTTTATTGCGCGTCATCTTCTTACGTTAATCCAAGACTATCTTCGCCTTATTGAAATCACGACGCTAATGCAAGTTTTCATTAAACGTCGTTCCCTTGTCTTGAATTGACTATGCTTCCTTATCGATACCCCTTGTGCCTTTCACCCCCTACTAATTCCTAATTTCGAGGACGAAATTTCTTTTAAGTTGGGTAGGATGTAAAACCCCTAAATTTCTACTATTCTTTTTTATTATTAAATTTAGTACTGTTTTAAAATTTATTATATTGTACGTCGCATGGTCGTATTGTACGTCGCGCACGACGTTATATTTTACGTAATTGCTCGACGAGTGCGAATATGTGCGAACGTACATATTTTTAGAAAAACATTTTTTTTTTTTTTATAGTTTCAAAAGAATATATGTAATATTTTAATTAGCTATCAAAAATTTCTAAAGTATAATTTTATTTATGAAAAGCCTTTCAATTAGAATAAATAATGTTATTCGTGCATACAAATATTTCATAAATATTTGCTAGTAAAAATGTAATTTTCGAATTTATTAATAGTAATATTTTATTGTTCAAAGAGATATTTAAAAATATTTATTATTTTCGAAATTATTATTATTGGTATTTGAAAAATATTTTTGGAAGTTATTTTGGCCAATTAAATCTTGATTTAATGTTTGGAATTATTTAAATAGATTAAACTAGTATCTATATTTGGAATTGGATTATTTGATTTGATTTTAAACTAAAGGGATTTAATTTAAATAGGATTTGCATTGGATTTGGATTGGGATATGAATTTGGATTTGATTTAAATTAATATATGAATTATCTACATTGGGTTTTAAATATCCTAGCCCATATCTAATTGGGAATTCCCACATCCTATATAAATAGGCTGGTACTCCTCCAACTTTTTATTCTTCCACAAAATTCTACCATCCACAAGTGCAGTGCCTCGTGTCCGTGTCCTCCCCCATCCAATATCTTATTCCATTAGTTATACAAATACATTTATTCTCAGTGTCGACAACCCGACACGACTCATACAAATCCCTAGTTCCTAAAAACCCTAAATCCTATTCTAATCCCTAGTCTAAACCACGTCCCCACTCCGTCAGCCGCGTCCAGCCTTAGGCCTAGGTCGATCTCCTGGCCACCTCCCGCCTAGAGCACCATCACCACCAGGACTGTTTCCTCCTTGCTCGACCCCATGTGTGGTCGACTTGCCGTCGTGCTAGTCCCGGCCACATCAAACAAATCCAGCAACCCTTCATCACCATCGACACAAGTTCTCATCAAACCTCCATCCTCAACACCACCACCCCGGCCAAAGCTGGCCGGCCGGTCACCCCAGAAACCCAACCACCACCACCACCGTTACCGGCGCAACCCGCCGGCGACCCAAGGAAACCCACAGCAAAATTTGGAAAAGGAAAAGAATGTAAAAACAACACAGCCCCCGCTACCAGGCACCCCCGGCCACCAAATCCGACCACGCACCAACGCCAGCCACCACCGCTACTGCCATCACCACCGTCACCGTAACCCAGACCTTCTCCTCCTCCGCCATGTCCGGCCACCTGCCATGTCCCCAAGATAAACCAACAAAAATAGAAACAAACCCTTACCTCCGCCACCGCCTTCGCGCCTCGGCACGAACCGCCGCCTGCTGGTAAACCCACCGCCACTCCCTTCTTGCTCCCCTCTTCCGCTCTTTCCCGATGAGCAAACGCCGTCACTGCACAGCCTCCAGCCACCGTGGGCGGTGCTGTCCGTCGCCACTCGGACCAGGCCACCGTGTCACCGCCGCCGGCGAACCCGACGCCACTGTCCGTCTTCCCCAGCTTCCCGAGCCAAAACCCTCCCGGCTCACCGACCGCCCTGTCTCCTCCCCGTCTCCTCCAGATCTGCGTCCACCCTGGCCTGACCCAGCCTCCTCGATCCGCCACCGAGAACCCCTTTCCATCGCCTGAGCGCCGCCGCGCCTACTACGCCGGATCTCCGAGCCACCCTCTCCTCTCCTGTCGAGCACCGCCCTCATCGCCGCGTGCGCCGGCCACCCTCCTCCTCTGGAGCGCCGACGAGCCCGCTCCCTCTCTCCACTCTCCTCCCCTTTTCCTCTCTAGCCGCCGCCCGTCGGACCGAGCCCAGTCGAGCTCTCCGCCGACTCCGATCCCTTTTTCCCTCTCTCGATTTCTCTTTCTCTCTTCCTTTCTCAGAAGAGAGCAGCTGCTCTCAATTCCTTTTCTTTTTTATTATTTGTTTTTATTATTTGTTTTTTTTTATTTTTTTATTTATTTGTTGATGTTTAAGTTTTATTTTGTTGATATAATTTGCTGTTGATTGATTTTGTGTATTTTCTTCTTCTTAGTATCTATTATTTATTATTATTATTATCATTCCAATGTCACCTTTTTATTATTATTATTATTATTATTATTATTATTATATGGATTAATTTATTATGTTACTACCACTTAAATGTATTACTTAATGCATTGGAAAGAAAAAGTATATGTGCTGACAGTACTATCAATACTGTCATCTAGTATTCCTATTAAGTATTATTTTTTTATATCTTATTTATGTCATCCTTTTGCATTTAACAATATATATAGCAATACTTAAAATATTTTGATTTAACAAAATATAGCTTCCTACCTAAAATATTATTTTAACAAAACTAGGAATATTAGCCTAAAATATTTTTATGGATTTCAACATATTTGCCTAAAAATATTTTACCCATAAATTTAGTTTTAAAAAGAAAATTTATAATAAGTTACTAGTGTTTCCCAAATATTTTAAGTAATATAGTTCATACCTCAAACCATATTTTTATAAGCTTAGAAATTTGTTGCCGACAACGATCTTGATTTTAGTGTTTGCCTAAAATATAATTTAAATTTTAAAGTATTATAAAATATTTTCTAAAATCGTATACATATATATTATCTACTCAATTTCTTTCAACTATCCTCTTGTCCATGACGCAGCCCATCCTTCCTATTCCTTTGCCCATTTCGAGACTACCATATGTCCAACCTAACCAATTTGACCCTTCCGGACTCGACGACACGATCCGTGCCGCCATCAGAGGTCTCCTTGTGTAGTGATTTTACCGAAGTTGCAGATCGTGCCATATTGATTATCGCAGCACACCAGGCGCTCTACCAGGCAAGACACCTTGCCATTTGCTGTTTAATTATTTTAGCTCATATTTCATGCATGTTCATTATTTTCTTTATGTAAAATAAACTGTGATACATAGCATAACTTTTAGAATTTACTGTTCAGTTTAGTGCTGTGTATTATTTTTCTTACAAATTAAACCTAAATTTAAGGGACCACCTTGTGTGTTGCATTCATTGGCCTTGACACGTTTTAAACACGAAGTTGTGTGTCGCATGTAGAACACGGAAGTGTGTGATTGGCTGGCCACCAGTACGTACAAGCCGTGCGATAGGAATAACCGCTAATAGAGGTTACATGCTAGTTTGACTTAGCGGTTATAGAGTTAGCATTGGACGGGAAGAACATGATTGGAAGTTGACTACCACCCTATCTATCGTAGACTCGCTCGCTACTGAGGAACGATAGGGAGACTATATTCTATAGACTCGCTCGATACTGAGGAATAGTATATGGTGTTGTGACTCGCTATTGAGGTACTGCATTGGTATTTTTTCGACTTGACTGGGTAGTCATGCGACCATAAACTGTTCTTAAACTACATTCACTTAGAACGGTTAGGCTACCTTTATCCCTTAGGTACGAGTACCTTTGGTTTGGGTACTTGTATCTGACCGTGGCTTGGAACAATAACTTGTCGCGGATTAGTTCGTCACATCTTGTCCTTGTTTGGTTGTAGGTGTGACTTACTACTTCGATGAGAAGGTATTGAACCTTGTTGGGGTCCGGATACCATATTGGATTCATAGCATGGAAAGATACGTCGCCGTGAATTAGTTTACCATCTCCTGTCCTTGTTTGGTTGGAGGGATGGTACGCTCGTTCAGTAGGTGCGTATTGGACCATGTTATAAATTTGATTGACTTATTTCTTGAGCAATATTTATTCAGTTTATATGGCATGCTATTATGTGTCTTGTTACGTCCCTCTGAGGACCTGGTTGTCTTGCCAGGTGTGCACAATTGTCTTTCGCAGGTGCTTTAGCTCTAGCCGTGTTCTTCGTTATTTCTTCGAGGATGATTGCATTTGGATCGTCTTCGCTTCGCTCGTCGCTCATTTCATTTTTCTATGTACTTTTCCTTATTTTGTTGGTAGTGGATTTGTCTCCGCCCAATATATTGTATCAAGACAAAGTTATTCTCATTATATGACACTTTTATTTCATTTATTTTGTGTGGATGAGATTAGTTATGGTTCTACTGCATTCTACAGCTTATGTATTTATACGAGGTTTCCATATATTGGAGTATACTTCGTATGAATACAGCTGGCATCTCTACGTTCCTAGTCCTACGTATTTTGGGACTGGGGCGTTACATATTTTTGTGGTGGCCCATGCAGGTCAAGATAAATTGTTTGGTTACTTTACCGTACCAAGCAAGCCTGCGTATAGGATTAGAAGTTTAGGATCTCATCCACATACTTGACCTCTTTCCTTGATTTTATCTACCATTTAACTCATCAATTGCATCTTGCTTGCTTCCTTCCGACCCTATTCTTATCATCCCTTCGTGCTTGCTAGAGATTGACCCTACTAGTTAGTTGTCCCAAAACACCATTACTTTAATTCTTTTAAGTTGGGTAGAATACCTTACGACCTAGCAACCCCTTTGACCTAGTGACCTATATTAGCAAGCTTATTTAGATCCTAGAATCTAGAGGACCTAACCCGTCTAGCCAACCAAGGACTTGGACAAGAAGACTATAGGACGACTGTATGACCTATAATCATTCTACCTTCTTTAAATCCTAGTCTCTCGTACCTATATTTTACCACCTTGACTAATGTTGCTACTATAATTTAGTTTTGCAAACTCATCCATTTTATCGAGTTTGTTTATGACTTATGCTATTGAGCACGCTCACTAACATATTGTCTAATCAGAACCGGTACATGATGGCCTGATCAACCGAGTGCACTTTGGTTCGCCTTTGTCTATTATTCTACGTGGATGGAACATAATTAAACTTGCCCTCTAGAAATCCATCTACGACTGCCTTGACAATTCTTTTGAAATTATTCGGTCGTCTTTGAACCACGTATTTGTATTCGATATAGTCGTCGTCAAACTCTTTATTGCTTCGCCCTCACCTATTTTAGGAGGACGAAGGCGTCATACTAGAACTTCCTCTAGCCTTCCTATCGACTATGACCATTCTCGCTCGATATTGCTATATCTTCATCCTAAACTCCTCGCCCTCCTTCTCGGCCCTATAATTACTGTCATGACCTTCTAATCGAGTAAATCTAATTCATTCTCTAATCGTGCCCTCAACCTACTCTCAAGAGACCATAACTTTAAGGTCTCTAAATTATTTTATTTTACTTGAACCCATACTATTCTTTATTGCGCGTCATCTTCTTGCGTTAATCCATGACTATCTTCGCCTTATTGAAATCACGACGCTAATACAAGTTTTCATTAAACGTCGTTCCCTTGTCTTGAATTGACTATGCTTCCTTATCGATACCCCTTGTGCCTTTCAGCCCCCTACTAATTCCTAATTTCGAGGACGAAATTTCTTTTAAGTTGGGTAGGATGTAAAACCCCTAAATTTCTACTATTCTTTTTCATTATTAAATTTAGTACTATTTTAAAATTTATTATATTGTACGTCGCATGGTCGTATTGTACGTCGCGCACGACGTTATATTTTTCGTAATTGCTCGACGAGTGCGAATATATGCGAGCGTACATATTTTTAGAAAAACATTTTTATTTATATTTTTATAGTTTTAAAAGAATATATGTAATATTTTACTTAGCTATCAAAATTTTCTAAAGTATAATTTTATTTATGAAAAGCCTTTCAATTAGAATATATAATGTTATTCGTGCATACAAATATTTCATAAATATTTGCTAGTAAAAATGTAATTTTCGGAATTTATTAATAGTAATATTTTATTGTTCAAAGAGATATTTAAAAATATTTATTATTTTTGAAATTATTGTTATTGGTATTTTGAAAAATATTTTTGGAAGTTATTTTGGCCAATTAAATCTTGATTTAATGTTTGGAATTATTTAAATAGATTAAACTAGTATCTATATTTGGAATTGGATTATTTGATTTGATTTTAAACTAAAGGGATTTAATTTAAATAGGATTTGCATTGGATTTGGATTGGGATATGAATTTGGATTTGATTTAAATTAATATATGAATTATCTACATTGGGTTTTAAATATCCTAGTCCATATCTAATTAGGAATTCCCACATCCTATATAAATAGGCAGGTACTCCTCCAACTTTTTATTTTTCCACAAAATTCCACCATCCACAAGTGCAGTGCCTCGTGTCCGTGTCCTCCCCCATCCAATATCTTATTCCATTAGTTATACAAATACATTTATTCTCAGTGTCGACAACCCGACATGACTCATACAAATCCCTAGTTCCTAAAACCCTAAATCCTATTCTAATCCCTAGTCTAAACCACGTCCCTACTCCGTCAGCCGCATCCAGCCTTAGGCCTAGGTCGATCTCCTGGCCACCTCCCGCCTAGAGCACCATCACCACCAGGACTGTTTCCTCTTTGCTCGACCCCATGTGTGGTCGACTTGCCGCCGTGCTAGTCCCGGCCACATCAAACAAATCCAGTAACCCTTCATCACCATCGACACAAGTTCTCATCAAACCTCCATCCTCAACACCACCACCCCGGCCAAAGCTGGCCGATCGGTCACCCCAGAAACCCAACCACCACCACCACCGTCACCGGCGAAACCCGCCGGCGACCCAAGGAAACCTACAGCAAAATTTGGAAAAGGAAAAGAATGTAAAAACAACACAGCCCCCGCTACCAGGCACCCCCGGCCACCAAATCTGACCACGCACCAACGCCAGCCACCACCGCTACTGCCATCACCACCGTCACCGTAACCCAGACCTCCTCCTCCTCCGCCGTGTCCGGCCACCTGCCGTGTCCCCAAGACAAACCAACAAAAATATAAACAAACCCTTACCTCCGCCACCGCCTTCGCGCCTCGGCACGAACCGCCGCCTGCTGGTAAACCCACCGCCACTCCCTCCTTGCTCCCCTCTTCCGCTCTTCCCCGGCGAGCAAACGCCATCGCCGCACAGCCTCCAGCCACCGTGGGCGGTGCTGTCCGTCGCCACTCGGACCAGGCCACCGTGTCACCGCCGCCGGCGAACCCGACGCCACTGTCCGTCTTCCCCAGCTTCCCGAGCCAAAACCCTCCCGGCTCACCGACCGCCCTGTCTCCTTCCCGTCTCCTCCAGATCTGAGTCCGCCCTGGCCTGACCCAGCCTCCTCGATCCGCCACCGAGAACCCCTTCCCATCGCCTGAGCGCCGCCGCGCCTACTGCGCCGGATCTCCGAGCCACCCTCTCCTCTCCCGTCGAGCACCACCCTCATCGCCGCGTGCGCCGGCCACCCTCCTCCTCTGGAGCGCCGACGAGCCCGCTTCCTCTCTCCACTCTCCTCCCCTTTCCCTCTCTAGCCGCCGCCCGCCGGACCGAGCCCAGTCGAGCTCTCCGCCGACTCCGATCCCTTTTTCCCTCTCTCGATTTCTCTCTTCCTTTCTCAGAAGAGAGCAGCTGCTCTCAATTCCTTTTCTTTTTTATTATTTGTTTTTATTATTTGTTTTTTTATTTTTTTTATTTATTTATTGATGTTTAAGTTTTATTTTGTTGATATAATTTGCTGTTGATTGATTTTGTGTATTTTCTTCTTCTTAGTATCTATTATTTTATTATTATTATTATCATTCCATTGTCACCTTTTTATTATTATTATTATTATTATTATTATTATATGGATTAATTTATTATGTTACTACCACTTAAATGCATTACTTAATGCATTGGAAAGAAAAAGTATATGTGCTGACAGTACTATCAATACTGTCATCTAGTATTCCTATTAAGTATTATTTTTTTATATCTTATTTATGTCATCCTTTTGCATTTAACAATATATATAGCAATACTTAAAATATTTTGATTTAACAAAATATAGCTTCCTACCTAAAATATTATTTTAACAAAACTAGGAATATTAGCCTAAAATATTTTTATGGATTTCAACATATTTGCCTAAAAATATTTTACCCATAAATTTAGTTTTAAAAAGAAAATTTATAATAAGTTACTAGTGTTTCTCAAATATTTTAAGTAATATAGTTCATACTTCAAACCATATTTTTATAAGCTTAGAAATTTGTTGCCGACAACGATTTCGATTTTAGTGTTTGCCTAAAATATAATTTAAATTTTTAAAGTATTATAAAATATTTTCTAAAATCGTATACATATATATTATCTACTCAATTTCCTTCAACTATCCTCTTGTCCATGACGCAGCCCATCCTTCCTATTCCTTCGCCCATTTCGAGACTACCATATGTCCAACCTAACTAATTTGACCCTTCCGGACTCGATGACACGATCCGTGCCGCCATCAGAGGTCTTCTTGTGTAGTAATTTTATCGAAGTTGCAGATCGTGCCACATTGATTATCGCAGCACACCAGGCGCTCTACCAGGCAAGACACCTTGCCATTTGCTGTTTAATTATTTTAGCTCATATTTCATGCATGTTCACTATTTTCTTTATGTAAAATAAACTGTGATACATAGCATAACTGTTAGAATTTACTGTTCAGTTTACTGCTGTGTATTATTTTTCTTACAAATTAAACCTAGATTTAAGGGACCACCTTGTGTGTTGTATTTATTGGCCTTGACACGTTTTAAACACGAAGTTATGTGTCGCATGTAGAACACGGAAGTGCGTGATTGGCTGGCCACCAGTACGTACAAGCCGTGCGATAGGAATAACCGCTAAAAGAGGTTACATGCTAGTTTGACTTAGCGGTTATAGAGTTAGCATTGGATGGGAAGAACATGATTGGAAGTTGACTACCACCCTATCTATCGTAGACTCGCTCGCTACTGAGGAACGATAGGTAGACTATATGCTTTAGACTCGCTCGATACTGAGGAATAGTATATGGTGTTGTGACTCGCTACTGAGGAACTGCATTGGTATTTTCTCGACTTGACTGGGTAGTCATGTGACCATGAACTGTTCTTAAACTGCATTCACTTAGAACGGTTAGGCTACCTTTATCCGTTAGGTACGAGTACCTTTGGTTTGGGTACTTGTATCTGACCGTGGCTTGGAACAATAACTTGTCGCGGATTAGTTCGTCACATCTTGTCCTTGTTTGGTTGTAGGTGTGACTTACTACTTCGATGAGAAGGTATTGAACCTTGTTGGGGTCCGGATACCATATTGGATTTATAGCATGGAAAGATACGTCGCCGTGAATTAGTTTACCATCTCCTGTCCTTGTTTGGTTGGGGGGATGGTACGCACGTTCAGTAGGTGCGTATTGGACCATGTTATAAATTCAATTGACTTATTTATTGAGCAATATTTATTCAGTTTATATGGCATGCTATTATGTGTCTTGTTACGTCCCTCTGAGGACCTGGTTGTCTTGCCAGGTGTGCGCTATTGTCTTTCGCAGGTGCTTTAGCTCTAGCCGTGTTCTTCGCTATTTCTTCGAGGATGATTGCATTTGGATCGTCTTCGCTTCGCTCGTCGCTCATTTCATTTTTCTATGTACTTTTCCTTATTTTGTTGGTAGTGGATTTGTCTCCGCCCAACATATTGTATCAAGACAAAGTTATTCTCATTATATGACACCGTTATTTCATTTATTTTGTGTGGATGAGATTAGTTATGGTTCTACTGCATTCTACAGCTTATGTATTTATACGAGGTTTCCATATATTGGAGTATACTTCGTATGAATACAGCTGGCATGTCTACGTTCCTAGTCCTACGTATTTTGGGACTGGGCGTTACATGATGACATCCCACTATTATAAATAGCAGGGTGCCATTCCCTTGCGAGATAGATATAATATCAGAGAGAAATACGTATATACAGAGAGACTCCCCCCCCATAGTCAGAGAGAGAATACACACAGAGAGAGAGAGAGAAGCCAGAAGAGCAACAGAGGAGCAAGAAGAGCATTTTTTGATCAACGCCAACCATCTTTTCACAAGGAGCCAAGGCTGCATACCGATCGTCCAAGGAGTAAGGCAGGGTTGCCGTCGCCTTCCCGAGCCTCTATCGTCACCCCCCAGAATCTAAAATAAACAATTGTACTTAGACTGCTGTACCTAGGTTTTCGTCCCTAGGCTTTCTTTGTACAAGCGAGTTTATAACGTTTAGTAAAAGTCCGGTCCTCCGATAATTGTTCTGTTCTTTTATATTTCATGGCAAACACGATGGCGACTCTGCTGGGGACTAACTTCTCCACGGCGGAGGAGTTGGTGACGTAATCGGATGCAGCCAAGCTTGGCTCCACGCAACAAAAGATGGTCGCCCGGTTCGACCAACAGGCGTTCGAAGAAATGCTCTTCGACAAGAGCACTGGCCCGGTCCAGAAGCGAGCCCGCACAAAGAAGGCCCGTAAGGAGTGGAGACCCCGATCCTTCGTTCCTACTGAAGCTCTCGCGGAGACACCCTCTGTTGTTCAAGACGGCGAACAAGATTCCCCTGCGGCCCCACTTCAGATCGTAGACAACTCTACTGTCCCCAAGTCCGGCAGAAGAAAACACTATGATGCTGGACTTGCAGGGGCAAAGAGAAACTCTATGAGAGCCGAGCAGCATAAGGGTATCAGCCACAGGGAGAAGGCTCATACGGCTACATCCTCCAGCCGTATGAAGAAAACTCATGCGGCCATATCTGTCAGCCGCATAGCTTATGCGGCTACAGTTGCCAACCACACGGATGAAACTCGTACGGCTATGGGAGTCAATCGCTTGCAGAAAACCCATGCGGCCACAGTTGCCAACCGCATGCGGCCAGCCTGTACGGTCGTGACTCCTAGTCGCATAAAAATAATTCATCCGATGGCAGAAGACAACCGCATGCAGATAGCCTGTACGGTACCCAACTCTAGCCGCATAGCATCCGTTTCACGCTTCTTTCGATCAGTCTTTGACCGTCTCTCATGCGGTCCTGACCCTGATGGTTCTCTGGATGATAAGCCAGACTCTGTGGTATTCAACTTGGAATCCTCCTATTACGTACCCGCAAGTGCTAAAGGAGGAAGTCTAGGGCAGCACGGGCTCATCGGGCCCAGTCAGCTATCCCAACCTCTGACTATCGGGGTGTCCCGTTGACTATCACACGGGCCTCGGATGGGAAGTTGTATACAACCGCTCGAGTCCAGCCCCTGACGGCAAACGGACAGAGTGGTTCCTCTGACCTACGGGAGGCGATCCTCCACAAACGCAAGGAAAGATAAGGAGTATCGACGTGCAAAGAGTCCTCGCTTAGACATCGTTGCACCCAAATCATCGTCAATTGCTGCTGCAACAATGCGGCAGTGACGGAAGATCGGCCGTCCGTCTTCCAAAGGCTACAGCATCCGAGCTCAGAAGATGAGGCACCTCCTGTTGTCTCCTGCAATTCCGCTTAAAAGGACCCCGCTGAAAGGAGGGGGAAAAAGACAAGCATCTCTAGTCCCAAGATATCAACCACTACAGCTAAGAAACTGTCGTCTAGACGGTTGTCTTCCACCGGAGTATTCCAACACACCCGTTCAAAGACAAAATCTGCTACAGTGGGAAATTCATCATCCACATCGCTGGGGGTTGGGGGTAGCACTCCTCCGAACACCCGCAACAATCCGATATTTCGAGGAGCCGAGCCCGGGGAAACGACTCTCCTATCAGGTACGACAGGCATCGATGTCCCCGAGGATACCCATGATTCTCAAGACGAAGCAAGCTCTGAAGCTGGGGATACCATTCCCTCCAAGTTCGAGCCCGAAGAGAACATTCCCACCTATCCAGATGACTTCTCGGTGTATGGGTACGACTCGGAGGGCACATCCTCCACCGTTCCTTCCATCCCTCCTCATGTAAGGACGGTTTTCATGACGGACAACAATCAAGGTGGTTCCAATGATCGCCAGTGCATCGACAATCTCGAAGCCATATTACTTGCTTTGGTCAAGTCTGTAGACGAGATTAAAGCGGCCCTGTCCACTCTACAAGGAGGAACGCCTGGTCAAACAAGCACGGGCCCCACGGTCAATGTATATTCGAACTCAGCGGCACCAAACTCGGGCAATAATTCTTCCGAAATAACAGCCCCACTGCGACAGATGAGACCCGAGAAGTAAGGAGAGAGGTCCAGGATCTCCGAGCCATGTTCCATGCCCGAGAAAACGCTCAAGATCTCAGAATACGGCAACCATACCCTGCTGAATGGAGGGATGTTCCATTCCCACCAAGATATAAGCCGTTCAATATCAACCCGTATGATGGCAAAACCTCAGCAAGTCGGTACATCACTTACTTCGAGGTCACCATCGACCATCTGCCCCATGATGATGCTATCCTCACACGGTTATTCATTGGGGCGTTAGAAGGGGTCGCCTTCGATTGATACCGCAATCTACCGGACAACTGCATCCACTCCTTCACCGGCTTCAAGCGTCTGTTCTTGGAGCGATTCTACGAAGTAGGACAAGACGTCACTATGTCCACTCTCATGGACGTCGTCCAAGGGGAGAAGGAGTTGACAAGAAACTACATCGAGCAGTTCCGCCAGACCGCCATGAAGCTGCCCTCCGGAAATCTAGATTCATCTTTGATTGAGATCTGCCAAAAGAGACTGCTTTCTACGATCAGTCTCTGGATGGGCGAAAGTCAATTCAAAGATTAGAAGGCATTCATCATCAGCGCCACAAGCGCCGAAGAACGACTAAAGAAGGCTCGCCAACTGGGATTGCACATCTCGGAAGGAGAAAATAAGGGCAAGCGTCCCAACAACGATAATAGGGGTAACCCCTCCAACAATCGGGACAGCAAGGAAAAGCAGGCTATGGTGGCCGATACAACACAAAAACCTGAGCCGAAGCCCGCAGACAAACAATAGCCGCAAATCGATTACTCTTTCGAAGACGGCCACGTCAAGCCTATCTTGGACATGCTCATACAAGGGGATAGAATTCAGCTCCCTCCACCGAGACGGGAGCCTCGGCCGGCTGATCTAGAGAACCCAAAGTTCTGCCATTACCACCGTTATGTATACCATGCTACACACGATTGCTACCAGCTGAAGCAATACATCCAGAACCTCATCGATTCGAACGCTCTGGCCATCGATTTCGAAGAGGTAACCGTGGCAGCCAATATGGTGTCCGTACAATTCGACAGCTTCCCTCCGATGGAGACTCAAGACGGGGTGATCCCCGTCCCTCTGGCAACAATAGAGATTACCAATCTTCTACCTCCCCGAGATCAGGCTGCCGGTATAGTACCCCTCACCACATCTCGAGGGGAGGTCATGTGGATCCATCCAGACTTGGTGTCAGAAGTGACTTGGCCCACACCATCTTCTACCGACAGAAAGAAAAGTAGAAAAATCAGGACCTGCCACACAATCTCAGCAGACAACGAGGAAGCTACAGCCGTCGTCTCGCGGTCCGGAGCGCAATCCTAACCTGTGGTTGACAACCCAGCCGAAAATCATCAACCCACTACAACTGATGCTCTGGGACCGGCTCAGCCTTCGACGACCGACAAGCCTAGGCCGAAGGAGACTCGCTTCGACAAATCTCTCCGAAAAGACGCAGCCCAAGGGCTAGAGAGGCCCTACAACTTTGACATCTTAGCACAATTGGCTAACACTCCGGCCAAATTGTCACTGTACGAACTCCTAAGGCTCTCCAAGGATGTTCATATTGCATTAAGCAAAGCACTCCAAAATGCCGATGCCTATCTAGCTCAATCTAACCTCACCGGGGAGGACTCACCTGTGGATCTCCAGGACAGTGCCTGTACGGCTTCAGGATCAGAAGAACCTCTGACAGAATTTGCTGATATCGATCCCTTCAAAGGGATCGAATCCTACTACTCGGACTCCTGCTTATACGAGAAGTCGTAGAGGCACCTGAATGAAAATGAACAGGCTCGAACTGAGAAGGCCTCAGGATCAGAAGAACCTCTGACGATCCACCTTCATACTCGCAAACCTGGCAAATTTGTACCCCTTACGGCCACTCCGCGTAAGGATACAATCAGCCTCTCGGCGCTGGAGGAACAGATGATAATCCGGCTGCCAAGGTCCAGCCAAGTGCCGAGACCCACAACGGGGCCACTGACAATCAGACTGTCGAGAGTCGGTCAACCCCAAACGGAGAAGCTTAATCCCTCCGATAGGCCACTGACGATATGCCTTCCCAAGAAGGGTCGTCACCCCGATGCAAGGTCTGACACTTTTAGCGAACCGGCCACTCCTCGCTCCACCTCGAGTGCCAAACTGGGGGTCGTTAGTCTGCCAACAACTCCACGCTCAACTCCATCAACTGAACCACTGACAATCAAGCTTCCCAGGTCGTCCTCTTAGTCTTCACTTACACAGGGGGTAGCCGAAGAGGAACCGGAGTTAGCCAAGTATGTGGCTGCCCACACGGATGTTCCCTCCGCTGATGATGTAATCTCCCTAGAAAAGATATCTTACTTCATCAATAAAGGGTTATCTTTGAACTATACCGAGCTCAATAAGCTATGTACAATGTATGCTATGGAACACGGTATGGGTACCCACCTACACACGCAAGTGACAAATGTGTACACCGCGATCCAGCTTACTCCAGTAGAAGACGCTTACCGAATAGTCGAGGAAGGAGATCATCTAATCATCTTTGGCCGGACAAACAACCCGCATCCCTCCACCATAGAGGAAGCCGACCTCGGGACAGATGCCGGAAGGCTGCCTCTGTATCTGTATAGCCCACAATCCAAATATCTCATAAAGAAACAGGGGTATGATCTGGAGACGACGCCAGGTTTGAACTACGGCACTGGGCGACGATTACCTTTGAAGCTGCCAGTCCCGGTGGGCAAACCACGGAACTACTATAACAAAACTCGATGCGGGCTAGGGTATGTAACGCCCACTGCGACCCCCGAAAGTTCAGATGAAGAATGCGACTGGCAATCACATTCAACCGGGTCACCAACTTTTGACTCAGATACCAGCATCGGAGACGTGTTCAGACAAGTCATGTCAGTCAATATGGCATTCACCGACGCTTACGAGAAAGACGAAGACATCCCCGAGATCCTCGAGCTAGAGCCGTGGGCCCAGCAATTAGACGCACAATAGGAAAAGCGGTTCGAACTGAGAGAACCTCCTACTGAAGATGAGGTCGTACAAGTGGATCTCGGCAGCGAATCTTCTCCAAAACCAATTTTGGTCAGTAAAAGCCTAACAGACGAAGAACGGGAGTCGCTGCTAGAACTTGTCAGAGAATACATTGATGTGTTCGCCTGGAGCTATAAAGACATGCCAGGGTTAAATCCCGACATTGCTCTTCACAAAGTCAACATTCGGCCAGATGCGAAACCAGTCAAGCAACAACAACGACGCTTCCGTCCAGGCATCATGGACGCGATCGAAGTCGAAGTCAACAAACTGATAGCCAGCGGCTTCATTCGTGAGGAGCAACATCCCGATTGGGTCGCCAATATAGTACCCGTCCTCAAGAAGAATGGGAAGATTCGAATCTGCATCGACTTCCGCAACCTGAACGAGGCGTACCCCAAAGATGAATTCCCTCTTCCTATCACAGACATCATGATCGACAATACCTACGGCTTCGAACGTATGTCATTCAAGGATGGCTTCTCGGGGTACAACCAAATCAAAATGTCTCATGACGACGAAAAGCATACATCATTCCGAATACCGATTGGCACGTACTGCTACACAGTCATGCCTTTCGGTTTAAAGAATGCTGGCGCCACATATCAAAGAGCCATGAGCATCATCTTCAGAGACCACTTACGCAAGACGGTTGAGTGCTATGTTGACGATATAGTCGTTAAAAGCCGTAGAAAGGGAGACCATCTACAGGATCTAAGGACGGTATTCGACCTAATACGAGCGCACAATTTGAAAATGAACCCTACGAAGTCCTTTCTGGGCGTATCCAGCGGGAAGTTCTTGGGCTTCATCATCACTGCACAGGGTATCCATGTAGACCCTGAGAAGACGAAAGCAATCATGGAGATGGGTCCCCCGAGAAATCTCCGCAAACTCAGAGGCCTTCAAGGGAGGCTAGCTTACATCAGAAGGTTCATTTCCAACCTCTCCGGGCGATGCCGACCATTCACGCACCTCATGAAGAAAGGGGTCTCATTCGTATGGGACGAGGAATGCCAGCGTGCTTTCGACAGCATCAAGGAATATTTGTCAAATCCTTCAGTTTTGGTGGCCCCGGTTCCTGGAAAACCATTCCTGCTCTACGTACGAGCAATGGAACACTCCCTCGGGGCTCTGCTGGCACAAAATAACGACGCAGGCCATGAGCAGGCCATATATTACCTCAGTCGAATGATGATTAGGCAAGAGCACCGATACACCGCGGTGGAGAAGGAATGCCTCGCCATAGTATTTGCCATTCAAAAAATGTGGCATTATGTCACCGGACAAACGATACATGTGATCTCACGAGTCAACCCTCTCAGGGTCCTCATGACTAAACCAGGGGCACTCAGCTCTCGCCTCGCTACATGGACAATATTGCTGTCCCCTTATCATATGATCTTCGTCCCACAAAAGGCAGGCAAAGGTCAAGCCCTGGCAGACTTCATAGCAGCCAACCCGGGCTCGGAATCCTCCAGAATATATGAAGAGATCCCAGATGAGGTCGCCGACTCGCATGCAACCTCTCACGATGATATATGGCGAATATTCTTTGACGGTGCTTCGAGGACCGGACCTAAAGGCAATATAGTCGTCGGAGTCAGGGTAGTGCTAATCTCTCCTTCCGGATTGGTGATTAACCGAGCTTATTAACTCACCGAGCCCTGCTCTAACAATGTGGCCGAGTACAACGCTCTGGTCATTGGCCTCCAACTTGCAAAAGAGCTGGAGGTAGAATACCTCGAAGTATACGGCGATTCTCAACTAATCGTCAATCAGATTCGAGGCTCATACGAAGTCCGTAATGAAGATATGATCTCTTATCACCAAATAGCGATTGACATCATCTCGTCATTCGAGGGGTTCTACATCGAACATGTCCTCCGAATCTGAAATATCGAAGCAGACGCCTTAGCCGGTCTTGCCGCTTCCCTAGCAGTTCTGAATTATGATCGCCAAGAAGTTGATGTGATAGGCCACGAACTGGTCTGTCCCAAAAATAATGTGCAATTCGTGGCGAGTTATTCCACACAGACGATCGATGATGCCCCAAATTGGAGACAACTATTCATCGACTTCGTCGTCTACGACATCCTGCCCGAGAACCCAAAGGAAGCCACTTCCATCAGACGGCATTCTCTTAGATTCTTCTACGATACAGAGACGAAAATGCTGTATCGCCGCTCCTACGACGGATTACTGCTTCGGTGTCTGTCAAATAAAGAAGCCAAAGAAGCCGTACGAGAAGCTCATAACAGTGTCTGCGGGGCCCACCAGCCCGGCCCAAAACTGCAAGACTGCCTTCGCCGAATGGGCTACTATTGGCCCACAATGGTGGCAGATGCGATCGACTATGCTAGAAAATGCAAAGCCTGCCAAGTCCATGCAGACTTCATTCACCAACCATCCGAGTTTCTACATCCGACAGTGGCGTCCTGGCCATTCGAAGCATAGGGAATGGACATCATTGGCCCAATCACCCCACCTTCCTTCCGAGGACATCGTTTCATACTCGTAATCACTGATTACTTCTCCAAATGGGCGGAAGATGTCCCACTCGCAGAAGTTAAAACTTCAAACGTGATCAGCTTCCTTAAGCATCACGTCATCTACCATTTTGGACTGCCCCGAAGCATCATCCATGACAATGGTCCGCAGTTTGCAAGCCACGTATTCTATCGATTTTGCGACAAGCACCGTATTCAGAATGTTGCTTCGACACCATACAACCCAACAGCGAACGGGTTGGCAGAGGCATTCAACAAAACAATCAACAAACTCCTCAAGAAGTTTGTCTCCTCCAACAAACGCGACTGGAATGAGAAGCTCGGCGAATGCTTATGGGATTATCGCACCACAGTTCGAACAGCCACCGGGAATACACCATTCTCCCTGGTATACGGAAGTGAGGCAGTCCTCCCGTTGGGGACCCAGATCCCCTCACTACGTGTCGCCCTCACACATCAATTGACGACAAACAAAAACCACCATCGTCGGCTACAGGAATTGGAGGCACTAGACGAAAAGTGCCTCTTAGCTCAGCAACGAATTGAGCTATACCAAGCACGCATCTCTGGAGATTTCAAAAAGAAGGTCAAAATCAAAACATTCCAGGTGGGCGATCTCGTCTTGGCAGTCCGGAGGCCGATGGTCATGACTCACAAGACCGTCGGCAAATTCCAGCCAAAGTGGGAAGGCCCATTTATCATTGAGACAGTATTCTCCAACGGTGCTTACCGCCTCGTAAAACAAAACGGAGACTTGCTCATGTTGCCCGTCAACGGCAAGTTCCTGAAGAAATATTATGTCTAAACGACATTCTCTCCAAATCATCGAGTCACGTACCCGCTGGTACCGCTGAACTCACACCCACAATATTCCAGATTTTTGGGTCATGTATCCGCTGATACCACTGAACTCACCCTCATAGCTTGTCAGATTTTCGAGTCATGTACCCGCCAGTACTGCTGAACTCACACTCACCATTCTCCAGATTCTCGAGTCATGTACCCGATGGTGCCTCTGAACTCACATCCTGGTCACTCTTTCAGATAGAAAGTTATGTATGATCATACCTCTGAACTTTCTTCTTGAAGGAGATCCTCCTTCATGATCTAATACCCGTACTCCCAGTACAAAAAAAGGGTAATCGATCCACAAATTTCTAAAACGGCCATGTCCTCATTACCTTTGAGTCGTTCCACCTCTGCCAAAAACAAACCACCCCTCACATAGAACTTCCATGTACTCCTACCTCTGAGTTGTTCTATGTACCCCCCTGTCAAAGAAACCCTCATGCTCATCATGTCCTCAGTACCTCTGAGTCAGTATGATTGGTTCCTTTCTTTTAAACTTGTTGTCCGCATCCAAAACCAGGGTACGTTAGGGACAATGGGTCCACACAAAATATCCCAATAAGAGGATTATTACAAAGCAAAAGAGTGAAGCAAATATATATTCCATTCATTCAGAAATCAGTTACATCTACACGATTGCAAGCAAGTCAAAAGAGTTCTTCATGAAGACAAGAAGAAAGGCAAAACAAAACAAAGACTACAGACAGACAACCACGAGAAGCCCCTACATCCTAGTTACAGGAGCGCATATACCATTCCCTCAACCATCTCACATATGAAGGATACAAGTGAAGAGCATCCTCGTCCAGAATAGGAGAAACAGAGTTCCCAGCGCTCCCCCCCTCAGCAGTCTCGATATTTGGAGGGCTGCCGTCTCCCTCAGACGCAGGTTCTTCTTTCTTCACTTCCTCCTTATCAGAGGAAGACCCCTGGCTGACGACAGGAGGCTGCGGCTCCTCTGACGCCGCAGTCTCAGCCTTCGGTGGAGATACTGCGAGAACCAAAGACGAAGAAAATGAAAATAGTCACAAATGATCATGCAGCTCGTTTTAGACAAGTCTCATGCAGCTCAGACATGGGGTATATCCTCATGCGGCTCAATCATGAGACGTGTATGCGGGCCATGTAGTTTGAGAAGTTCACGTCAAAGTCTTGTACACGAAGCATGCAGTAAAGCAGGCTCTGTTAGGGTTTCAAATCGACTACCTAATCCTTACCTTCGATGGCAATATGAACGTCAAGACGAACGGGGGGCGCGACAGTCGAGGGCGAAGCCGATTTCTTACTCCTCGCCACAGCCTTCTTCACAGCCTTAGAAGCCCTGGGTGCCATTGTTGTCTGATGAACAGAGGAAGAAAAGACGACAAGAATCTGAGTCAAAAAAGAGTCTAAGAGAGAAGACCGTCCAAATGCCCTACTATTTATAGACAGAGAACTATGGACCGACGCCTCGTACAAATGCGATCGACTCTTCGGCTATCGAGCCAAACTAGCCATTTAAAGACTGAGCTCTTGGGATCCTGTCCCAAAAAGATCTACATGCATGACATAATGACGTGGCAAAGTGCATATGCGGTTCAAATGGCCATGCAGCTGAAACAAACTATGCGGCTCGAGAGTCCCCTGCGGCCAAGATATCCATGCGTTCAGGACTTTATATGCGGCCAGAATAATACGACCATGCTTCTTATTCAAAGTATTTCAATTTTGCAAATTGAAAACTTTGAAGGGGGTCTTGTAGAAGCATGGAAAATACTAAAAAAAATGACTCATGCGGCCAGGAAAGATCCATGTGGCTTAGAAAACTCATACGGCTCAGGGAGTCATGCGGCATAAGGCGCGATGTGGCCCGAGGCATTCCATACGGCTCAGAAGACACGTGGCCTGACAGTGCTCCCCTCCGACCCATGCTGCATTAATTGCTTTGACGGCTGACCCCTCTGAAAAGTTGACAGCCTTGACACAAAAGCCGGTAATTATGACTCTGTTATAATGATGAATCTCTAGGGAAGAGAGAAGAGATCTCTGACACAAATCCCCCGAGAGCCATAAAAATGCCACGTGGCCTTGCCACGTGGGCGTTCGTATGCGGCTCACTTCTCATGCGGTTCAGAATGAATCCTATGCGGCTCAGGCCAAGAAAGCCTCATGCGGCTCGAGCAAAGAACTTCTCATGCGGTTCAGAGTGAATCTGTCCTATGCGGCTCGAGCAAAGAACTTCTCATGAAGTTCAGAGTGAATCTGTCCTATGCGGCTCAGGCCAAGAAAGCCTCATGCGGCTCGAGCGAGGACTTCTCATGCGGTTCGAGAGGATCATGTCCATGCGGCTCGGGCGGATATGTACTTATGCAGCCTACATGGATTACTCTCCTGTGGTTCGAGGGCTCAAGTGAGGGCCACTGCCCAGGCAACACTGACACGTGGGCTTAACCATATGCGGCTCAAATTCATATGCGGCTCACTCGTCATGCGGTCCAGATCCCCTCAGCAACTCCTAGGACACGCGTCCTAAACCGATTAATTCCTCAGATTTGCTGCCATTAAAGATTGGGTCAAATCCCAATAATCTAGGACACATGGCAGAAGAATAGATCTAATTTATTCGCAGATATCAGAAATCATTATAAGAAAATTTATTCCAATCAGCATTAATTGCTAATGGGATTTGGTGTAATCTACACCTAATGGCTCGGATTCGTCACAATCAGAAATGAACGGCCTGGATTGACCAATCCCTAGGCCGTCGCCATCTCCAAGATGTAATTATTGGCAACCCTAATGATGACATCCCACTATTATAAATAGTAGGGTGCCATTCCCTTGTGAGATAGATACAATATCAGAGAGAAATATGTATATACAGAGAGACTTCCCCCCCATAGTCAGAGAGAGAATACACACAGAGAGAGAGAGAAGCCAGAAGAGCAACAGAGGAGCTAGAAGAGCATTTTTTCATCAACGCCAACCATCTTTTCACAAGGAGCCAAGGCTGCATACCGATCGTCCAAGGAGTAAGGCAGGGCTGCCGTCGCCTTCCCGAGCCTCTATTGTTACCCTCCAGAATCTAAAATAAACAATTGTACTTAGACTGCTGTACCTAGGTTTTTGTCCCTAGGCTTTCTTTGTACAAGCGAGTTTGTAACGTGAAGTAAAAGTCCGGTCCTCCGATAATTGTTCTGTTCTTTTATATTTCATGGCAAACAGTGCTCTCTTCATAACCGGGCTGCATAATCTTTGCCTGACTAAGCCGCATATGTATCTCCTGTTTTAAGCCGCATAGGCTCTGCTTGACTAGGCCGCATATATCTCACCTAATTTTAAACCGCATATGCTCATTGTAACCATACTGTATAGGTTTTGTCTGACTGGGCCGCATAGCTAAAAAGGAGCCCATTCGCTTTGTTTTCTTATGACTATCCTCTTTCTTTAATTTTTGTAGCATCCATACCGAAGGTTGAGACCATTGTAAAGGAGAAGATGATGCCTCCTCTCATCAAATAGGAGTCGTCGTTTGTTAAGGAGGAGGTGATACTAAAAGTTGAGGTAAAAGAAGAGCTGGCGGCCATCGTGGAGGGAATTACTCCCAAGATTGAAGTTGCTGTGAAGGAAGAGCCCAACTCCGAGGGTAGCAGCATTGGGAGTTCTGAACCTCCTGTCCATGCCGAGGACTTTAATCAAATAGATCCTTCGCATACGAAATAGCTGAGGGAATGGTATACGCCTCAACATAACTATGATCCTTGACTGTAAGGATTCGTGGGTTGCCATCTAATTGTTGTTTTCGGGAGTATGAAAAATAAATGTTCGTATTTTGTCTTGGTGTTTCTGTTTGTCTTTAGCTGTAGTTTGTGTTTTACTTATTTAGGACATCAATGTAATCCTTTACTTTCTATCCAGATGAAGAGATAAAGAACTGTTTGGTTTGCTCATTCTTGTGACGAATCTGTGATGATTTTTTTTGCTGCAGATGTAGTCCTATGAATGTAACTGATTTTGAATAAAAGAATACATTCACTCAATTCTTTGTTTGTGGTATCTATGGTGCTTGTACTAGAGGGTCTAATACAGCATTTGTGATTTGATAAAGGACATCCCACTGGGAGACTTTTTGTGGACCTATTGCCCTTTTGTGCATCTGAAAATGTGAGAAATAGATTTGAATAATATTTGTGGACCTATTACTCTTTTGTGCACTGGTAGTGCGGGTAATTGATTTAAGACAAAACCTAACAGAGGTAATATGGACGTGATAGATTATATGGCCTTAACACCGTGATTTTATTCCGGACTGGGTACAAGTGTTAAGTTAAGAGACTATCGGTATCAGAGGTAATATGGACGTGACATACGATAATCAGGAATAATTTTTGGTGGACCTATTACCCTTTTGTGCACTGGTGGTGCGAGTAATAGATTTGAAACGAAACCCAACAGAGGTAATATGGACGTAGTAGGTTCTGTGGCCTTAACACCGTGATTTTATCCCGGGCACGGTACAGGTGTTAAGTTAAGAGACTATAGGTATCAGAGGTAATATGGACGTGACACACGATAATCAGGAATAATTTTTGGTGGAACTATTACCATTTTGCGCACTGGTGGTGCGAGTAATAGATTTGAAACAAAACCCAATAGAGGTAATATGGACGCGATAGGTTTTGTGGCCTTAACACCATAATTTTATTCTGGGTCGGGTTCAGGTGTTAAGTCAAGAGATTATCGGTATCAGAGGTAATATGGACGTGACACATGATAATCAGGACCAGGAAGTTTGCTTAGAGATGGCAATAAGCCTAGTAAACTCCGGCTGGGTGAAGCATCAGGGTGGAAGTTCAGAAGTATTTATGTATACATGACATGTCACCCAGGAGGATGTAATGTGAATCCACTCAGAGTTAATATAGTATGAGTTCAGAGGTACTTGGTGTACATAACTCAACAATTTGGGAGATTTTATGGTTTGAGGAAGTACCAACATGTCCTTAGACATAGTATCTTGATGAGAACATAAAATGTTATATTTTTATCCCTTAGTGTCCTCCATTTTATGCTCATTTTATGACTAAAGGTACTCATTATATTTATATTTTGCTTTATGATGCAATTGGAGACAGTATGTGCAAAATGGAGCTAAATTGCAATTCGGGACAGTTTTGATACTTTTTACCAAAATGGGCACAACTTTCTCCTTCGAAAAGAAATTGAGGTGATTCAAAAGATATGGAAAACTAAGACAAAGGGCTACAACTTTCCTATGTTATGTTTTTCCAGATTCATGCTGCATCATGGACGAAATCAGGCTTGAAGTTGGGTCAAAGATGATGTGAACAAAAATAGGAACAAAAATAACTATTTTTCTACTTGTTCTATGACATAGTCTATTTGGTTTGAGAAGTTGTAACTTTTAGAGCATATGTGGGGAGATATTGTGGGCTTGAAACAACTAATTTAGGGTGTATAAAAGGGGGTAGAAATTCATGAGAAGAACACCACACACCAAACACACAACACAACTCTTATTATTCTTCTTCTTCTTCTCCAACTTTTCTTTTGAAGTTTTGACGAACATGTGCGGCTAAAAGTCTTGTTGGTCAAAGTGTACAGAAGCCTTGAAATCAATAAACTTGTCAGATCTAAATTGTTTTTATATGTTTGATTTATACTTCGAATATTGAATGTTTTTTCATGCCAACTTTCATGATTGTTTTGTTTAATTACTAGGAAGCCTACTAGTTTATTATTCATTTCGATCTACCGCTAAATTAGACATCAAATCCGTAATTGATTGATGTTTCTAATTTATGAAGCAACCAAGATTTAATGAACTGCTTTGTTTTATTAGATCTTAGGGGAAAAGATTTTGACAAAATTAAATACAACCGCTTGTGTGTGTATTATTTTGCTTTATTGATCTCTTTGTTCTTTAAAAAATTGCTAGATTAAATCTTTAGCGCTTGTCTGAGATTATTTAGTAATTAAAGTTAATTAGGTCGCTTGTATCTAATTAACTAAGCCTAAGAGAGATAGGAAGATACTTCCAACGGTAAATATTCAAAGTATGATTTAATTTATGCTTGCATCGATGATCAATTTTATGATTTCCAATAGTGAACCTTCACTAAAACCAATATTCCTCCCTTTGTATCATTTTAATACTTTAATTGTTTTTTTAGCTCTTCTTAAATTTTCTCTTATCATATTCAAGATCTTCCCCATCCTTATTCACATTGCATAAAAGTACACTAATTTCTCTCCGTGGGATCAATCCTTACTCTCACTTCTACAAATCATTTTAAGAATAAAGGTTTTATTTTTGGGTGCCTACGACAGCACACCAAATTTTGGCACCGTTGCCGAGGAGTAATTTTAGTTAATTTTTGTGCTTTTTGTGATCTTTATTTTGTTCTTGTAATAAAATAATTTTTTATTAGCCAAAAAAAACGTTAACAGTACATGGCGACCAATTCTCAATAATTTGCCATTTTTCTAGATCTTCCATTTAGGCATGCTAATGAGGTAAATATTTATTCTCTTGAACAACAAATTGCTAGTTTAACTTCTCTTGTTCATCAAATGGTTGTAGGTGGTAACATGTAAACAATAATGGCTTGTGAGATTTGTTTAAGTGCAGGGCATCCAACTGATATGTGCCCAATACTTGAAGACGAGCCCAGTGTAACTCAAAATTGTCTAAGTTACCAACAGTGCAAGCAACCATACCCTCGTGAACAACAATTGGACCAAACTTCTAATTCTGCTATATCTTTAGAAGATATTATTAAGTCTCTTTCCACTAATACTTTACAATTTCAACAGGAGACGAGGGCCAGCTTCCAAAGTCTGAACAATCAAATGAGCCAAATGGCTACAACAATTAATAAGCTGGAGGCACAAAGTTTGGAGACATTATCATCTCAAATAAATACAAAAGAAAATACAAGTATAATTGTTTCGAGAAATAGTAAAAAGGTTGGAATCCGAGTAAATAAAGTATGTACATCGTCAAAACAACAAGAAGAAAATAGTGTTGTAGACACGAGCGTTCCTAATGATGACGTAGTACTTAATGCACAAAAAGTTTTTGAAGTTGATGGCAAAGATGGATTGGAAGTTGCCATCAGTGAGCATCTTGAGAAAGGGAATGAGGAGTTATCTTTGAGTTCTAATTTGCAGAAAACTGTTTCAGCATTGAATATTTTTCTAAAAATGCAACAGTCATGTAATTTCCTTATATGGCATTATCAATTTCTAACAACTGGCAATTACCATCTATTTTGTAGGGCTCTATCCAAGATGAGAAACCCTTGCATAGTTATGTCAAGTGTGCATAAAGTCGAGCCAACGACGTATAAACAAAAGCGCTGCTTGGGAGGCAACCCAAGGGGAGTTTGTTCTTATTCTTGTATTTTTTTTATTTTTGTCTTTCCTTTGCATTTAGCCTTACAATGGGACAATGTCAGTTTAAATGTGGGGGGAGGGGATTTAAATTATTTTAGGCAGTTTCAATTTTTTTATGTTTAAAAAATGAATTTTTATTTTATTTTTTTGGTTTTCAATAAAGTTTTATTTTATTTTATTTTCAAAAAAAAAGTTTTTTTTGTGATTTTCAATAATTTTTGGTTTTGTATGTCATGAGGAAGATTAAACTAAGTTTAAAAAAATTCATAACATATTGAATAAATACTCTTTTCAACTTCGAATTAATTAGTATAGTTATTTTCCTTGAGGATGGTTGTGGCTAAATATGGTAGACAAAATCCGGTGAGATTTTGAGCCTTTAGACTGACACATCAGTTTCACTATTTTCTTTGATGATAGATATTCTTCCATGGACTTGTTTCTCTAGAACTTGTTTAGATTCCCTTCGAGGTCACATCGACACATGCATATATAAGCATGATTAAGGGCATCGTTGTTATACGCTACATAAGCCAAATAGCCTACCATGAAATTATTTTTCCTTTGGTTGAACCCCTTTGAGCCTTATTGCTTCTATTTTTGTGAACCCATATTACAAGCTTTAACCATAAAAAAATCCTTACCCAGGCCAAAAAACTAGTGGAGCATTATGATATGTATGGGTGTATAAAAATAAGTGTGAGGGTATCTAAATTTCTGGTTTGGCTAAATATTTTTATTCTAAAATTCTTCAGTTCCATCATGAAAAAAAAAGTGAAAAAATTGAAAATAAAAAAATTAAAATGAAAAAAAGATGATGAGAAAAAGAAAGAAAGAAAGAACTAATGAAAAAAAAGTAATGGAGGAAATTACTTTTGATATTCATTTTCATAATTCTTCCTCCAATTCCAATAAAGGGGTATGTTGAATGATTTAAGATCAATTTGAAGAAGCTAAATTAGGGTGATTGGTTTTATATATTCGAGCTTGAGTTAAATCATTATTGCTCCACTAGTTTTGATGGGTTTTTTAGCTACACTCCCAAATATATCCTACCATGAACATAAGCCCCATTACAACCCATAAAAGTCCTTATGATTTGTGTTATGCATGTGGTCCAAGTGGTGGAGAATGAGAAGATATGCAAGCTTATGGTAGATCATTTCCTTTGGAATGAATTTGAGCGAAGCACATACACTTCAAATATATGAGAGTTGAGTATTTATTCCCGTGAGGGTCTACCAATTTAGTTTACTCTATCTTCAAGTAAAAATACTTACTAAGTAATTAGAAGTTGTCTAAGGATATATTTTCATGATATGGTACGAGTTTTAAAAAATTAGTTATTCTTTATTTATGCCATTACAATCTTGATTTTCGTTTTAAAAAAAATAAATTTGAGTTTTGTCCGAGTACGAACAAAAGTTATGTGTTGGGGTATTTGTTGAGAACATAAAATATTATATTTTTATCCCTTATTGTTCTCCATTTTATGATTATTTAATTCTAAAGGTACTCATTATATTTATATTTTGCTTTAGGATGCAATTGGAGACAGTATGTGCAAAATAGAGCTAAATTGCAATTCTGGACAGTTTTGATACCTTTTACCAAAATGGGAACTACTTTCTCCTCCGAAAAGAAATTTAGGTGATTCAAAAAGATTTGGAAAACTAAGACAAAGGACTACAACTTTCCTATGTTAAGTTTTTCGAGATTCATGCTGAATCATGGACAAAATCAGGCTTGAAGTTGGGTCAAAGATGATGTGAACAAAAATAGGAACGAAAATAGCTATTTTTCTACTTGTTCTATGACTTAGTCTAATTGGTTTGAGAAGTTGTAGCTTTTAGAGGATATGTGGGGAGATATTGTGGGCTTGAAACAACTAATTTATGGTGTATAAAAGGGGGTAGAAATTCATGAGAAGAACACTACACACCAAACACACAACACAACTCTTCTTCTTCTCCAACTTTTCTTTTGAAGTTTTGATGAACATGGGCTGCTAAAAGTCTTGTTGGTTGAAGTGTACGGAAGCCTTGGAATCAATAAACTTGTGAGATCTAAATTATTTTTATATGTTTGATTTACACTTTGAATATTGAATGTTTTTTCACGCCAACTTTCATGATTATTTTGTTTAATTACTAGGAAGCCTACTAGTTTATTATTCATTTCGATCTACCGCTAAATTAGATATTAAATTCGTAAATGATTGATATTTCTAATTTGTGAAGAAACCTAGATTTAATGAACTGCTTTGTTTTATTAGATCTTAGGGGAATAGCTTTTGACAAAATTAAATACAACCACTTGTACGTGTATTGTTTTTCTTTATCGATCTCTTTGTTTTTTAAAAAATTGCTTGATTAAATCTTTAGGGCTTGTCTGAGATTATTTAGTAATTGAAGTTAATTAGGTCACTTGTATCTAATTAACTAAGCCTAAGAGAGATAGAAAGATACTTCCAAAGGTAAATATTCAAAGTATGATTTAATTTATGCTTGCATCGATGATCAATTTTATGATTTCCAATAGTGAATGTTCACTAAAACCAATGTTCCTCCCTTTGAATCATTTTAATACTTTAATTCTTTTTTAGCACTTCTTAAATTTTCTCTTATCATATTCAAGATGTACCCCATCCTTGTTCAAATTGTATAACGTACACTAATTGCTCTCCGTGGGATCGATCCTTACTCTCACTTCTAAAAATTATTTTAAGTGTAAAGGTTTTATTTTTGGGTGCCTACGACAGCACACCAAATATTGGCGCCGTTGTCAGGGAGTAATTTTAGTTAATTTTTGTGTTTTTTGTGATCTTTATTTTGTTCTTGTAATAAAATAATTTTTTATCAGCCAAAAAAAATATTAACAGGACATGGCTACTAATTCTCAACAATTTGCCACTTGTCTAGACCTTCCATTTTGGCATGCTAATGAGGTAAATATTTATTCTCTTGAACAACAAATTGCTAGTATAACTTCTCTTGTTCATCAAATGATTGTAGGGCAACAATGGCTTGTGAGATTTGTTTAAGAGCAGGGCATCCAACTGATATGTGCCCAATACTTGAAGACGAGCCCAGTGTTACTCAAAATTGTCCAAGTTACCAACAGTGCAAACAACCATACCCTCGTGAACAACAATTGGACCAAACTTCTAATTCTGCTATGTCTTTAGAAGATATTATTAAGTCTCTTGCCAATAATACTTTATAATTTCAACGGGAGACGAGGGCCAGCATCCAAAGTCTGAACAATCAAATAAGCCAAAAGGCTACGACAATTAATATGTTGGAGGCACAAAGTTTGGAGACATTATCATCCCAAATAAATACAAAAGAAAATACAAGTATAATTGTTTCGAGAAATGGTAAAGAGGTTGGAATCCGAGTAAATGAAGTACGTACATCGTCAAAACAACAAGAAGAAAATAGTGTTGTAGACACGAGCATTCCTAATGATGACGTAGTACTTAATGCACAAGAAATTTTTGAAGTTGATGGCAAAGATGGATTGGAAGTGGCCATCAGTGAGCATCTTGAGAAAGGGAATGAGGAGTTATCTTTGAGTTCTAATTTGCAGGAAACTGTATCAGCATTGAATAATTTTCTAAAAATGCAACAGTCATGTAACTTTCCTTATATGGCATTATCAATTTCTAACAACTGGCAATTACCACCTATTTTGCAGGCCTCTATCCAAGATGAGAAACCCTTGCATAGTTAGGTCAAGTGTGCATAAAGTCGAGCCAACGACGTATTAAACAAAGGCGCTGCTTGGGAGGCAACCCAAGGGGAGTTTGTTTTTATTCTTGCATTTTTTATTTTTGTCTTTCCTTTGCATTTAGCCTTACAATGGGACAATGTCAGTTTAAATGTGGGGGAGGGAATTTAAATTATTTTAAGCTGTTTCAGTTTTTTTTATGTTTAAAAAAAGAGTTTTTATTTTATTTTTTGTGGTTTTCAATAATATTTTATTTTATTTTATTTTCAAAAAAAAAGTTTTGTTTTTTTGTGATTTTCAATAATTTTTTGTTGTGTATGTCACGAGGAAGATAAACTAAGTTTAAAAAATTCATAACATGATTGAATAAATACTTTTTTCAACTTCGAATTAATTAGTATAGTTATTTTCCTTGAGGATGGTTGTGAATAAATTTGGTGGACAAAAGCCGGTGAGATTTTGAGCCTTTAGACTGACACATCAGTCTCACTATTTTTTTTGATGAGAGATATTCTTCCATGGACTTGTTTCTCTAGAACTTGCTTAGATTCTTTTCGAGGTCACATCGACACATGCATACATAAGCATGATTAAGGCAATCATTGTTATACGCTGCATAAGCCAAATAGCCTACCCTGAAATTATTTTTTCTTTGGTTGAACCCCTTTGAGCCTTATTGCTTCTATTTTTGTGAACGCATATTACAAGCTTTAACCTTAAAAAAAATCCTTACTAGGACAAAAAACTAGTGGAGCATTATGATATGTATGGGTGTATAAAAATAAGTGTGGGGGTATCAGAATTTCTAGTTTTGCTACATATTTTTATTCTCAAATTCTTCTGTTCCATTATAAAAAAAGCGAAAAAAATGAAAATGAAAAAAAGATGATGGGAAAAAGAAAGAAAGAAAGAAGTAATGAAAAAAAGTGATAGAGGAAATTACTTTTGACATTCATTTTCATAATTCTTTCTCCAATTCCAATAAAGGGGTATGTTGAATGCTTTAAGGTCAATTTGAAGAAGCTAAATGGGGTGATTGGTTTTATATATTCGAGCTTGAGTTAATTCATTTTCGCTCCACTAGTTTTGATGGATTTGTTTTAGCTACACTCCCAAATATATCCTACCTCGAACCTAAGCCCCATTACAAGCCATGAAAGTCGTTATGATTTGTTTTATCCATGTGGTCCAAGTGGTGGAGAGTGAGAAGATATGCAAGCTTATGGTTGATCATTTCTTTTGGAATAAATTTGAGCGAAACACATATCCTCAAATATATAAGAGTTGAGTGTTTATTCCCGTGAGGGTCTACCAATTTAGTTTACTCTATCTTCAAGTAAAAATACTTACTAAGCAATTAGAAGTTGTCTAAGGATATATTTTCATGATATGTTACGAGTTTTAAAAAATTAGTTAATCTTTATTTATGCCATTACAATCTTGATTTTCATTTTGAAAAAAATAAATTTGAGTTTTGTCCGAGGACGAACAAAAGTTAAGTGTGGGGGTATTTGATGAAAGCATAAAATGTTATATTTTTTATTCCTTAGTGTTCTCCATTTTATGCTCATTTTATGACTAAAGGTAATCATTATATTTATTTTTGCTTTAGGATGCAATTGGAGACAGTATGTGCAAAATGGAGCTAAATTGCAATTCTGGACAGTTTTGATACCTTTTACCAAAATGGGCACAACTTTCTCCTCTGAAAAGAAATTGATGTGATTCAAAAAGATTTGGAAACCTAAGACAAAGGGATACAACTTTCCTACTTTATGTTTTTCGAGATTCATGCTGCAACATCGATAAAATCAAGCTTGAAGTTGGGTCAAAGATGATGTGAAAAAAAATAGGAACGAAAATAACTATTTTCTACTTGTTCTATGACTTAGTCTATTTGGTTTGAGAAGTTGTAACTTTTAGAGGATATGTGGGGAGATATTGTGGGCTTGAGACAACTAATTTATGGTGTATAAAAGGGTGTAGAAATTCATGAGAAGAACACCACACACTAAACACACAACACAACTCTTCTTCTTCTTCTCCAACTTTCCTTTTGAAGTTTTGATGAACATGTGCGACTAAAAGTCTTTTTGGTTGAAGTGTACGGAAGCCTTGGAATCAATAAACTTGTGAGATCTAAATTGTTTTTATATGTTTGATTTATACTTTGAATATTGAATGTTTTTTCATGCCAACTTTCATGAATGTTTTGTTTAATTACTAGGAAGCCTACTAGTTTATTATTAATTTCGATCTACCGCTAAATTAGATGTCAAATCCATAATTGTTTGATTTTTCTAATTTGTGATGTAACCAAGATTTAATGAAATGCTTTGTTTTATTAGATCTTAGGGGAAAAGCTTTTGACAAAATTAAATACAACCGCTTATGCGTGTATTGTTTTGCTTTATCGATCTCTTTGTTTTTTAAGAAATTGCTAGGTTAAATCTTTTGCGCTTGTCTGAGATTATTTAGTAATTAAAGATAATTAGGTCGCTTGTATCTAATTAACTATGCCTAAGAGAGATATAAAGATACTTCCAACGGTAAATATTCAAAGTATGATTTAATTTATGTTGCATCGATGATCAATTTTATGATTTCCAATGGTGAATGTTCTCTAAAACCAATAATCCTCCCTTTGAGTCATTTTAATACTTTAATAGTTTTTTTAGCTCTTATTAAATTTTCTCTTATCATATTCAAGACCTCATCCATCTACAAATCATTTTAAGAGTAAAGGTTTTATTTTTGGGTGCCTACGACATCACACCATATTTTTTCAGTAACTTGCCGTTTATGGGCATCATGAGCAAGTCTCCATTCTGTTTCGCGAGCCGGTATGCGCCGTTGGAGAATACGGCATCGATGATGAATGGACCCTCCCATTTGGGCTGGAATTTGTCGGCAGTTTTGTGCGTCATGACCATTGGTCTGCGAAAGGCCAAGACGAGATCGCCTACTTGGAATGTCCTCTGCTTGAATTTCTTATTGATGGCCCGATAAATGTGTGCTTGATAGAGCTTGATGCTTTGTTGAGCTTGCAAACGCTTCTCGTCTAAGGCTTCCAATTCTTGTAGCCGTCGGCGGTAGTTATCGTCCGACGTCAACCGGTAAGTAAGGGCCACACAAAGCGATAGGATCTGGGTCTCCAACAGGAGAACTGCCTCGCTCCCGTACACCGGAAAGAACGGTGTATTTCCTATAGCCGTCCGAATTGTAGTACGGTACGTCCATAAGCATTCGCCCAGCTTTTTGTTCCAGTTGCGCTTGTTTGAAGATACGAACTTTTTAAGAAGCTTGATTATGGTCTTGTTAAAAGCTTCAGCTAAACCATTATCCGATGGGTTGTATGCCGTTAAAGCCACATTCTGAATCCGATTCTTGTCACAGACACTACTAAAATACCCCACTTTACCGACGGACTTTGAGCGACGGACGGATTCCGTCGCTAATAGCGACCAATTTCCGACATCTTAGCGACGGATTAGCGACAGATAACACAACATAATTTTTTTCAATTTTAAATATAAAAATTTGTCGGGTTTCCGTCGCTAAGTCGACGAAAATTAGCGACGGATTATTTTTCGTCGCTTATTCGTCGCAAATGTTGGCGGCAAAATCTTTATAACATTGGCGGGAACTTTGGCGACTACCTAGCGACGGATATAGCCGTCGGAAAACACCTTTTAATCCTCTGGGGTAGTCCATTGTCGTGAATAATCCTCTGGGGTAGTCCAAAATAGTAGATAACATGATGTTTTATAAAACTAGTCATGTTTGATGTCTTACCTCTACCAGCAGAACAACTTTCGCACACTTGGAGAAGTAGTCGGTGATTGCAAGTATAAACCGGTGTCCCCTGGACTACGGCGGGATGATTGGGCCAATGATGTTCATTCCCCATACATCAAATGGCCAAGAGGGCACTGTTGGGTGCAAGAATTCGAATGACAGATGTATGAAATCTATGTGGATCTGATAAGCCTTACATTTCCTTGTATAATCGACTGCGTTTGCTACCATTGCAGGCCAATAATAGCCCATCCGACAGAGACGATCTTGCAACTTTGGGCCAGGTTGGTGAGCCCCGTAAACGCCATCGTGAGCCTCTCATAGGGCTTCTTTGGCTTCTGCATTTGACATACATCTTAACATCAGTCCATTATAAGATCGTCGATATAACATTTTTGTTTTTGTGTCATAAAAGAATCTGAGAGAACGCCTTCTGATTGAAGTTGTTCTTTCACATTCTCAGACAGGATTCCGTAGACTACAAAGTCGATGAATGGAAGACTCCAGGCTTGTACGTCATTGGTTATCTGGGCGGATTAACTCGTACCTTGTTGAACGTTGTTTTTGGGACATACCAACTCATGGTCTACCATGTCGACTAGATGATGAACAAGATTTAGAACAGCCAAAGAAGCGACGAGGCCTGCTAGGGCATCGGCTTCATTATTTTGGAGCCTAGGAACATGCTCTATAAAGAACCCTTTTAAGATTGCAATGATGGCAATTCCTGTCTGATGATAAGGAATCAGGTCCGTATTGCGAACCTCGTTTGAACCTCGGACTTGATTAACAATTAACTACGAGTTGCCGTATGCTTCTAGGTATTCGACTCCCACTTCTTTTGCGAGTCGGAGCCCGAAGACCAAAGCGTTATATTCGGCTATATTATTTGAACAGGGTTCTGTGATAGAGTATGCCTGGTTGACCACCAATCCAGAGGGAGAAATTAATAATATTCTGACTCCAGCGACGATATAACCTTGGGGCCCCATTCATGAAGCACCGTCGAAGAACATTTGCCAAACGTTATCATGTGAAGCTATGTTTGAGTTACGATTTTTTCTGGGATTTCTTATAGATTATTGCTATTTTTAAGCCTGGATGGGTTGCTAGGAAGTCGACCAAGGCTTGACCTTTGACAACCTTTTGCGGAACGAAAACCATGTCGTAGGGGGATAACAGTATCGTCCAGGTGGCTAGAAGAAAACTGAGTGTGCCTGGCTCTGTAATGAGAAACCTAAGGGGGTTAACTCATGAGACAACATGGATGGTCTACCCTGTCACATAGTGTCATTTTTCTGAATGGCGAACACTAAGGAAAGACATTACTTCTCCACGGCGGTATACCTTTGCTCCGGTCCTACCAGCATTTGGCTGAGCTAGTAGATGGCTTGTTCGTGTCCCGTATCATTGTTCTGTGCTAGCAAGCTGCCGAAAGAGTGTTCCATCGCCCGTACATAGAGTAGGAAGGGCTTTCCAGTGACCGGAGCTACTTGAACTAGCGGATTCGTCAGGTATTCCTTAATGTCATCAATGGTTTGTTGACATTTCTTATTCCATATGAAAGAGATGCCTTTCTTCATGGGTTGTGTGAAGGGTTGACATCGTCCTGAGAGGTTAGATATGATCCTCCTGATGTAGGCTAGTCTTCTCTGAAGGCCACGAAGTTCACGGAGGTTCCTCGGTGGGCTCATTTTCAGGATTGCTTTTGTTTTGTCGGGGTCTATGTGAATACCCAGGAAAGTAATGACAAAGCCCAAGAACTTCTCACTAGACACGCCTAGGAAAGACTTGGTGGGATTCATCTTCAGATTGTGTGTACCCATAAGGTCGAACACTGTCCTCAAATTGTGTAAGGGGTCATCCATGGAGTGACTTTTAACGGCAATGCCGTCAACGTAACACTCCACCGTCTTGCGCAAGTGATCTCTAAAGATGACACTTATAGTTCGTTGATATGTAGCATCGATATTCTTTAGGCCGAAAGGAATGACTGTGTAACAATACACGTCGATCGGTGTTCGAAATGACGTATGCTTCTCATCATCAGAAGACATTTTGATTTGATTGTATCCTGAAAAGCCATCCATAAAGGACATGCGTTCGAAGCCACACGTATTATCGATCATTATGTCAGTGATGGAAAGAGGGAATTCATCCTTAGGACATGCCGTATTTCGATTACGGAAGTCGATACAGATTCGAATCTTCTGTTCTTTTTGACGACTGGTACTATATTAGCTATCTTGTCTGGGTGCTGCTCCTCGCGGATGAGACCGCTAGCTATAAGCTTGTTTACTTCTGCTTCAATGGAGTTCATGATATCTGGATGGAACCGCCGTTGTTGTTGTTTGACTGGCTTTGCGTCCGGATGAATATTAAGCTTATAAAGTGCAATCTCAGGGTTTTGCCCTAGCATGCCTTCATAGCTCCAAGCGAAAATATCGATATAATCTCTGATGAATTGTAACAACAACTCATGCTTGCCGTCCATCAGGCTCTTACTGATAAAGATTGGCTTTGGAGAGGATTCGTTACCGAGATCAACTTGCATGACTTCGTCTTCAATAGGAGGGTCTCGTTGTTCAAAACGCTTCTTCCATTGTGCATCCAGTTGTTAGGCCCATGGCTCTAGTTCAAGAGGTTCAAGTATATCTTTATCTTCCTCTTCAATATCAGCGGATGCCATGTTGACAGACAATGTCTGCCTGAATATATCTCCAATGCTATCATCAGAATCGTATGTAGGCGATTCGGATGAGTGAGAATGCCACTCGTATTGTAACAAAACCGAGACCATGTCTGGACATGCTGTAATAATCTCGAGGTTTTCCAACAGGGGATAATATCTACAGAGGCAATCGCCGGCCGTTGTCGTAATTCAGACCTGGGGTAGTCTCTATGTCGTACCCCTGCTTTTGCATGAAGTACTTGGCTTGGGGACTATAAAGGTAGAGCGGCAATCTTCCAGTGTCGAGTTCGAGGTCAAACTCTTCTGGCATTAAAGGTTGAGGACCTTCTTTTCGGCCAAAGATGATCGTGTGATCCCCTTTTCTTCTGCCTGGGACTAGAAAGTAGGCACCTCTAGTGGGAGTAGTCGATTTATGGTATGGACGGTTGTCACTTGTATGTGCAGGTTAATATCTAGATCGTGTTGCACAGCATAAACGAGATTAAGCTTATTACACTCAGGATAGTTCAATGACAGTCTCTTATTGATGAAATATAGAATTTTGTCTATAGGGATTACATTATCTGGAGAGGGACTATCCACTTGTGCAACAAGATACTTCGGGAGTTTTGCCTCCTCTTCAGGTACCCCTTGCATGACTGGTGGTTGGAACATCCTCTTGGGCAACTTAACCACCAAGGGTTCTGCTTATGGCATTGGCTTGCCTGAGGGCCTCGAATCAACGCTTGGTTGTCGGCCCATCTTGGATAGGCGGATAACCATCGGCTCGACAGAGGACTTTGCATCTTTCGATTGCCTTTGATTAGATTTTGGCAATCGGATCACCATCGACGCCACATAGGGCCTCGTATCTTTTGCTTGCCTTTGATTGGATTTTGGCAATCGGATCACCTTTGGCTCGACGACGGGCTTTGGCTCATAGCTGGACCTCGAGGGTCAAATGACTATCGATTCCAACTGCGCAGCTGGGGCGGGGGAACCGGGCACCTCTTTATGCATTGTTGTGATAAGGGGTGCGACTTTGTCCGGTTTACGGGCCTGGAGATGGATTTCAAAGGTTCTCTGACCATACTATGGCCTCGAGTTCGTCAGTTATGTGCTTCTTGAATTCTTCTTATAGACAAGCCTCCGAAGGGATCGATGTTGGCAAATTTCGTCTTCACAAAGTCGTGCTTACTGGCATACTTGAAGTACTGGTGGAGTATGGATGGCACGATCATATAGTCATGTATCCACGGATGCCCCAAGAGGATATCATAGGACGTATCTGCATCTATGACGTAGCAGGTAACCTCCGTCTTCAGTTCGCCGATCTGACATTTCAAGCGAATCTTTCCCATGGGATAGCTCCTTCCTGAGTTGAAACTGCTAATGACAGTGTTGGTCGCCGCTAGCCGGTGTATAGGGATACCGAGGAGCTGAAGCAAGATTTTCGGGATGATGCTTATTGACGAGCCAGGATTAATGTGCATCCGATCCACCTTGATGTCGCCTATGTATCCAGTGTAGTACAAGGGACGATCATGCAAGTTGGTCTTGATCAACATGTCCTGTGGGGTGAATATGATATTGGGCATTGCATCCGCACAGTTGCTGCCCTAGAGATCTGCCGACGAGTCTTCCCCTGTAGGCTTGACCTGGGCTAAATAGGCGTCAGCATTCTGGAGCGCTTGGCTCAATGCGACATGAAGATCCTTGGAGAGCCATAGGAGCTCTTATAACGACAACTTTGTCGGTGTATTAGCCAGTAGTGCTAATATGTCAAAGTTGTAAGGTCTCTCCAGCCCCTGAGGTGTATCCTTATGGAGCGGCCTGTCGAAGCGGGTTTTCTTCGGCTTGGACTTATCCGTCGGTGGAGGCTGAGATGGCCCCGGAATATCAGTAGCAGGCAGCGTTGTCGGCTGAAGGTCTTCGACTGAATTACCTAGAGCGGGCTGGACTTGTGCCCAGACAGGGTAACAACTGTTGGTGCCTCCTCAGCTTCGACTAAAATTGTATGGTAGGATTTGGCCTTCTTGCCCTTCTTTTTACTTGTTGAAGATGACACCGCCTAGGTAACTTCAGGTACTAAGTCTGGGTGTACCCACATGACCTCTTCTCGTGACGTGGTGAGAGGTACCAAGCCAGTCGTCTGGTCCCGGACAGGTGGAAGATTAGTAACCTCCATCGTTGCCAGGGGGATAGGTATTAACCCCGTCTTGATTATTTGTTGGGGAAAGTCACCGAACTGAATGATACCATGTTCGTAGCCACAGTGACCTCTTCAAAATCTAGTGACAGAGCTTTAAAGTCGATAAGAATCTGGATGTACCACTTTAATTGGAAGAAGTCATGAGTGGAATAATGTACATAGCGGTGGAAGTGGCAATATTTTGGGTCCTCCATCTCCTCCGCTCGAGGTTCACGCTTTGTTGGAGGTAGTTGGATTATATCCCCTGGCAAGAGCATGTCAATGATAGGCTTGACATGACTATCTTCGAATGAGTAATTTACCTTGGGCAACTGAGCTTCTACCTACTTTTGTTCAGGCTTCTTGGTCATACCAGCGACCATGGCATGTTTTTCCTTGATGTCCTAGTTATTTGTGGTGCCGCCACTATTGTTGTTATTGGAGGCGTTATCGGGATGTTTGCCTTTGTCCTCTCCATCTGGGATGTGTAATCCCAGCTGGCGAGCCTTCTTTAACTTCGCCTCCGCATTGGTAGCGCTTATGATGAAGGTCGTCCAACCCCTGAACTGATATTCGCCCATCCAGAGGCTGATTGCGGGGAGCAACTTCTTCTGGCAGATTTCAATCAAGGAGCTTTTGGGATTGCCTTGGGGCAAATCTCATCGCAGTTTGGCAAAATCGTTCGATATAGTTCCTCGTTAGCTTCCTCTCTCCCAAAACGACGTCCATGAGAGACGACATTGTTACATCATGCCCTATTTCGTAGAATCTTTCTAGGAACACGTGCTTGAAGCCGTCAAAGGCATGGATGCAGTTGTTCGGAAGGTTGCGGTACCAGTCGAACGCGATTCCCTCAAATGCTCCGATAAATAATCGTGTGAGGATGGCATCGCTATGCGGCAAATGGTCTATTGTGACCTCAAAATACGTCATGTATCGACTAGCAGAGGTCTTTCCGTCATACGATTTGATGTAAAATGACTTGTACCGTGGTGGAAAAGGAACATCTCTCCATGCAACGGGGTACGGCTTTCATATTCTGAGGTCCCGGAAGGAGTCTCAGGCATTAAACATTGCTCGAAGCTCCTAGACTTACCTCATTACCTCCCTTGCTTCGTCTGCAGCTGAAGGAATGGATCTCCTAGAGGATTGTCACCCAAAAGAGGAGCGGTCATGTTGGAGTCTGCGTTGACTGCGGGTCCCAAGCTTTTTTATCCAGGCGTCCTTGCTGGTTGAGTCGGCAAGGCAGCTTTGATTTCGTCTACTGACTTGACCAAGGATTGGAGCATGGCTTCAAGTACTTCTAGATGTTATCGATCAGTAGGTCCTTCATGATCATTACCGGCCATAAAGACTGTCGTTACGTTGGTAGACGTGGAAGGGACCGTAGAAGAGGTTCTCTCCGTGTCGTACCCTCGTACAGAGAAATCGTCGAGGAATGTCGGAATATCTTCCTCCTTGGATTCGGAAGGGATACCACCCCCTATGCAGGAAGCTGCATCGTCTTGGCGTGGGCGATCATCCTCGGGGACGTCCAAGCCTGTAGCATAATTCTAGTAGATCGCTACCCCCCTATGTATGCTTTTAGAACATCGAATTGTCATACATTGAGGGGACTGCTACCCCCAGTTTCATCTACCCCAAGGATATCTATGGTGCACCCCCGGGTGTTGGAAGCTTCTTTCTAGATCTTGTGCTTAGGTACACACCCCATGTGGTTGTCAGCGGCAATCCTCCAGATAAGAGTTTTCTTGCAGTACTGGCTGAGATTGTCGGGTTGAATTACAGGAGGCAAAAGGAAATTCTTCGTCTCCCAAAATTTGCACCTGTTTCTCAAGTTGTTGTCGGAATGATGCTGACTGGTGCAGTCGTTGAAATACGGACTGTCGATCTTCAGGTACTACCGACTTGTCGCAGCAGCAGTTGACGATGTCTTAGGTGCAATAGTGTCCCAAAAATGGCTCATCACATGCCAATGTTGCTTCCCTCTTATTGCATTTTTGAGTAATCACGTCTTGTAAGTCGATAGCAAACTGATATACATTTGCATCCAATTTATGGACTCGGGTATCCCGAGCACACGGGTGCGTTGGTATCATTATTGCTCCATGATCCGAGACTAGTAAAAGTACTTGCTCTCGATCGTTGGATGGAGACTTTTGAGACCCACCCTCTACGTTAGCCCTGGAGGACTGGACGAAGGTGGTTTTGTACAACTTTCCGTCAGGATCCCGTATTAAAGTAAACGGTGCCCGCTGACGGTCAGCAGCTTGGATAGTTGACTGGGATTGTTGGGCCTGTACTGCCCTAGACTTCTTCAACTTAACACCCAAAGGCGCATAGTAAGAAGAGTCCAGATTAGAATATTCCACTTCTCAATGGGCCGTATGGGATCGGGCCCGCATGAGAGACGATCGAATATAGAGCTTCTAACAGGGCCGTATGAGACAGCCTGTCTGCGGCCAGGATTGGCTGCCGCATTGGCCATCTGTTTGCAGCCATAGTTGGCTGCTGCATGGGCCATCTGCCTGCGGCCAGAGTTGGTTGCCGCATAGGCAGTCTGCCCATTTTTCTTATGCGGCCTCTTCTTCGTCCGTATGGATTTCCCTTGTTCCTCCAAGAGCTCAGCATCATAGTATTTTTCTTTGCTGGATTTGGGGACAGTGGGGTTCTCTGCGGTCGAAAGCAAGGCCACAGGAGAGCTTTGATCACCGTCTTGGGCCGGAGAAGGAGATTCTTTGAGAAACTGGCAAGGGGCAGCGGTTTTGTGCCTCGACATCCTACGAGTTCTTTTCGGGTTGGCTCGCTTCTGTGATGGGCTGGCGCTCCCTTAAGAGAGCATTTCTTTGAATGCTTGTTGGTCAAAATAGACCATAAGTATTTGATGCGTAGAGGCGTGCTTGGATGTATCAGATTGCGTCACCAACTTCTCAATAGAGGAGAAGGAAGTCCCTAGTAGAGTCGCCATCGTATTTGCCATTAAAATATCAAGAACAAAAATTACAGAGGAATTGAACTTGATTGCAAACTCGCTTGTACAAAAGAAAGCCTAGAAAAATATCCTAGGAAACAATCTAAGTACAATTGTTTAGTTTTTTATTCTAGGGGGTGACTCGGAAAAGTGTATCAACTCTGCCTTACTCCTTGGACTATCAGACGCAGTCTTTGCTCTTGAAGAAGTTTGCCAGCCTTTGATTGTCAACCTTTAGCATGGGTGTAGTACCCTGCTATTTGTAGTGATTCCTGCAATAGCAGATTTTGGGCCGCATAAAGGGCCACGTGGCCACGTGTCTGTAACAACACACAAAGGCTCGATCTTGGGCTGCCAGTTGGTGGGGGTTGTTAAGATTTTGTTGTAGCAAATCTGGGCGATTGAGACTAGGTCAAATTGCCATGTGTCCCCTCCACAAAGTAGAGGCTGACTCATTTTGGTCGCATAGTGGCCTTAGGGGCCTTGCTTCTACGGCTCGGCTCCGCTTGGTCGTATGGGATCTTTCAGAACCTTGCTTCTGCGGCTTGGTTTCACTTGGCCGTATGGGATCTATGAGGACCTTCCCTCTGCGGCTCAAGTCCCCTTAGTTGCATGGGGCCTTCGAGAGCCTCACTTCTGCGGCTCGAATTATCTTAGCCGCATGAGGTCTCCAGGGGCACTGCTTCTACGGCTTAGTTTCGCTTGGCCGTACGGGGTCTCCAGGAGCACTGCTCCTGCGGCTTAGTTTCATTTGGCCGCATGGGGTCTCCAAGAGCACTGCTTCTGCAGCTTAGTTTTGCTTGGCCGTATTGAGTGATGATCTGCATAAACTTTATCTTTTTTATGCATCTACAGGGCCATATACCTTTTCAGCAGGTACCGCAGCTGCCGAGGCAGCAATAGCAGGCACCCCGACAGCAGCATGCCACTAGTTGCACCTTCTGCAAGAAGCAAGGGCATGGATGGAATGACTGTAGGAAGAGGCTAGGCAAGAGCCTACTCTGCGGTTCAGCGGGGCATCAGCTGAGGGAGTGTCCCTAGTCTTTTGGATGATCAGTTCGGAAAGCAGGAACTAAGTCTCCGTAAGGCCAGCAGAAGGGACGACCGCTGCAGACTCAGCAGCAAAGGTTTGTCCAACACCAGCAATAGACCGGAGGAGGCCAGTAGGGGCGAGCTTTTGCTATAACAGCTTAGGATACAGATCCAGTTGGAGATCTAACTGCAGGTTCTGTTCTTCTCGACTCCATTCCCGCTTTTGCATTGTTCGATTCTAGTGCTTTCCACAGCTTTGTGTCTGTATCTTTTGCTATTAGACACCATCTTACTTCTGAATCGTTACCTAGGACTTGTAAGATCATGACTAGGGGTGGCATCAACCTCCACAGTGATATTTGCAAGGATCAGAGATTTATTTTGGGAGGCCGAGAACTCGATGTGAGTCTGCTCGAAATGCCATTATCGAACTACAATATTGTACTCGGGATGGATTGATTGAGCAGACACCATGCCAGTATAGATTGTCGCGGTGGCATAGTTCTTTTCCATTTGCCAAGAGAGCCAGAGTTCGAGTTCGCCAGACGGAAGGCAGAGCAGAGCAGCAAAGTTTTCTGTGGAACTCGAATGGAGGAGCAAAATGTGCCACATCCATTGATAGCAGAGTTCATGAATGTCTTTTCGGAGGAGTTACTAGGACCACCACCATACAGAGACATTGAGTTCTCTATAGACTTTATGCCCGGCGTAGAGCCGATATCTCAGCACTGCTATAGGGTGAACAACAGCGAGTTGGTGGAGTTAAAGAAACCGGTAGATGAGTTACAGGAAAAGGGCTTCATCTGATCAAGTTCTTCAGCATGGGGTGCATCGGTGCTTTTTGTGCTAAAAAAGGATGGGTCGGTACGGATGTGTATTGACTACAGGGCACTTAAAAATCTTACGATCAAGAACAAGTACCCGCTGTCGAGGATTGATGATCTCTTCGATCAGTTGAGTGGAGCGAGGGTATTTTCTAAAATTGATCTGAGATCAGGCTACCATCAGGTGAAGGTGAAGAGGAAGGATATCCCGAAGACAACATTCATGACGCGGTATGGCGAGTTCGAGTTTATGATGATGCCGTTTGGGTTGACTAACGCCGCGATAGTGTTCATAAACCTGATGAACAAGGTGTTCTACCAGTACTTGGACATGTTTGTGGTGTTGTTCATCGACGATATCTTGGTGTACTTGAAGACCGCAGAGGAGCATGAGGAGCACTTGAGAGTGGTTCTGGAGACTCTTAGGAAGGATGAGCTTTTTGGAAATCTCTTGAAGTGTGAGTTCTTCCTGGATCGATTGATTTCTTGGGTCATGTTGTGACTAGGGATGGGATCTCAGCTGACCAGAGGAGGATCACGGCAGTTGAGGCGTGGACAACACCTATTTAAGTTACGCAGATCATGAGCTTTCTGGAATTAGCAGGCTACTACAGGAGGTTCATTCAGGATTTCTCCTAAGTTGCAGAGCCGTTGTCTAGGTTGACCCAGAAGGATGCAGAGTTTATCTGGTCAGAGGAGTGTCAGGTCGCTTTCGATGAGTTAAAGAAGCGGTTGACGATAGCTCCGATTCTGATGTTGCCATCAGGATCAGGCGGGGTCACTATCTACAGTGACGCCTCTGGGAAGGGTTTGGGATGTGTCTTACAGCAGCATAGGAAGGTAATTGTCTATGCTTCTAGGTAGTTACGTTCGCATGAGAAGAACTACCCTACCTACTACTTGGAGTTGGCGACAGTAATCTTTGCTCTAAATTTGTGTAAACACTATCTATACGAAGAGCGAGTGGAGATCTTTGTAGACCACAAGATCTTGAGGTATGTGTTTACACAGAAGGAGCTCAACATGAGGCAGCGGAGATAGTTGGAGTTGATGAAGGACTTCGACATTTCATTACAGTATCATCCAGGAAAGGCCAACGTGGTTGTCGACGCTTTGAGCAGATATCCGGTTGCCATGTGTTTGACGGCAGAACATCACTTGTTAGCAGATCTAGAGAGCCTGAAGATCGAGGTGATAGTGCCGGGAGTTGAGATACAGATGTGGGGTCTGTAGATTCAGTAGGACTTGATAGAGAGTATCAAGTTGACTCAGTACGATGATGTCACTCTACGGTGTATCCGAGAGCAGGTTCAAGCAGGACTGGCGGATGAGTTTGTCATTGCAGATGATGGTACATTGAGGCACAGTTCTAGACTGTATGCACCCAGCGGAGACCTTCAGGAGCAGGTTTTGTAGGAGGCCACCGTTCTCAGTACTCTATGCATCCAGGTGCCAACAAGATGTATAGGGATTTGAGGGAGCATGTTTGGTGGTATGGGATAAAACGGGAGGTAGCAAGCTTCGTAGCCAGATGTTTAGTCTGTCAGCAAGTAAAAGCAAAGAGACAGAGGCCAGGAGGACCATTACAGGCATTGCCCATTTCGGAGAGGAAGTGGAAGCACATCACGATGGACTTTGTTTCAGGATTGCCACGTACACTAGGAGGAAAAGATGCGATTTGTGTCATCATAGATAGGTTGACCAAATCAGCCCACTTCTTGCCATTCAAAGTGGGGTTGTCTACCAAGAAGCTAGCAGAGATGTACATGCGGCAGATTGTTAGACTTCATGGAATTCTAGTGAGCATTGTCTCTGATCGGGATAGTCGCTTTACTTTCTATTTCTGACAGAGTCTGCAGACTAGTTTAGGCTCTCAGCTCAAGTTTAGTACTGCATACCACCCTCAGACAGACGGACAGTCAAAGAAGACTATTCAGACTCTCAAGGACATGCTACAGACTTGTGTCATGGGCTTTGGAGGTTCCTGGGAGGATCATTCATATTGGTGGAGTTTGTATACAACAATAACATCTAGGCCAGCATAGAGGTGTCACCATTCGAGGCGTTGTACGGGCATAGATGTCGTATTCCTTTATCTTTGGATGGCATTGGAGAGCAAATTTATTAGGACCTGAGATGGTTATAGATGCAGTCGAGAAGGTAAAGCTCATCAGTGATCGACTTAGCGTCGCGCAGGACAGACATCGGCATTGGGCCGATAGCCACCACAGACCTTTGGAGTTTGAGGTACAGTTTAGAGTTAGGATTAGGATTAGTTTGATTTTGTGATTTTATTTGATCTTGTTTAATTATTATAGTCAATTTGAGACCTTGTTTGTTATAGGTTAGAGATCTGGTATTCTTGAGGATATCTCCGACACGTGGTACTTTATGCTTTGGTGGAGGTGGGAAGCTTAGCTCGCGTTTCATCGGACCTTTCGTTATCAGCGGAAGATTCGGTGATGTGGCATACAGGCTAGACCGGCCACCTACATTAAAGGAAGTCCACAACGTATTTCATATGTCGTAGTTGATATGGTATGTGGCAGATCTTATCCATGTACTCGATCATTCCGAGATGGAGGAGGGACCTACTCTTAGTTATCCAGTGTAGCCTGTGAAGATTCTGGATTGACGGGAGAAGGTACTGAAGAACCAAACGATACCTTGGTTCGCGTTGCATGGAGGCATCATTCTCCAAAAGAGTCTACCTAGGAGAGGGAGGATGAGATACGCGAGAGATACCCTTATCTTTTTGGACATTGAGGTATGTTTTTCTATCCTTGCCATTAGTTTAGTTTTGCCTTTAATTTTGAGGATGAAATTATTTTAAGGAGGGTAGACTTGTCACTACCACATTTTTAGCCTAAGGGTATTTTGGTCATTTATGACTTTTTATTAAAATTAATTTTTTTATTTTTATTAATTAATATTGTGTTAATCTATTTGTTGAGCTTTGACCTAGTTTTGCCCTAACCTAGTTGTTAGACTTGATCCTAGAGACTAAGTTAGAGGATTACAACTTAATGGCTAAGTTATAAATATCTAGATCTTTGACTAAGAAGATATTTGTTGAGCCTAAAATATTTTTACAAGCCTATCCACTACCTAAATATCTACCAAACCCTATCCAAGACCCTTGGCAGCCATCAAAGGGTCCCCTCCCCTATATAAGAACATGATAGCACACCCTTGCCTCTTTTCATTACAACCATGAACCCTAAATTTAGTTCTTCCCCAAAAATCACCCCCTTCTCCAAATCAACTCCAAATTGAGCCTAATCTTTTGCAACACACTCCCCTAGTGTAGAGGAGGTCAATCAAGGCTAGCTAGCAAGGATTGAAGGCTCTTGGACCATAGCAAGTTGGTGAAGGATCTCATTTCAAGGTATTTTTATTGAGATTCTAACTCTTAATAGGTAATGGCTTCTAAACCTATTAAAGTTCTGATTTCTCTTCATAGATGCATGCATCTAGGCACCACACACATGTAGACCATGTTTGGTAGGAATTCATTTCCATTTGATAAGCGTATATGAGGTGTATCGTAGTGTAGTGTAAAGTGTTTGGTGAAATAACACTTAGGATTTTATTATACTATTTTCTAAAACTAATTTCACTTTTCTATAGCCCTTCATGTGTGATTTTATATTTGTGGACACTGAGTTGATTTTTGATTCATTCTCGGGTCCGAATGTGGACATGGGACACAGCACGAACCCTCGTACGACTGTCTTGCTACCCGACACCATTATCTCACTGTATCAGACACGTGGACCCACCAAAATTGGTGGGAAGGTGGGGGCCATGTCTGTCAGGCCCTTTCTCAAGTTCAAGGTCGATTGGTGTCGTGTCGGACACGCAAACTTGGCCGTGTTGATTTTGGCATGCTCTGTGCACGTATAGAATCGGGTTTCTGATACGCGATTGACATGCTGACACGAGGCCACTTGGACTCGAGACAGACATATCTACAACTAACCCTATGAGTTAGCTATCCTAGGATACGACTATTAGACCTACGAGTGGACACATTGTGTCCTAGTGCACTCGACACGCGTGCACGATGCTGTGTTCTGCCTAGTTTGATACCCCCCTGTTTGACACAGTTTTCTTACGATTCTGGACACGTGGACACGTGCCACTTCGCACATAGCTCAGGGACACGGTTGACATCATATCCCCCAAGACTCGTGTCCATTGGATTCATATCGGATACGTTATAGCTCACGCACGAGTTTTGCACTAACCTATGCATTGTCGAATCATTCGACTGACACGTATCTCGTGTCCTTCGTGGACACATCGTGGACACCAAGTGAGGTATTGACCACCTAGACCTACCCTCCCTGGACACGTAGACACGAATATGAGACTCGTGGTGCAGTGTGTCGTGTCCTAAAGTGATCGACATGGCCGCACGAGACCCATCCTTACACTTTGTTCTCTGATACCTTGTTGCTGGGTTTTGACACTGTGTCCACCACTTGGACACGGCCAGTATGGACACATTTATGACACCCACACACTGACACGAGTGTGGGCACACTTTCCCCAATTTTTTCCTGTATATAGATATGTATATATGTATGTATCTTGTTTATGTATATGTAGGTTACATTTTCTGAAGTTGAGTTTACTATTTTCCAGTTTTGGCTTGATTTCAGATTGCTAGGTTAGTTTGCTTTTAGGTTAGATGTTCATTTCATGTATATATATATATATATATATATATATATATAAATATATATATATATATGTTTTATATATATATATATATATATATATATATATATATATATATATATATATACTTATGTTGTATTGGGTTGCCTTGGCTATGTTTTCCTGGAAATTTTCTCAGGTTGGGGTCTGTCCCCATCACACCAGCAGCATCACGCACACACACATGCCTATTTGACTTTTTCTCTTTCCCTTTATATATATTTTTTTTTATCACGCACACACACATGCCTATTTCACTTTTTCTGTTTCCCTTTATATATATCCTATTGTATATATATATATCCTATTGTATATATTTTTGAATTGAATGTGTATATATATATGATATTGGTACAAGATATTATAGCCTAATTAGGCACACTTTGACTAGTTACTTGACAATGTTGACCAAAGTCAACTATGGGTCAAACTAGACCTAAAATTGACCCAAATAGACTTAAAATAACTTATTAACTTAAGTTTGACCAAACCCTAGACTAATGGACTAGTTGACTTAGGTTTGACCTAGTTTGATTAGAATGGTTGGCTAGAGTTAACCGAGAGTTGACTATGACCTAGTTTGACTAGAATGGTTGACCAGAGTTGATCATGAGTTGACTTCGGCCTAGAATGACCTAGAATCATATAAGATGCATTGTAAACTTCTTTTATTTTATATTAGACACTTTGTAACCTGTGGTTGCTCTAAATAGGACACAGTTACTCCGATTTGGACATTTATTCTCATCGAACATTCATGATATCAGGCGAGTACATTCTCTGATCGTTTCATACTTGTTAGGACTTATATTCTTGCTCTAGATTACTTTACTTGATATTGTCATGATGTTATCACGGATTACTACTATATGGATCTTTTCATGAGATGTTATCCCCAAGCGGGTGCATCGGATATTTCATGTTCATGTACTTTATCATGTGGATCATGTAGTCGTTGGACTCGTATCTATTTATGTATACACATGTTCTCATGTGCCTTCATGTATACTCATGTGCAATCATGTATACTCATGTTCATAAGAGGTTCTTGTATAAAGTAGTTATTCATGTGCAATAACGTAACTTGACTGGATCCTTATGTATTGATTGGGGTAGGGATAAGTAGAAGTGGTTATGTGATCATTATCCCAGTAGGTATTTATGTGCATCCCAACCTGTTTACATAACCATTTTGTACTCTAAACCACTTAGTCACTTACAGTTCTTACTTATCATATAGATATTTCCAGTTTACAAATATCTCTCTTATCTTTCATATATATTTCTTACAGTTTATGTATCTTACTCTATTATTTGTTTTACATTTCCTGTCATGATATGAACTGTGTGTGAGATATGTATTCGTTCCTGTCCTGACTGAACTTCTTGAAAATATTACAGATGACACCGAGGAGTTCTGCCCTACTTACTATGGAGTAGGCCTAGACGACACTTATGAGTCGGACTCCCAGGAGGATCCAGCTCTAACTGAGGACATCACCCCTACTGCTTAGACTAGATTAGCTAGGCTTTATCTTCTTTCTTATGTTAGTTGTATTTGACATCTGAGTTGTATATTTTTGGATGTTTGAGATGTCGTATCGTTTAGACACTTAGACTTATTTTCTTATGTTTGTATGTTCTATTTGAGATTTTATATCTTTCTATTTGTACTATTTATACCTTAGAATTGTGATTGAGTTGTACCTTCTGTATTGTCCTCCGACTGGAGAGTATATCTTGTACAGGTACATTTATATTGTGTTAGATGTATATGATCTAGGGCAGCGTTCTACCGCCGATACTGCGGCGTAGGCTGGACGTACCCACTTCTCGTGCCCCTATACTGGGTACGGGTCATGAGAAAGATGGAGGAGCTGGTAGAGAGGGAGGAGGATGTGGGATATAAAAGAACTCTTTGAGGGTTTTTTTTAAGGGATCAGGGGTTTCACTTATAGTAGCAATTTTTGTGGTCTCAGGCAATCGTCATTGTAGATGATACAGTAAATTATTTTTAAAAAATTACAAAAATGGTAACTGAAATATGCACGGTACTTTTTTTGCATATATATTAGTTGGCGTTATCAACAAACCGTCAATAAATACAATATATTTTATTGACGGTTCCTCTAAAATCGTCAAGTATTATGGTAAAATTTTGTAATATAACACAAAAGGGTGTTTTCTTGACGTATGTCTAAAATCATGAAGATAATGACTTTTCATAACGGTTTACTACGACCATCAAAAAATAAACCGCCAAGAAACGTCATTTTTCTTGTAGTGCAAGCATAGATATTCGTCTTTCTGAAACACAAAAAGACGAGAATTCGACATAAGGAGTTCAAGGTTCGATTACTAACACGAGGTTCATGGCTGTCACTATCACTTTTCCTAATAGGAGTAATTTTGTCAATTCATAATATATAATATTGTGCATATTTAGTTATTTAGTTTGTGTTAGTTATTATGGTTAGTTTCTAGCCTATTTGTTAGACTTGTGTTACTGGACCAATTAGACTAAACATGACATGAGAGCCCAATAATTAGAATGATATGACACATGAACCAACACATTGGACTAGGCCCAATTAGACCCATTTAGTCCTGTCATTTAATAAAATATAGGTTAGACTATTTACCAAAATAGGATTAATGACTGCTACGCATTAATTAGCTTTCATGACAAGCTTTGGAGGTCATATTAGACATCTTGCATTGGAATGGGAGACCAAGATCTAGTGGTCGGCCATGAGATGGAGAAGAGACTCTCTTTCTCTCTCTATCTTCATTTTATTTTGTGCCATTCATCTCAATTTGGTGTTAATATCAATTTGGTGTTCTTCCCCAAATTGATCCATCCCTCCACCAATTCTTCTCAATTCCATTCCAATTGACTTCCACTACTCTTCATTCTCATCACTTAAAGGAGCCTAGGAGCTTGGAGGCTGGAGAGCTAGAAGAGGAGTCGAAATTGCTAGGAGTTCGTGTTTGGATCGTATCCATTTGGTTTTGCATTGGGATCTGTCTCCCAATAGTTATACATCTCAATTTTTCTCTATTTAGACTCTTTTTGTTTAATTAGACTCTTAGGAATTTTCCCATAGACTAAGACTACCAATAGGAGGAAGATTTATGTTATAATAACTCTCTATGTGAAAGTTATAGAAAGTTTTGTGCCAATTTTTGGAGCAATTTGAGATTGGTGCACCAAGAATTTGTCATTTAATAATCTAGATCTATTTAGACTAGACTTGCTTGTGTGTGTCTAGATCCGTGTCCATATTTTGATACGAGTCAGTCGAATCATGATACGGTAGGATACAAAGTCATTTTGGAAGATTTTCCCTCCGACACTTGTGGCACACATGTCAAATTTTTCATGACACTTGGCACTAGCTACGTATTGCTCTAGTTAGACTAATTTATGTTTTGGACTTGCTCATGTGAGTTGGTATGATTCAGACAAGATTTGGTATAGGTATATTGAGCGTATTACAAGCATCTCGTAGACTAGTGCGATACGGTGGTGCATACCAAGTTTTTGATTTTAGGCATTCATATGAGTGTCATGTGTATCGTGGTGTCCTATACATATATATATGTGTATATGAATATATGTATTGGTGTGCCTATAAATAGGGGGTACCTATAGGAATAAATGTGTGTGTGTGTGCATAGGTGATGTGTGTGTGTGTGTGTGTGCATAGGTGAATACACATATGTGCCCATTGTGTATATTTCATACATGTTTGTGTCCTATATGTGCATGTGTAGGTGTCACTAGCATGTGAAGTGTGTGTATCTAGCTATACATGTATATATATATATATATATATATATATATATATATATATATATAAATATATATATATATATATATATATATATATATATATATATATATATATATGTTGTAGTGTGTGTACCTATTTGGGGAATAGATTGATAGATTGCTAGTTGAATATATAGATTGATAGTTAGATGAGTACATAAATAGATAGATAAGTATAGATGAAGAGAAGGGGAATGTAAATAGCAGTAATCAACTAATATGGTTACAACAGGGTATATTTCTGCCTTTGGCAGCAGGAGGGGGGCCAAGAGGGGGAAAGTGAAACATAGGAATAGCAGCAACAGCAGCACCAGCTGCTTGTTGGTAGCAGTAGCAGAAACAACACTGTAGCAGGGGCTACTTAGCCCAGTACATCAGCAGTTTCGACCTGCTGCTAGTAGGAAGCAGCAAGGAATTAGAAGAGGGGGTTTGTTGTAGGAACAAATTATAAAGTGCAATACTCTAGAGGGGGAGGGTGAACAGAGTAGACAACAAAAATTAGCTAATTAAAAAATGTTCGCAACCAGATCACATATAATATATCACAAGTAAGTAAATGAAAAAACAGAGATCAGAAAGCAAACGCAAATACGGTGATGCATACTGGTTGCCCTCTTGTGAGGACTATTCCAGTCAGAAGAACTTTAGCTTCCAGTTGAATCTACTATGGATAAATACCACAAGTTTTCATTCGAAGTCCTTACAACTTCTACAACACGAGCTTTGATACGAAGTACTCGACCAACTTAAATTGTGAAGTGTCTTTCCTCAATGAAGCTCTATTTACAATCTCTCTGTAACTTCTAGACAGTACCGCACTTGCAAATCGACTAGCGGACTGTAATTGGCTTGAGATTTGAAAACGAAAGAGCTTAGAACACTTTGGAAGATGTTTAAGCTTAGAGAGAAGAGAGAAGAGAGGTGTGTTAAAATGAGTGAAATTCTTCTATATTTATAGGTTTTCCAAAGTCAGAACTCGGGGCGAATTCGGACAGAAATTGGACAGAATTCTATGAGAGAATCTGGGCAAATAACGTTCCGTCCGTAACAGCAGGGTGACTAAGTTCAAAATCCAATGGCACCAAACGAACTCGGCGCAAGTTCGGACCGAACTCGGGACGAGTTCGAACGGAACTCGGGCTGAACTCTGTTGGTGTCCAGAGTTTGATTTTTGGAGAATTTTGTAAATCGGATTTTGAGTTTTGGGCTTTTGAAAAGTTTTAGCAGTTAGAGCTTTTTAATAAAATGGGCTATTTTCAAAATCATAGGATATTTTGAAAATATTTTGGGATAGCATATTTGCCAGTATGACTCGGTGTACAATGCATTCCTAGACTCAATAAATATAAAAGTTACATTGAATATTGAAATACAGACTCATCTGACAAAATAGGATCCGAAGTATCCCTTATATCGAGACAGGATTAGATCAATTATTAAAATCAGGTTCGACCATGACCAATGGGCCAACAATCTCCCCCATTTTGATAATTGACAAACCTTGACCGATATAACATCTCGATCTTCGATTTGACAACAAATCAAAATTGTACTTGTTCAGCAATAGTACTGTACTGTATCCTCAAAAAAATTATGTATCCTGCAAAAGATGTTAGATCATATTTCTCTCCCGTTGTCACTTAACAAAATAATTGCAAAAAAGAGAAGCTCTCCCGCAATATATGCATAAAAAATCAACGCTGAAGAAATACAAAAAATTATGCAATAAACATGTATTTCACAAGCCGTTGATATGTAGAAGCATAAGCTAAGAGAGATAATGATACGCATAAACATAAAGATAGAGAACAGTCCAAACTGAAAAAGAAATCATGCTAAAGAAAAGCATAATAGATGTTCCAAAATACACCATCTCAGCAAATAAAGTCTCAGTACTAAAAAAAATAAAGTGTCATCTTGGAATGTCAGAGCATTTTCAAGTAAACATAGACAATAAAGTGTCTAACAAGATAACATCTAGACAAAATGCATCACGTTTAGATCAAAAGCCTCAGAGTCATCAGCACCATCATTGCCACCATGTCCAGATGGACCAGCTCCAGAAGTGCCAGCTCCAGAAGGGTATATAGTAGCACCAGAACCAGGGTACCAGTCATATGCATTATCGGACTGAAAGAAGTGACAAACTGTCTCATACTCATAGTGGTATCCTGATATAGATGGATCTCGGAGAAGAGAACTGGAAGAATGACCGGTTTGAGAAAAATATAGATTCGCAAAAGAATTTACGAGAGCCTGAAACTGACTGGCATCATGGAACTCGCGTTCCATAGATGTGTCAGTGATAAAAGCTCACAAATAAAAGAGATGTTGGTGGATACCCTCATAAGTCATAGGGTAGGTCTGAGGAGGTATCGAAGGAGCAGGAGGGACGACTGTGCTGCGACGAGACAGTTGAAGATACTTGGGCTCAGAGTCTAGAGCACAAGTGGATAAGTCAATCTCAATGTACTGAAAGATGATCGGGATAATCATCGTGTAAGCAAGGTTTCTATTCCTTTCACGACAACGTCCAATCATCTGAATAATAGTCTTAGGAACAGAAAAATAAATACTCTTACGAATGTGATAAAGGACAGACAACTCTAGGGTGGTAACATCGTCTTTTAAAGTGCATTTAGCTAAGATAGTGGAATAGACGATCCGATGCACTTTATAGTTGAGTAAGTTCATGTTTGTTGCTTTGAACTTAGTAGAACGAACATGATCAGGAGCACAGAGTTCGTTCTTGAAACTGCTAAAAGTTGTGCCTCCAGGAAATTCAAATTCTGTGATATCATCAAGCGGTGCACCTTCGTTGGGGATACCAAGGATTTTCTCTAAGTGGGTATCGTTGAATTCGATATTAAATCCACCAACACGACTTTTAACTGTGAAAGTGTTCAAAGTGAAATTGTAATAAAAAGACGAATAGCATTAGTTGCAATAAGATATTGGTGGGTGACAAGTTCGTGCAACCCTAATGCTTCAAATATGGAGGATGCTTAGAATATACGGTCTATTTAATCGGTGTGCCGGTGCATACTTTACGAACAGAGAAATTTGCATACCATAATTGGGATTTGTCATGAGTTTCAAAGTAGACCTCATTGTATGCTCCGTCGGCCGATTGAACCAGAGAAGTGTGATCCTTGAATAGGATCCGAAGACGACGCCTCTTCACTAGGAGCCGGCTTCTTTCTCTTAAAGGGGTTCAAAATCCTAGGCATTGTTTCTATGGAAAGATTAAAAAACTATGAATTTGAAAGAGAAGGAAGGAGGAGGTTATACCTTTCAAGAATTGAGTATGTTGTAGAGGACGAGAATCTCCACACGAATCCAAAATTTGGATTGATTTCTCCAAGAGGATTGGAAGCAATGGCTTGGAGAAAAGCTAGGGTTTGGACGGCTAGGGCACGGCTGCTGCTGGGATATGAAGATTTGGAGATGATGAATAAGAGTGGGCTACTTGTTTCTGACTTAAAACCACATACCACCAACAGAATTTGGTGCGTGTTCGCCTGGGATTATGTTAGGTGGTTTTTCAACAGAAATAAAATGCAGGCCACTCTCTATTCATCAATCCCTTTTCAATTATTTTAGATTTCATTTAATATAATTAATATATTTTTTGAATCAGCTTTTGTAACACAGCGACTGTCTCAGATTAGCTGTAGGGGAACTGTCCCAACTAATGGAGGTTCACCTGGGAACACTTAAATACCATTTCGCTTTAGCTGTAGTCGTGGTGACAGACGAACCCTTTGTAGGCTTGTATCAAAAATAGAACCTTTAGTTGTCCCGGCAACGGCGCCAAAATTTGGTGTGCTGTCGTAGGCACCCAAAAATAAAACCTTTACTCTTAAAATTATATATAGATGTGAGAGTAAGGATCGATCCCATAGAGAGTAATTAGTATAATTTTATGCTATATGAACAAGGATGGGGGATGAATAAAATGAAAGTCAATAAAAAGGGCAAGTAGAATATAAAAATAAATTAAAATAACAAACATTGGTCTAAGTCTACGTCTACTATCGGAATCTTGAAACTAATCATAGATGTAAACATATATTGATATGTATTATGAATATTCATCGTTGGAATTATTTTTCTATCTTCTTTAGCCACAGTTAATTTGGAACAAGCGACCTAATTAACCTTAACTGCTAATCAACCCAAGACAAGCGCTAAAGGTTTAATCTAGTAGCGTATTAAACTCAATGAGATCGATGAAACAAAATAACACAAGGACAAGCGGTTGCATTTAATTTAGTCAAATATTTTCTTCCTAAGATTTAATAATACAAAGCAGTAATTTATTAAACCTTGGTTGCTTCACAAATTAGAGTGATCGAACAATTTCGGATTCGATATCTAATTTAGCAGTAGATTATCAAGAAAAATAAACTAGTATGTATCCTAGTAATTAAACATGATAATCATAAAATATGCATAAGAAAACATTTGATACTCAAAGTACAAATCAAACATATGAACACAAATTAGATCTCACAAGTTTTTATTGATTCTGATGCTTCCGTACACTTCGAACAACAAGACTTTTGTCGAATATGTTCATCAAAACTTCAAAAGAAAAGTTGGAGAAGAAGAGAAGAGATGTGTTGTATGGTGTGGTCTCTTGATTTCTACCCACTTTTATAGACCATAATTTAGTTGTTTCAAGCCCACAATATCTCCCCATATATCCTCTATAAGTTACAACTTCTCAAACCAAAAAAACTAAGTCATAACAAATAGGAGAACAGTTATTTTGGTTCCTAATTCTGTTTACAGCATCTTTGACCCAACTTCAAGTCTGATTTCGTCTATGGTGAAGCTTGATTTGCGAAAAACACAAAATATACAAGTTGTAGCCCTGTGTCTTAGATTTCCAATTTTTTTTGAATCACCTCCATTGCTTTTCGAATGAGAAAGTTATGCCCAGCTTGGTGAAAGGTGTCAAAACTATCCAGAATTATATTTTAGCTCCATTTTGCACATAGTGTCTCCAACTGCAACATAATTCAAAATAGAAATATAATGAGTACCTTTAGTCATAAAATGAGCATAAATGGGAAACATTAAGTGATAAAAATATAACATTTTATGTTCTCATCAAATACCACCACACTTAACTTTTGTTCGGCCTCGGACAAAACTCTTATTTATTTATTTTTTTCAAAACGAAAATCAAGGTTGTAATGTCATAAATAAAGAATAACCATGCTCTTCAAAACTCATAACATATCATGAAAATATATTCTTAAACAACTTCTAATTATTTAGTAAGTAATTTTATTTAAAGATAGAGTAAAATAAATTGGTAGAGCCTCACTGGAATAAACACTCAACTCCCATATATATTTGAAGGGTATGTGATTAAGGTAGGATATATTTTGGAGTGTAGCTCAAAAGCCACTTGGACTATTTACATGTCTTCTCATTCTCCACCACTTGGACTATTTGCATAACACAAATCATAAGGACTTTCATAGGTTGTAATAGGGTTTAGGATTAAGGTAGGATATATTTTGGAGTGTAGCTCAAAAGCCATCAAAACTAATGGAGCAAAAATGATTTAACTCAAGCTCGAATATATAAAATATTTAAAGCCAATCACCCCCATTTAGTTTCTTCAATTTGACATAGAAGCATTCAACATACTCCTATATTGGAATTGAAGGAGGAATTATAAAAATAAATATCAAAAGTAGTTTCCTCCGTCACTTTTTTTTATTACTTCTTCTTCTCTTTTCTTCTTTTCTCTTTTTTTTTCTTTCTTCCTTTTTTTCTTTGTTTTCCTTATTTTTTCATTTTTATTTTTACAATAATCGAACTCAATAATTTGAGAATGAAAATATGTAGCCAAACTTGAAATTTAGATACCCCCATACTTATTTTTTGTATACCCATACATATCATAATGCTCTACTAGTTTTCCAGCTTGGGTAAGGAAATTTTTTTTCAGGTTAAAGCTTGTAATGCGGGTTCACAAAAATAAAAGCAACAAGGCTAAAAGGAGTTCAACCAAAGGAAAAATAATTTTAGGGTAGGCTATTTGGCTTATGTAGCATATAACAAAGATGACCTTAATCGTATTCATGTATGCATGTGCCGATGTGACCTCGAAGAGAATCTAAGCAAATTCTAGAGAAGCAAGTCCATGGAAGAATGTCTCTCATCAAAGAAAATAATGAGACTGATGTGTTAGTCTAAAGGCTCAAAATCTCACCGACTTTTGTCTACCAAATTTAGTCACAACCATCCTCAAGGAAAATAACTATACTAATTAATTCTAAGTTGAAAAGAGTATTTATTCAATTATGTTATGAATTTTTCAAAGTAAGTTGAATCTTGTTCATGACATATGCAACAAAAATTATTGAACACAAAAACAAAACTCCATTTTTTTAAGAAAATAAATTAAGAACCAGAAAAAAATATTCTTTAGATTTTATTTTTTTAAATTTATTTATTTTGAAATACCATGCATTTAAAAAATAGACAAAAGATAAATCTCCTCCTCCACATTTAAAACTGACATTGTCACTAATGAAAGTCTAAATGCAAAGAAAAGACAAAAATGAACAAAATAAAAAAATGCAAGAATAAGAAAAACTTCCTTTGGGTTGCCTTCCAAGCAGCGCCTTTGTTTAATACGTCGTTGGCTCGACTCTATGCACACTTGATGCAAGTAGGCAAGGGTTTCACATCTTGAGTAGTGGCCTACAAAACAGAGGATAAAGGCCTCTTGTTAGGAATCGATAATGAAATATAAGGAATATTACCTGATTGTTATCTTTTTATAAAATCATTCAACCGTGCAACAATTTTAGGCAAATTATTACTTAAGGCTAGCTCCACATTCTTTTTTTTAAGATGCTCACTAACGGCTATATCGAATCCATCTTTACAACTAAGTTCAAAAACTACTTCTGTATTTGGTACTACGTTGTCATTAAAAATGTTCGTATCTGCAACGCTATTTTCTCTTCTCTTGTTTTGACGATGTGGTGCTTCTTTTACTAAAATATCCACCTCTTTATCACTTCTCAAAAGGATTGCACTTGTATTTTCTTTTGGATTTACTATCGCTTGAGATGACAGTTGTTCCAAAATTTGTCCCTCCAGTTATTAATTGTTGCAGCCATTTGACTCATTTGATTGTCCAAACTTTGGATTCTGGCCCTCGTCTTCTGTTGAAATTGTAAAGTGTTAATGGCAAGAGACTTAACAATATCCTCTAAAGACATACCAGAATTAGAAGTTTGGTCCGATTGTTGTTCATAGGGGTATGGTTGCTTGTACTGTTGATAACTTGGGCAATTTTATTGGCGGGCTGATTTAATTGTGGATTCTTATAGCTAAATTTAGGATAATCTTCCAACCATGGGTTATATGTGTTTGAATTTGGATCATACTCTATTTGTGATTATACAGGAAATCCACATGTCGTATTCACTTGTTCATTAGGGTCCTCTTGAATAGTTGGACACATATCAGTTGGGTGCCCTTCTACTGAGCAAATACCACAAGCCATTGTTATTTGCATGTTACCTATAACTATTTTATGAACAAGAGAAGTTAAACTAGCAATTTGTTATACAAGAGAAGAAATATTTACCTCATTAGCATGCCTAGATGGAAGATCTAGCCAAGTGGAAAATTGGTGAGAATTGGTCGCCATGTCCTGTAAATATTTTTTGCTAATAAACAGAAAATTATAACATCACTAAAACACAAAAATTAACTAAATTACTCCCTGACAACGGTGCCAAAATTTGGTGTGCTATCGTAGGCACCCAAAAATAAAACCTATACTCTTAGAAATATAGAAGTATGAGTAAGGATCGTTTCCACGGAGAGTAATTAGTTTAGATTTGTGCTATGTGAATAATGAAAGGGGGATGAATAAAATGAAAGTCAATAAAAAAAGAACAAGTAGAATATGAAAATAAATCAAAATAACACACGTTGGCCTAAGTCTACGTCTACCATAATCTTAAAACTGATCATAGATGCAAACAAATATTGATATGTATTATGAATATTTATCGTTGGAATTATTTTTCTGTCTCCTTTAGCCACAGTTAATTAGGAACAAGCAACCTAATTAATCTTAAATACTAAACAACCCCAGACAAGCGCTAAAGGTTTAACCTAGTAGCGTATTAAACTTAATGAGATCGATGAAACAAAATAACACAGGCACAAGCGGTTGCATTTAATTTAGTCAAAATTTTTCTTCCTAATATTTAATAATACAAAGCAGTAATTTAATAAACCTTTGTTGCTTCACAAATTAGAGGGATCGAACAATTTCGGATTTGATATCTAATTTAGCAGCAGATTATCAAGAATAATAAACTAGTATGCATCCTCGTAATTAAACAAGATAATCATAAAATATGCATAAGAAAATATTTGATACTCAAAGTACAAATCAAACATATAAACACAAATTAGATCTCACAAATTTTTATTAATTTCGAGGCTTTCGTACACTTCAACCAACAAGACTTTTGTCGAATATGTTCATCAAAACTTTAAAAGAAACGTTGGAGAAGAAGAGAAGATATGTGTTGTGTGGTGTGGTCTCTTAATTTCTATCCCCTTTTATACACCATAATTTAGTTGTTTCAAGCCGAAAATATCTCCCCACATATCCTCTATAAGCTACAACTTCTCAAACCAAAAAAAACTAAGTCATAAAAAAAGGAGAATAGTTATTTTGGTTCCTAATTCTGTTCACATCATCTTTGATCCAACTTCAAGTCTGATTTCGTCCATGATGTAGCTTGATTTGTGAAAAACACAAAATATAAAAGTTGTCGCCCTGTGTCTTAGCTTTCCAAATCTTTTTGAATCACCTCTATTGCTTTTCGGATGAGAACGTTATGCCCATTTTGGTGAAAGGTGTCAAAACTGTCCAGAATTGTATTTTAGCTCCATTTTGCACATAGTGTCTCCAACTGCAACCTAAGTCAAAATAGAAATATAATGAGTACCTTTAGTCATAAAATGAGCATAAATGGGGAACATTAAGTGATAAAAATATAACATTTTTTGTTCTCATCTGACCCTTTATAGGCTTGTATCGAAAACAGTGTTTGCATATTGAAAGATAATCAATAAACAAAATTAATTAATATTTTTGACATCTAGAACTCCTAATTCTCGACATAAATAATTGAACTGAACTTCTGCTAATGGTTTTGTAAAAATATCAGCCAGTTGGTTCTCTCTGTCTACATATACAAGGTCTATATCTCTATTTGTTTGATGATCTCTAAAAAATGATGTCGAATCTCAATATGCTTAGTGCGAGAGTGACATACAGAATTCTTAGTCAAACTAATAGTGGTAGTGATATCACAGAAAATGGTATGTGTGTGTAAATAAGCCAAGTCTTCTAAAATTTGCTTCATCCACAAAATTTGTGCACAACAAAGTCCCGCGGTGGTATACTCAGCCTCGGTAGTTGATAATGCGACAAAATTTTATTTCTTGCTAAACCAAGAGACTAAAGCCTTACCTAAGAAATGACATGTACTGCTTGTACTTTTTCTATCGACTTTGCATCCAGTAAAATCAGCATCCGAATAACCGGTTAGGTCAAAGAACGTGGTTTTGGGATACCACAAGCCGACAAAAGAAGTCCCTTTAAGGTATCGGAAGATACGCTTAACCATGCACAAATGTGATTCCTTAAGGTTAACTTGAAAATGTGCACACAAGCAAATGCTAAACATTATATCTAGACGACTAACAGTTAAGTAAAGTAAACTACCAATCATAACTCGATACTTACGTATGTCGACCGGTTTGCCTTGTTCATCAATATGAAGCTTGGTTGAAGTCGCTATTAGAGTTCCAAGCAGTTTAACGATTTCTAGGTCGAACATCTTTAATAAGTCTTTTGTGTACTTGGCTTAACTAATGAACGTCCCATTATTGGTTTGTTTGATTTACAGTTCGAGGAAGAATTTCAGTTCTTCCATCATGCGCATCTCAAACTCATTCTGCATATACTTTAAAAATTCTTGACAGAGAGATTTATCAGTAGATCCAAAGATAATATCATTTACATAAATTTGAACTAAAAGAAGATATCTATTAAAAGATTTTATAAACAGTAGCATCAACCTTGCCTTTTGTAAAACCATTATCAAGTAGAAAATAGCTTAAACGATCATACCAAGTACGAGGGACTTGTTTCAAACCGTATAAGGCTTTCTTCAACTTGAAAACATAGTAAATGCACATAACATGCGAATGGATTCTAATCTCACAACTGGGGCATATGTCTCATCGTTGTCAATACCTTCCTCTTGGTTGTATCCTTGAGCTACGAGTCGAGCCTTGTTACGAGTAACTAAACCATTCTCATTAAGTTTATTTCGGAATACCCAGCGGGTGCCAATGACCGGATGATCAATAGGCTTGGGAACAAGTTTTCAAACTTGATTTCGTTCAAATTGGTTTAATTCTACTTGCATAGAATCTAACCAAAAATTATTGCTACATGCTTCTTTAATTATTTTGGGTTCAATTTGTGAAATAAATGCAGCATAGAAAACTATATCTTTGCTAGAGGAACGAGTACTTACACCCCTGGTAACCTCACCTATTACCAAGTCCTTGTGATAATCAGCCAAAAACTTTATTCTTTTTGGCAAACTCTCAAGGTAGCTGGTTTTGACTTCTGGTTCTGTACGTGATTTGCCTGAAGGATCGGCTGGTGTTGTGCTTGAAAGTTCTGCAGGTGCTATACTTGGTATACTCATGTCTTCATCATCATCGTCAAATGTCTGTTGATTCAGTTCGTCAAAAGTGACATTTATTGATTCTTAGATGATCATGGTTCTTTTGTTGAAGACTCGGTACCCTTTGCTCTTTACCGCATAATCTAAAAATATACCTTCATTGGCCTTTTCGTCAAACTTTTCCAGATTATCTTTAGTATTGAAATAAAACCTTTGCAACCAAATATCTTAAAATATAAAACTGATGGTGTCCTATCAAACCATAACTCATAAGGTGTCTTCTTCCATATAGGTCGAATTAGAACCCTATTGAGAACATAGCAAGATCTATTGACAGCTTCAGCCCAAAAGTATTTATGTAGACTAAACTGGTTTAACATTACTCTAGCCATTTCGGATAGAGTCCAGTTCTTACGTTCCACAACACTATTTTGTTGTGGTGTCCTAGGGCAAGAGAACTCATGCAGATAACCATATGTATCATAAAATTGCTTATACTCAGCATTCTCAAATTTGTTGCCATGATTACTTCAAAAATGAGTAATCATGAATCCTTTCTCGGTTTGAACTTTCTTGTAAAAAGAGACGAATTCTGGCAATGCATCGTTCTTGTGTGCAAAAAAATATACCCACGTGTATCTAGAGAAGTCATCTACTATTACAAAAGCATATAATTTACCACCTAGACTAGTAATTCTACTTGGTCAAAATAAATCCATATGCAGTAATTGTAGAGGTCTAGTGGTACTTACAGCGTTCTTGGACTTAAAAGTGGATCGGGTACCTTTGTTCTTTTCATATTTACTACATACCGTATCCTTCTTGAAAGTAATGTCTCGTAAGCCTCCTACCAACTTTTTTGTGGATAGTCTTAAAATTGTGCCCATATTTGCATAATCAAATCTTATATGCCATACTTGACTCTCATCACATTTGGCCATTAAGCATCTACCTGCTTTGTTAGCATCTTCTAACAAATAGAAAACATATATTTTGTCTTCCATGATACCCTCAAAGATAGTACTACCAGTTGAGCTATCAACTATAGTACATTTATCTTTGACAAAGTTAATACCATCACCATGGTCAGCTATATGGCTTATGCTGAGTAGGTTATATTTTAACTCGGTAACCAGACAGACTTCTTTAATTACAGGATAGGGAGCCTTACCAATATTACGGATACCTAGTATATACCCTTTAAGATTATTACCGAAGGAAACGTATCCTTCTTCTTCTTCGACAGTGTTGCGAATAATGAAGCGTCACCTGTCATGTGCCATGAGCAACTGTTGACAAAGATCCATTTACTTCTAGCATGTCAAGGGTGTTCCACCTACAAAAGAATTTACAGATGAAACTTTTGGTACCTATTTCTTATAGGGTCCTGGAATGTTAGTTTTCGGTATCCATGTACTTATATTTAAATCAACAAGCTTTCTAACTCTACATGCAGAAGAGATATGACCAATGGTGCTATAATAATGACATCAAGCATGTTGAGTGTTGGATGCAGTGTGTTGTACATGATTGGTAGGTCTCGGTTTTCTAGTATAATAGAAAGCAAGCCTATTAGTCTTCTTAGGGAAAGGTTTGGTTTGGTTTGGTCTGACGGTGTTCCGATGATCCGGTAAGTGACACTTGTTAAGGTAGGGAGCAGCAACCTCAGGCTGTTTTCCTAACCTAATTTTCAATTTTTTGGAAGTGTCATACAATATATTATAACCAGCTGTAAGTGCATCATTTCTGATTAGTGCTTGCTGAAGATTATTCTTCTCTTTGAGTAGGTCTTCCTCTAATTGGGTAATGGTCTTGTCTTTCCTTCGGATAGTCTTGTGGTCTCGTGTAATAACAACTTAACAGAAGAAAGCTCACCTACCTCACTAGAATTATCAATACTTCTAACGTCAGCTAGTAGGTCGGTAAGTCTTCCAATTTCACCTTTGTACTCTTTGAGTACCTTCTTAGAGTTTTGGTATTAGCTACGCAGTTTTCTGTAATCACCTAAGAGGTCACTAAAAGCTTAACCTTATCGCTCAAAGGTAAAATAATTATATGTATCAAACAGGGGGTTAGTATTTACCTAATCGAATTCTATTAAGCATATATTTGCAGCATCGTCTGATTGTTCATCTTCTGAGTCGCTGACTTTGCTTTCATGCCATATGCTTGTGTTGGTGTACCTTCTGGATGTTGATGTCTTCAGTTAACCTTTGTCATACATATTGTTTTTCCTAGTTGATAATGATATTATTGGATAGTCCATCTTCATATGTCCTTTCTATTAGGGTTATATACTAAAAGCATTACTTTTGTAGTAACCTTATTTCCTTAAATTTTGAATGAAAATCACATGGGCAAATTTTTGCATATTATATTTTTGCAAGTGTTAATGCAAATGTCTGATATTCTATATTGTAGATAATATGGTGTGTGGTATCACAAAGAAGATCTTATTATCAGTTCCCTATGGAGTATATAAATAGTTCACAACCTAGACGGACCTGGACAATCTATTGGAAAGGTTGTAGTGTAATATGGTATTAGCCTATCTTGACTATAGGTTTACACTAGTACACTTTGTGTGTATTGAATAGGACCACTTGAGGTTGTTCTCTTTGTACTGACTACATATGTGAACAAACACCTCAGGTATTATGGTTGCTTGTGCTCTTAATCCGGATATAATAACAGATATGTATATGCAGTACATTACTTTGACTTATGAAAGAGTGAGATTCATTATGGGTCAACAACCTCTATGAATTGGGTAATAATATTGTATGTATGATGGGTTGTTGATTATAAATGGAATCCATGTCCCGATACATCGGGTTGATGATGTCCCATTAAGGAGCTCAGAAGGATTGTCATGTAAACGCTGCAGGTAGATTATATCTGACATGACAAATAAAGTTGAGCGGTACTACTTCAAGATAAAAGATGTCGAATCAATATAGTTGTCAGTAACTTAATTTGATCGATGGACATTCGATATCTTAACATGGGGAGCCAAACGAGCATATAATAAAAGGAGCCCACAAATAATTTGGAATTAGGGTGGTAGTACAACAATAGCTCATTAGTGGACCGAGCGATTGTTAATGGGCTTGGATTGTGTGTTCGGGATGAACACGGGATATCCAGATCCGTTAGGAGGCCTAATCCTAATTTCTCCTCATGGTCCCTGCCGTAGCCTATATATATCCTCTATTCTCTGGCCACCAAATTGCTGATCAGAAATCTGAAGCTTTCTCTAAATTCATGATTCACATAAGGAGAGAAAGAGATGGCTGCCAAGGAGAAGTAAAGGTTGGAAGATCGTCGCCCACACGACGTCCAACTCGAGGAAGGAATACGTGTAGAAGATTTTGGGGTCGTCCGCTCAAGATTGCCAGAAACTACTTGTATTTTTCTTGTCGCAGATATAATTTGTGAACCCTAGTTTCCTCCTATAAAGGGTTAGAACACGTATTAAATCTTTTTAACTTTTTATCGATCAATACACACACCAACGTAAGGGTCCTGGGAATCCCCAGTTCCATCACTTTCTTCTTGTAATCGTAGCAGATAGGATCATCTTTGTTGTTGTCACTGTTGTATTCTTTTGTTCTTCTATTGAATCTCATGAACTTCTTGATCTTTCTTACTAAGAGATTTTAATCTTCAGAGTCAGAGTAACTGTTGTCGGAATTATCTTCGACAGTTCTTCTGTGTTGAGCTTTGAAAACGATCGACTTCTCCTTCGGTGCAACATCTTCAAAGTCTTGAAGTTCCAGCTCGTGAGTGAGTAGCTTACCCATGAGTGTATCAAGAGACATAGTGGTGAGGTCGTTCCCTTCAATAATTGCAGTAGCCTTTGGAATCCAGTTCTTCGTGAGGGCTCGTAGAAGTTTTTGAATCTTCTCATGGTTATTGTATTCCTTGCCTAATAAAGACAGAGGGTTTATGATATCCATAAATCTTGTAAACATCTGAGTGGCGGATTTATTTTGTTTCATCTTGAACGCCTTATACTCCTGAGTAAGTCTGCAGATTTTTGACTCCTTTACTTGCGTCGTGCCTTCGTGAGTCACTTCGAAAAGTTTCTATACTTCACTAGATGTTGTGTAAGTAGACATCCTGTTAAATTCAGTCATGTCTAAAGCACAAAATAAAGCGTTAATAGCATGTGCATCATGACTGGCTTATTTTTTTCTGCTTCAGTATACTTATCATGGAGTTTCTCAACCAACTCCCCTTCAACAAGAATACGTGCAGGCTTCTTATAGCCATCAATAAAATAGACCATATGTGAAAATCTAGAGATTTCAAGAAGAAACTCATCCGTGTTTTCCCGTATGTGTAATTTATACCATCAAACAGTAGAGGTCTGTTTGTGGCTTGGCCTTCACTTGTGAATTTTACAGTTGCCATGTGTAATACTGTGATCAATGTAACAGCTGTAATAATAAGGAATATAATAGCAGTGTTACCTCGCTTTACATGTATAACCCACTTTGAAACCAATAGTAGGAACGAATTATAAAGCACAATACTCTAGAGGGGGTGAATAGAGTAGGTAGCAAAAATTAGCTAATTAAAAAATGTTAGCAACTAGATCACATATAATATATAACAAGCAAGTAAATGAAAAAATAGAGATCAGAAAGCAAACACAAACAGGGTGATTTATACTGGTTTCACTCTTGTGAGGACTATTCCAGTCAGAAGAACTCTAGCTTCCAGTTGAATCCACTATGAAAAAATACCACAAGTTTTCATACGACGTCCTTGCAACTTCTACAACACGAGCTTTGATACGAATTACTCGACCAACTTTAATTATGAAGTGTCTTTCTTCAATGAAGCCTCTGATTACAATCTCTCTGAAATTTCTAAACTGTATCACACTGGCAAATCTAGAGGATTGTAACTGGCTTGGGATTTGAAAATAAAAGAGCGTAGAACACTTTGGAAGATGTTTAAGCTTAGAGAGAAGAGAGAAAAGAGGTGTGTTGAAATGAGTGAAATTTTTCTCTATTTATAGGTTTTCCAAAGTCAGAACTCGGAGTAAATTCGGACAAAATTCTATGAGAGAATCTTGGCAAATAGCTGTTGCGTCCGTAACAGCAAGGTGACCAAGTTCAAAATCCAACGGCACCAAACGAACTCGGGGCGAGTTCAGACCGAACTCGGGCCAAACTCTGTTGGTGTCATGAGTTTGATTTTTGGAGAATATTATAAATTTGATTTTGAGTTTTGGGCTTTTGAAAAGATTTAGCAGTTAGGAGCTTTTAGTAAAATGGGCTACTTTTAAAATCCTAGGATATTTTGAAAATATTTTGGGGTAGCCTATTTACAAGTATGACCCAGTGTACAAAGTATTTCTAGACTCAATAAATATAAAAATTACATTAAATATTAAAATAAAGACTCATGTGGAAAACAGCTTCAGTCTTGAATAGAGTGATAGAAGTTCTCAACAAATTTCTAAGTAACCCTTATATCGAGACAAGGTTAGATCAATTATTAAAATCAGGTTAGACCATGACCAATGGGCCAACATGTTGATAGCAGCAGTCTTGTTTAAACTGCTTGCCATACCAACAATAGTCGCAATAACTGATATGTAGAACAACAGTGGGTATAACTAGTAGTAGTGGCTTGTTAGGCAGGACTTTGAGTGTAGTGTCACGACCCGCTCCCAGTGTAAGGACACGAGAAATGGGTACGTCCAGCCTACGCCACAGTATCGATGGTAGAACGCTGTTCTAGGTCACATACATCTAACAATTATAAGGGACCTGTACAGTATATACTCTCCAATCGGAGGACAATACAGAAATGTACAACTCAATCACAACTAAGGTAGAAGTACGATAAGATAGATAGATATGAAAATCACCAATAAAATACGACAGGAGAAGAAGTCTAAGTGTCTAAGATAACATCTCCACAAACATCCAGAATAACAACAAGATCCCAAATATATACATAATGTATCCAAATATGACAAGACAATAAAGTAAGATAACTAGTCTAGCTAACTAGCCTAGACTACTGGGGTAATGTCCTCTGCAAGGACTGGGTCCTCCTGGAGTCCAGCTTGTTGGTGTCATCTAGGCCTGCTCCATAGTACGTAGGACAGAACTCCTCAATATCATATGTAATATTTCAACAGGTACAGTCAGGACAGGAACGAGCATAATACATCTCACGCAGTTCATATAATGACAGGAAATTTAGGCATGCTATAGAGTAAGATACATGAAACGCTGAAGAATATACATGAAGTAAAAGAGATGACTGTAAGGAAATATCTACTATAAGTAATAAACTATCAGTGACTAGTGATGTAGAGTACAAGATAGACATATGAACGACTTAAATTTGCACATGATTATACTAAAGAGTTTGCACATGATTATACTACTTTGGAATTGTTCATGTGACCATTTATACTCCCCTGTACCCCAATTAATACAAAAAGATCCAGACAAGTTATGTTATTGTACATGATTTCACATAGGGGCCCATAAATGGGTGCACATGAAGTATACATGTGGGACTCAGTGAACATGAGAGTACATTAATCACAAGAGTGCACATGAATGATGAAAGCACATGAATACATGATGCAGGTAAAAATTACATGACATGACGTATCCCGATGCTCCCAAGGGGGATAACATCTCAGGAAAGGATACAAATAGTACCAATCAATGTTAACAATGTGACAGCATCAAGTAATCTAGAGCGTAAATATAAATCCTAGTAAGTATGAAATTGTTAGAGAATGTACTCGCTTGATATCCTGAGTATCTGTTGAGTATAGATGTCCAGACTGAGTAGATGAGTCCTATTTGGAGCAACACAAGTCACAACATGTCCATAAAGGTAATATTGAACATTACAGTGCATTCTATATGATTTCTAGGTCATTCTAGACTAAAGTTAACTCTTGGCCAACTCTGGTCAACTTATAAAGTCAAACTATGTCAACCTAGCTATTCTAGGTCTAATCTTAGTCTAACAAGTCATTCTAGGCCTAACCAAGCCTACTACTAGCAATCAAACACATTACCTAGCCAAAATGAACCACACAAGTCTATATACTTAGTTACTAGATATATCACATCTATAGGCTGTTGCCTAACACAAGCATCACTCTATATACATCGTATGTGCCTACATTGGTATCATCATTCTCATTATCAACACATTATCATATATACATGTATATATAAGGTAAGCTATATATAGTGTTTCATATATACATATATATAGGCATACATTAAAATGAAGTGAATGATATACATTATAGTATAGTGTATGTGTGTGGTAGTGAATGTGTCATCTGTTAGGAAGAGGGGGGTTTAATATTCAGGTTCATTGCATTATCCATTCTTAAGTTCAGTGAAAAGGCTAGCGGTGCATACATTCTCAGGTTTATACTTGTATTATACATATACATATTTATACCAATATTAATTCAGTTTTGTATTAAAACACAGTGTACACATTTAAACCTAAATTTCAGTTTCAAGCATCTATATTTTAGTAAAATGAAATCTCTGTGTATATTTTCATCATTACATGGTATCATTCACACATATCAGTTAACTTGCTCAAGTATTAGACTTGAGTAAATTTAAAACCCGATTTCATTCGAAAACCAAATCTAAACCTATTCACAAAACAAAGTATGAGGCCCAACAATTATGACAGTAACGTGTTTTCTTTACAACATCAAAATACATATTCAAAATAGTAAAACCCATCATCAAATTTGAATTCTAAATCCAACTCAAAACTGTCAAAGAAACTGAGAATGAACTTGTTATTATAGATGCATTCAATTTAAAATAATTTAAAGAAGTAAACTCGAATCAAATAGGAATACATGTGTACAGACATAGGGAAATATCCTACGTATCCAAAAATTAGGACACACAGTGTCAAAACAGACAAAAAAATAAGTATCAGTAAATAGCCAAAAGAACTCCTCGTGCATGCGTGTCGAGTCGATTTGGACTCGACACAGAGCTCGAGACGAGTCGAGCTCTGTTTGCCATGAAATATAAAAGAACAGAACAATTATCGGAGGACCGGACTTTTACTTCACGTTACAAACTCGCTTGTACAAAGAAAGCCTAGGAACGAAAACCTAGGTACAACAGTCTAAGTATAATTATTTATTTTAGATTCTGGGGGGTGACGATAGAGGCTCGGGAAGGCGACGGCAGCCCTGCCTTACTCCTTGGACGATCGGTATGCAGCTTTGGCGTCTTATGAAAAGATGGTTGGCGTTGATGAAGAAATGCTCTTCTTGCTCCTCTGTTGCTCTTCTGGCTTCTCTCTCTCTCTGTGTGTATTCTCTCTCTGACTATGGGGGGGAAGTCTCTCTGTATATACGTATTTCTCTCTGATATTGTATATATCCTGCAAGGGAATGGCACCCTGCTATTTATAATAGTGGGATGTCATTGTTAGGGTTGCCAATAATTACATCTTGGAGATGGCGGCGGCCTGGGGATTGGTCAATCAAGGCCATTCGTTTCTGATTGTGACGAATCCGAGCCATTAGGTGTAGATTGTACCAAATCCCATTAGTAATTAATGCTGATTGGAATAAATCTTCCTTATAATGATTTCTGATATCTGCGAATAAATTAGATCTATTTTTCTGCCACGTGTCCCAGATTATTGGAATTTGACCTAATCTTTAATGGCAGCAAATCTGAGGAATTAATCGGTTTAGGACACGTGTCCTAGGAGCTGTTGAGGGGATTTGGACCGCATGACGAGTGAGCCGCATATGAATTTGAGCCACATATGGTTAAGCCCACATATCAGGGTTGCCTGGGCAGTGGCCCTCACTTGAGCCCTCGAACTACAGGGGAGTAATCCTTGTGGGCCGTATAGGTACATATTCGCCCGAGCCGCATGGACATGATCCTTTCGAACCGCATGAGAAGTCCTTGCTCGAGCCGCATAAGGCTTTCTTGGCCTGAGCGGCATAGGACAGATTCACTCTGAACCGCATGAGAAGTTCTTTGCTCGAGCCGCATGTGGCTTTCTTGGCCTGAACCGCATAGGACAGATTCCTTCTGAACCGCATGAGAAGTTCTTTGCTCGAGCCGCATGAGGCTTTCTTGGCCTGAGCCGCATAGGACAGATTCCCTCTGAACTGCATGAGAAGTGAGCCGCATACGAACGCCCACGTGGCAAGGCCACGTGGCATTTTTATGGCTCTTGGGGGATTTGTGTCAGAGATCTCTTTTCTCTTCCCCAGAGATTCATCATTATGACAGAGTCATAATTACCTGCTTTTGTGTCAGGGCTGTCAACTTTTTAGAAGGGTCAGCCGTCAAAGAAATTAATGCAGCATGGGTCGGAGGGGAGCACTGTCAGGCTACGTGTCTTCTGGGCCACATGGAATGCCTCGGGCCGCATAGCTCCTTATGCCGCATGACTCCCTTAGCCGCATGAGTTTTCTGGGCCGCATGAGTCATTTTCTTTAGTATTTTCCATGCTTCTACAAGACCCCCTTCAAAGTTTTCAATTTGCAAAATTGAAATACTTTGAATAAGAAGCATGGTCGTATTATTCTGGCCGCATATAAAGTCCTGACCGCATGGATATCTTGGCCGCAGAGGACTCTCGAGCCGCATAGTTGCTTTCAACCGCATGGCCATTTGAACCGTATATGCTCTTTGCCACGTCATTATGCCATGCATGCAGATCTTTTTGGGACAGGAACCCAAGAGCTCAGTCTTTAAATGGCTGGTTTGGCTCGATAGCCGAAGAGTCGATCGCGTTTGTACGAGGCGTCGGTCCATAGTTCTCTGTCTATAAATAGAAGGGCATTTGGACGGTCTTCCCTCTTAGACTCTTTTTTGACTTAGATTCTTATCGTCTTTTTTTCCTCTGTTCATCAGACAACAATGGCGCCCCCAGGGCTTCTAAGGCTGTGAAGAAGGCTGTGGCGAGGAGTAAGAAATCGGCTTCGCCCTCGACTGTCGCACCCCCCATTCGTCTTGACGTTCATATTGCCATCGAAGGTAAGGATTAGGTAGTCGATTTGAAACCCTAACAGAGCCTGCATTATTGCATGCTTCATGTACAAGACTTTGACGTGAACTTTTCAAACTACATGGCCCGCATACACGTCCCATGATTGAGCCGCATGAGGATATACCCCATGTCTGAGCCGCATGAGACTTGTCTAAAACGAGCCGCATGATCATTTCTGACTGTTTTCATTTTCTTCGTCTTTGGTTCTCGCAGTATCTCAACCGAGTGCTGAGACTGCAGCGTCAGAGGAGCCGCAGCCTCCTGTCGTCAGCCAAGGGTCTCCCTCTGTTAAGGAGGAAGTGAAGAAAGAAGAACCTGCGTCTGAGGGGGATGGCAGCCTTCCAAATATCGAGACTGCTGAGGGTGGCAGCGCTGGGAACTTTGTTTCTCCTGTTCTGGACGAGGATGCTCTTCACTTGCATCCTTCATATGTGAGATGGTTGAGGTAATGGTATATGCGCTCCTATAACTAGGATGTAGGGGCTTCTCGTGGTCGTCTGTCTGTAGTCTTTGTTTTGTTTCGCCTTTCTTCTTGTCTTTATGAAGAACTCTTTTGACTTGCTTACAATCGTGTGGATGTAACCGATTTCTGAATGAATGGAATATATATTTGCTTCACTCTTTTGCTTCGTAATAATCCTCTTATTGGGACATTTTGCGTGGACCCATTGTCCCTAACGTACCTTGGTTTTGGATACGGACAATAAGTTTAAAAGAAAGGAACCAATCATACTGACTCAGAGGTACTGAGGACATGGTGAGCATGAGGGTTTCTTTGACAGGGGGGTACATAGAACAACTCAGAGGTAGGAGGACATGGAAGTTCTATGTGAGGGGTGGTTTGTTTTTGGCGGAGGTGGAACGACTCAGAGGTAACGAGGACATGGCCGTTTTGGAAATTTGTGGATCGATTACCCTTTTTGTGTACTGGAAGTGCGGTAGTGGATCATGAAGGAGGATCTCTTCCAGGAAGAAAGTTCAGAGGTATGATCATACGTGACTTACTATCTGAAAGAGTGACCGGAATGTGAGTTCAGAGGTACCAGCGGGTACATAACTCGGTAATCTAGAATATTAAGAAAGTGTGAGTTCAGCGGCACCAGCGGGTACATGACTCGGTAATCTAAAATATTGTGGATGTGAGTTCAGCGGTACCAGTGGGTACATGACTCGATAATCTGGAATGTTTTGGACGTAAGTTCAGCGGTACCAACGGGTATATGACTCGATAATCTGAAATGTTGTAGATGTGAGTTCAGCGGTACCAGCGGGTACATAACTCAATAATCTGGGATGTTGTTTAGATATAATATTTCTTCAGAAACTTGCCGTTGACGAGTAACATGAGCAAGTCTCCATTTTGTTTAGCGAGGCGGTAAGCACCGTTGGAGAATATTGTCTCTATGATAAATGGGCCTTCCCATTTTGGCTGGAACTTGCCGGCGGTCTTGTGAGTCATGACCATCGGCCTCCGGACTGCCAAGACGAGATCACCCACCTGGAATGTTCTGATTTTGACCTTCTTGTTGAAGGCTCCAGAGATGCGTGCTTAGCTCAATTCATTACTGAGCTAAGATGCACTTTTCATCTAATGCCTCCAATTCTTGCAGTCGACGTCGGTAGTTGTCATCCGTCGTCAATTGATAAGTGAGGGCGACGCGGAGTGAGGGTATTTGAGTCTCTAATGGGAGAACTGCCTCACTTTCGTATACTAGGGAGAATGGCGTATTCCCGGTGGTTGTTCGAACTGTTGGAGGAGACAAACTTCTTGAGGAGTTTGATGATTGCTTTGTTGAATGCCTCTGCTAAACCGTTTGCTGTCGGGTTGTACGGCGTCGAAGTGATATTCTGAATACGGTGTTTATCGCAAAATCGATAGAATGTGTGGCTTACAAACTGCGGACCATTATCATGGATGATCCTTCGGGGCAGTCCAAAGCGGTAGATGACGTGATGCTTAAGGAAGCTGATCACATTTGAAGTCTTAACTTCTGCGAGTGGGACAGCTTCCGTCCATTTGGAGAAGTAATCAGTGATCGCAAGTATGAAGCGATGTCCTCGGAAGGAAGGTGGGGTGATTAGACCAATGATATCCATTCCCCATGCTTCGAATGGCCAGGACGCCACTGTCGGATGTAGAAACTCGGATGGTTGGTGAATGAAGTCCGCGTGGACTTGGCAGGCTTTGTATTTTCTAGCCTAATCTATCGTATCTGCCACCATCATGGGCCAATAGTAGCCCATTCGTCGAAGGCGGTCTTACAATTTTGGGACGGGCTGGTGGGCCCCGCAGACACCGTCGTGAGCTTCTCGTACGGCTTCTTTGGCTTCTATATTTGACAGGCACCGAAGCAGTAATCCGTCATAGGAGCGGCGATACAGCATTTTTGTCTCTGTATCGTAGAAGAATCTGAGAGAACGTCGTCTGATGGAAGTGGCTTCCTTTGGGTTCTCGGGCAGGATGTCGTAGACGACGAAGTCGATGAATGGTTGTCTCCAATCTGGGGCATCATCGATCGTCTGTACGGAATAACTCGCCACGAATTGCACATTATTTTTGGGACAGACCAGTTCGTGGTCTATCACATCCACTGCTTGGTGATCATAATTCGGAACTGTTAAGGAAGCGGCAAGACCGGCTAAGGCATCCGCTTGGATATTTCAGAGTCGGACGACATGTTCGATGTAGAACCCCTCGAACGACGAGATGATGTTAATCGCTATTTGGTGATAAGGGATCATGTCTTCGTGATGAACTTCGTATGAGCCTCGGATCTGATTGACGATTAGTTGGGAATTGCCGTATGCTTCGAGGTATTCTACCCCCAGCTCTTTTGCAAGTTGGAGGCCAATGACCAGAGCGTTGTACTCGGCCACATTGTTAGAGCAGGGCTCGGTGAGGGAATAAGCTCGGTTAATGACCAATCCGAAAGGAGAGATTAGCACTACCCCGACTCCGACGACTATATTGCCTTTAGGTCCGGTCCTTGAAGCATCGTCGAAGAACATTCGCCATATATCATCGTGAGAGGTTGCATGCGAGTCGACGACCTCATCTGGGATCTCTTCATATATCCTGGAGGATTTCGAGCCCGGGTGGGCTGCTAAGAAGTCTGCCAGGGCTTGACCTTTGACTGTCTTTTATGGGATGAAGATCATATGATAAGGGGACAGCAATATTGCCCATGTAGCGAGGCGAGAGCTGAGTGCCCCTGGTTTAGTCATGAGGACTCTGAGAGGGTTGACTCGTGAGATCACATGTATCGTCTGTCCGGTAACATAGTACCGCATTTTCTGAATGGCGAACACCAGGGCGAGGCATTCCTTCTCCACAGCGGTGTATCGGTGCTCTGGTCCGATCATCATTCGGCTGAGGTAATATATGGCTTGCTCGTGGCCTGCGTCGTTGTTTTGTGCTAGCAGAGCCCCGAGGGAGTGTTCCATTGCTCGTACGTAGAGCAGGAATGGTTTTCCAGGAACTGGGGCCACCAAAACTGGAGGATTTGACAAATATTCCTTGATGTTGTCGAAAGCACGCTGGCATTCCTCGTCCCATACGAATGAGACTCCTTTCTTCATGAGGTGCATGAACGGTCGGCATCGCCCGGAGAGGTTAGAAATGAACCTCCTGATGTAAGCTAGCCTTCCTTGGAGGCCTCTGAGTTCGCAGAGATTTCTCGGGAGACCCATCTCCATGATTGCTTTTGTCTTCTCAGGGTCTACATGGATACCCTTTGCAGTGATGATGAAGCCCAAGAACTTCCCGCTGGATACGCCCAGAAAGGACTTCGTAGGGTTCATTTTCAAATTGTGTGCTCGCATTAGGTCGAATACCGTCCTTAGATCCTGCAGATGGTCTCCCTTGCTACGGCTTTTAACGGCTATATCGTCAACATAGCACTCAACCGTCTTGTGTAAGTGGTCTCTGAAGATGATGCTCATGGCTCTTTGATATGTGGTGCCATCATTCTTTAAACCGAAAGACATGACTGTGTAGCAGTACATGCCAATCGGTGTTCGGAATGATGTATGCTTTTCGTCGTCAAGAGACATTTTGATTTGGTTGTACCCCGAGAAGCCATCCATGAATGACAAACGTTCGAAGCCGCAGGTATTGTCGATCATGATGTCTGTGATAGGAAGGGGGAATTCATCTTTGGGGCACGCCTCGTTCAGGTTGCGGAAGTCGATGCAGATTCGAATCTTCCCATTCTTTTTGAGGGCGGGTACTATATTGGTGACCCAATCGGGATGTTGCTCCTCACGAATGAAGCCGCTGGCTATCAATTTGTTGACTTCGGCTTCGATCGCGTCCATGATGCCTGGACGGAAGCGTCGCTGTTGTTGCTTGACTGGTTTCGCATCTGGCAGAATGTTGAGTTTGTGAAGAGCAATGTCGGGATTTAACCCTGGCATGTCTTCATAGCTCCAGGCGAACAGATCAATGTATTCTTTGACAAGCTCTAGCAGCGACTCCCGTTCTTCGTCTGTTAGGCTTTTACTGACGAAAATTGGTTTTGGAAAAGATTCGCTGCCGAGATCCACTTGTATGACCTCATCTTCAGTAGGAGGTTCTCTCAATTCGAACCGCTTTTCCTATTGTGCATCTAATTGCTGGGCCTACGGCTCTAGCTCGAGGATCTCGAGGATGTCTTCGTCTTTCTCGTAAGCGTCGGCGAATGCCATGTTGACTGACATGACTTGTCTGAACACGTCTCCGATGCTGGTATCTGAGTCAGAAGTTGGTGACCCGGTTGAATGTGATTGCCAGTCGCATTCTTCATCTGAACTTTTGGGGGTCGCAGTGGGCGTTACATACCCTAGCTCGTATCAATTTTTGTTATAGTAGTTCCGTGGTTTGCCCGCCGGGACTGGCGGCTTCAAAGGTAATCGTCGCCCAGTGCCGTAGTTCAAACCTGGCGTCGTCTCCAGATCATACCCCTGTTTCTTCATGAGATATTTGGATTGTGGGCTATACAGATATAGAGGCAGCCTCCCGGCATCTGTCCCGAGGTCGGCTTCCTCTATGGTGGAGGGATGCGGGTTGTTTGTCCGGCCAAAGATGATTGGATGATCTCCTCCCTCGACTATTCGGTAAGCGTCTTCTACTGGAGTAAGCTGGATCGCGATGTACACATTTGTCACTTGTGTGTGCAGGTGAGTGCCTATACCGTGTTCCATAGCATATATTATACATAGCTTACTGAGCTCGGTGTAGTTCAAAGATAACCCTTTATTGATGAAGTAAGGTATCTTTTCTAGGGGGATTACATCATCAGCAGAGGGAACGTCAGTGTGGGCAGCCACATACTTGGAAAGCTCCGGTTCCTCTTCGGCTACCCCCTATGTAAATGAAGATTGAGAGAACGACCTGGGGAGCTTGATCGTCAGTGGTTCAGTTGACGGGGCAGAGCGTGGAGTTGTTGGCAGACTAGCGACCCCCAGTTTGGCACTCGAGGTGGAGCGAGGAGTGGCCGGTTCGCTAGAAGTGTCAGACCTTGCGTCGGGGTGATGACCCTTCTTGGGAAGGCGTATCGTCAGCGGCCTATCGGAGGGATTGAGCCTGTCCATTTGGGGTTGACCGACTCTCGACAGTCTGATTGTTAGTAGCCCTGTTGTGAGGGGTACTAGACCGGCAGCCTGATCTCGGGGAGGTGGAAGATTAGTAATCTCCATTGTTGCCAGAGGGACGGGGATCACCCCGTCTTGAGTCTCCGTCGGAGGGAAGCTACCGAATTGTACGGACACCATATTGGCCGCCACGGTTACCACTTCGAAATCGATGGCCAGAGCGTTCGAATCGATGAGGTTTTGGATGTATCGCTTCAGCTGGTAGCAATCGTGTGTAGCGTGGTGTACATAACGGTGGTAATGGCAGAACTTTGGGTTCTCTAGATCAGCCGGTCGAGGCTCCCGTCTCGGTGGAGGGAGCTGAATTTTATCCCCTTGTATGAGCATGTCCAAGATAGGCTTGACGTGGCCGTCTTCGAAGGAGTAATCAATTTGCGGCCATTGTTTGTCTGCGGCCTTCGGCTCAGGTTTTTGTGTTGTATCAGCCACCATGGGTTGCTCCCCCTTGCTATCCCGATTGTTGGAGGGGTTATCCTCATTATCGTTGTTGGAACGCTTACCCTTGCTTTCTCCTTTCGAGATGTGCAATCCCAGTTGGCGAGCCTTCTTTAGTCGTTCTTCGACGCTTGTGGCGCTGATGATGAATGCCTTCCAATCTTTGAATTGACTTTCGCCCATCCAGAGACTGATCGTTGGAAGCAGTCTCTTTTGGCATATCTCAATCAAAGAGGAATCTGGATTTCCGGAGGGCAGCTTCATGGCGGTCTGGCGGAACCGCTCGATGTAGTTCCTTGTCAACTCCTTCTTCCCTTGGACGACGTCCATGAGAGTGGACATAGTGACGTCCTGTCCTACTTCGTAGAATCACTCCAAGAACAGGCGCTTGAAGCCGGTGAAGGAGTAGATGCAGTTGTCCGGTAGATTACGGTACCAATCGAAGGCGATCCCTTCTAACGCCCCAATGAATAACCGTGTGAGGATAGCATCATCATGGGGCAGATGGTCGGTGGTGACCTCGAAGTAAGTGATGTACCGACTTGCTGAGGTTTTGCCATCATACGGGTTGATATTGAACGGCTTATATCTTGGTGGGAATGGAACATCCCTCCATTCAGCAGGGTATGGTTGCCGTATTCTGAGATCTTGAGCATTTTCTCGGGCATGGAACATGGCTCGGAGCTTCTGGACCTCTCTCCTTACTTCTCGAGTCTCATCTGTCGTGGTGGGGGCTGTTATTTCGGGAGGATTAGTGCCCGGGTTTGGTGCCGCTGAGTTCGAATCTACATTGACCGCGGGGCCCGTACTTGTTTGACCAGGCGTTCCTCCTTTTAGAGTGGGCAGGGCCGCTTTAATCTCGTCTACAGACTTGACCAATGCAAGTAATATGGCTTCAAGATTGTCGATGCGCTGGCGATCATTGTAACCACCTTGATTGCTGTCCATCATGAAAACCGTCCTTACATGAGGAGGAATGGAAGGACCGGTAGAGGATGTGCCCTCCGAGTCGTACCCATACACCGAGAAGTCATCGGGATAGGTGGGAATGTTCCCTTCGGGCTCGGACTCGGAGGGAACGGTATCCCCAGCTTCAGAGCTTGCTTTGTCTTGAGAATCATGGATGTCCTCGGGGACATCGGTGCCTGTCGTACCTGAAGGGAGAGTCGTTTCCCCGGGCTCGGCTCCTTGAAACATCGGATTATTGCGGATATTCGGAGGAGTGCTACCCCCAACCCCCAGCGATGTGGATGATGAATTTTCCACTGCAACAGATTTTGTCTTTGAACGGGTGTGTTGGAATACTCCGGTGGAAGACAGCCGTTTAGACGACAGTTTCTTAGCTGTAGTGGTTGATATCTTGGGACTGGAGATGCTTGTCTTTTTTCTCCTCCTTTCGGCGGGGACATTTTGAGCGGAATTGCAGGAGACAACAGGAGGTGCCTCATCTTCTGAGCTCGGATGTTGTAGCCTTTGAAAGACGGACGGCCGATCTTCCGTCACTGCCGTGTTGTTGCAGCAGCAGTTGACGATGATTTGGGTGCAGCGATGTCCAAGAGAGGACTCTTTGCATGCCGACACTCATTCTTTTTCCTTGCGTTTGTGGAGGATCGCCTCCCGCAGATCAGAGGAACCACTCTATTTGTTTGCCGCCGGGGGCTGGACTCGAGCGGTTGTATACAACTTCCCATCCGAGGCCCGTGTGATAGTCGACGGGACGCCCCGATAGTCAGAGGTTGGGACAGCTGACTGGGCCCAATGAGCCCGCACTGCCCTAGACTTCCTCCTTTTAGCACCTGCGGGTGCGTAATAGGAGGAGTCCAAGTTGAATACCACAGAGTCTGGCTTATCATCCAGAGAAGCATCAGGGTCAGGACCGCATGAGAGATGGTCGAAGACTGATCTAGAGAAGCGTAAAACAGATGCTATGCGGCTAGAGTTGGGTACCGTGCAGGCTGTCTGCATGCGGTTGTCTTCTGCCGTCGGATGAATTGTTTTTATGCGGCTAGGAGTCACGACCGTACAGGCTGGCCGCATGCGGTTGGCAACTGTGGCCGTATGGGTTTTCTGCAAGCAATTGACTCCCATAGCCGTACGAGTTTCATCCGTGTGGTTGGCAACTGTAGCCGCATAAGCTATGCGGCTGACAGATATGGCCGCATAAGTTTTTTCATGCGGCTGGAGGATATAGCCGCATGAGCCTTCTTCCTGCGGCTGATACCCTTATGCGGCTCGGCTCTCATAGAGTTTTTCTTTGCCCCTGCAAGTCCAGTATCATAGTATTTTCTTCTGCCGGACTTGGGGACAGCAGAGTTATCCACGATCTGAAGTGGGGCCGCAGGGGAATCTTGCTCGCCGTCTTGAACAACAGAGGGTGTCTTCGGGAGAGCTTCTGTAGGAACGAAGGATCGGGGTCTCCACTCCTTACGGGCCTTCTTTGTGCGGGCTCGCTTCTGGACCGGGCCAGTGCTCTTGTCGGAGAGCATTTCTTCGAACGCATGTTGGTCGAACCGGGCGACCATCTTTTGTTGTGTGGAGCCAAGCTTGGCTGCATCCGATTGCGTCACCAACTCCTCAGCCGTGTAGAAGTTAGTTCCCAGCAGAGTCGCCATCGTGTTTGCCATGAAATATAAAAGAACAGAATAATTATCGGAGGACCGGACTTTTACTTCACGTTACAAACTCGCTTGTACAAAGAAAGCCTAGGGACAAAAACCTAGGTACAGCAGTCTAAGTACAATTGTTTTTTTAGATTCTGGGGGGTGATGATAAGGCTCGGGAAGGCGACGGCAGCCCTGCCTTACTCCTTGGACGAACGGTATGCAGTCTTGGCTCCTTGTGAAAAGATGGTTGGCTATGATGAAGAAATGCTCTTCTTGCTCCTCTGTTGCTCTTCTGGCTTCTCTCTCTCTCTGTGTGTATTCTCTCTCTGACTATGGGGGGGAAGTCTCTCTGTATATACGTATTTCTCTATGATTGTATATATCCTGCAAGGGAATGGCATCCTGCTATTTATAATAGTGGGATGTCATCATTAGGGTTGCCAATGATTACATCTTGGAGATGGCGGCGGCCTGGGGATTGGTCAATCCAGGCCGTTCGTTTCTGATTGTGACGAATCCGAGCCATTAGGTGTAGATTGTACCAAATCCCATTGGCAATTAATGCTGATTGGAATAAATCTTCCTTATAATGATTTCTGATATCTACGAATAAATTAGATCTATTCTTCTGCCACGTGTCCCAGATTATTGGGGACCCAATCTTTAATGGCAGCAAATCTGAGGAATTAATCGGTTTAGGACACGTATCCTAGGAGCTGCTGAAGGGATTTGGACCACATGACGAGTGAGCCGCATATGAATTTGAGCCGCATATGGTTAAGCCCATGTGTCAGGGTTGCCTGGGAAGTGGCCCTCAGTTGAGCCCTCGAACTACAGGGGAGTAATCCTTGTGGGCCGTATAGGTACATATTTGCCCGAGCCGCATGGACATGATCCTCTCGAACCGCATGAGAAGTCCTTGCTCGAGCCGCATGAGGCTTTCTTGGCCTGAGCCGCATAGGACAGATTCACTCTGAACCGCATGAGAAGTTCTTTGCTCGAGCCGCATGAGGCTTTCTTGGCCTGAACCGCATAGGACAGATTCCCTCTGAACCGCATGAGAAGTTCTTTGCACGAGCCGCATGAGGCTTTCTTGGCCTGATCCGCATAGGACAGATTCCCTTTTAACCGCATGAGAAGTGAGCCGCATACGAACGCCCACGTGGCAAGGCCACGTGGCATTTTTATGGCTCTTGGGGGATTTGTGTCAGAGATCTCTTTTCTCTTCCCCAGAGATTCATCATTATGACAGAGTCATAATTACCTGCTTTTGTGTCAGGGCTATCAACTTTTCAGAGGGGTCAGCCGTCAAAGCATTTAATGCAGCATGGGTCGGAGGGGAGCACTGTCAGGCTACGTGTCTTCTGGGCCGCATAGAATGCCTCGTGCCGCATAGCTCCTTATGCCGCATGACTCCCTGAGCCGCATGAGTTTTCTGAGCCGCATGAGTCATTTTCTTTAGTATTTTCCATGCTTCTACAAGCTCGTGCACAGTCCTAGTGGGCGTCTAGGACTAGTGATGTGTTACCCTGCACTGTATCCACATATGTCGTGTCGAGTGATACGAATGTGTATCAGTCGAGACTTTTTTGTGTGCACAGTATAGGCAAAATTAGTGTGATCCAAAATGCGATGCCGACACGACACGTCATGCCACTTGGGGGCTGACGTGTCAGTCACTGCCCCTAGCTACATGCCATGTGTCACGTGTCCAAGTTTCACGGACACGTAAAAAATGCAATCGAGTAGCAGGATACAGCCCGCATGGTCGTACGGCGTGTCCTGCCCCCATTTGGACAGACACGAAGCCGATATCCAACTCAGTCATATATAAAATCAAAGAGCACATATAGATCTACAAATTTGCTCAAATACATTTTGAAAATACGAATAAAAACCACTTTGAGGCATTTCGTCAAACACATAGGCATAGACACTGATACATGTCCAATACGGACACCAAACCAATTTTATTTCCTTCCAAACTACACCTACAGCTAGGGGACACCTAGATGGATGCATCTATGGAAAGAAAATAGAAATTTAATAGGATTTAGGGGCATTTATCTATTGGGAGCAAATCTCAAGAATAGTTCTAAAGGAAGGTATCCTCCTCTAAGTCCTATGGCCAAGTGAGCTCCAAACATTAGCTAGCTAGCCTCTAAGTCCTTCAACAGCAAGGGATCCTAATGCAAGGGATTAGGCTCAATTTGGGGGCAATTTGGATGAATGGTGAAGATTTGGGGAAGAACACTAAACCAGGCTTAATGTGTAATGAAATGAGGCAAGCATTAATGAAGAGATATTATATAGGGGGTGTGCCACTCTTGGCCGGCCATATAGGGATTAGGGTTAGGGTTTTGATTCGTTAGGTAGCTGTGGGCTTCCCTCTTGGTATGTTTCTAAGTCCCTTAGTAAAGGCCCATGTGTATATTCAACCCTCAAGCTAAAATATCGAACTTAACTAAATATCTAGATATTTCTAACTTAGCCATAAAGATAACATCTTCTAATTTAGCCTCTATGTTAATGACTAAACCTTAGATTAGGTCAAAGTTAGGTTAAGGGTTAAGAAGTCACTTAGCAATTAATTAAATATTAAAAATTAAAAAAAATCAAATTATTCATAAATGACCAAAATACCCTCAAGGCTAAAAAGTGGTAGTGACAAATCTACCCTCCTTAAAAGAATTTTGTTCTCGAAATTGAAAGGCGAAACTGAACTGATAAGAAGAATAGACAATCATACCTCAACTTCCAAAAAGATATGGGTATCGCTCGCGCATCTCATCCTCCCGCTCCCAGGTAGACTCTCTTGGAGACTGATGCCTCCATGCGACGCGAACCAAGGGTATCACCTGGTTCCTCAGAACCTTCTCTCGTCGATCCAGAATCTCCACAGGCTACTCTGGATAGCTAAGAGTTGGTCTCATCTCAATCTCTGAGTGATTGAGTACATGGCTAGGATCTACCACATACCGTCTCAACTGTGACACGTAGAATACGTTATGGATCCTACTATTGCAGGTGGCAAGTCTAGCCTGTAAGCCACGTCACCGACTCTTCTGCTGATCACGAAAGGTCCGATGAAGCACGAGCTAAGCTTCCCACCTCCACCAAAACGTATCGTTCCACGTGTCGGAGATATCCTCAAGAAAACCAGATCTCCAACCTAATCACAAACAAGGTCTTAATTACTGATATATTCAAACATGATCAAACAAAATCACAACAAAACAACTCCTAATTCTAATCATATCCCTAAGCTGTACCTCAAACTCTAAAGATCTGCGGTGGCTATCGGCCCAGTACCGACGTCTGTCCTGCGCCACGTGAAGTCGATCTCTGATGAGCTTTACCTTTTCGACTGCATCCACAACCATCTCAGGTCCCAATAAAGCTCGCTCTCCAACGTCATCCCAAGACAAGGGTGTACGACATTTGCACCCGTACAGTGCCTCGAATGATAACATCTCAATGCTGGACTGAAAACTGTTGTTGTATGCAAACTCTACTAAATGCAGGTGATCCTCCCAGGATCCTCTAAAATCTAAGACACAAGTCCGTAGCTTGTCCTCGAGTGTTTGAATAGTCCTCTCTGACTGTCCGTTCGTCTGAGGGTGGTACGTAGTACTAAACTTGAGCTGAGTGCCCAATCTAGTCTGCGAACTCCGCCAGAAATGGGAAGTAAAGCGACTATCCCGATCCGAGACAATGCTCACCGAAATTTCGTGTATCCTGACAATTTGTCGCATATACATGTCTGCTAGACTCTCAGTAGACGTATCCATTTTGAATATTGAAATATAGACTCATGTGGCAAAACAGCTTCTGTCTTGAACATAGTGATACAAGTTCTCAGCAACTGTCCAAGTAACCCTTATATCGGGACAAGGTTAGATCAATTGTTAAAAATAGGTTCGACCATGACCAATGGGCCAACATGTTGATAGCAGCAGTCTTGTTTAAACTGCTTTCCACACCAACAATAGCCATAATAATTGATGTGTAGAACAGCAGTGGGTAGGAATAGTAGTAGTGGCTTATTAGGCAGGACTTTGAGTGTAGGCAGCAGTTGCACATATGTGCAAAGCACAACAACAGTGGGCAGTAGGTTGTGAATGAGTGTAAGGTCAGGGCACTTGTGTCTTAAGTGTGTAGGCACGAGTGATAGGCAGGTAGATGGTTAGTATTTAGTTAATGGGTTGATGCTTGTGTATAGGGTATAAGTAGGTAATGCCTAGGTAATAGGTGGGATATGACATATAGGTATGGATATGGGTAGAATATGTATGGTATATTCAGGTAATAGGTTTATCACATAGACATGGGTAACACCTATGAGATGTAGGGTATGTAAAGGGTAAAGGATATATAGGTATTGGGGAAATGGCTAAGGTATTGAATCATAGAGTATATGTATGTATACTATATAGTAGATACATAGGGTATAACCCAGTATGGCCTAGTATTGACTAGAATACCTTGGTATGGCGAGGTATGGACCTAAAAACCTAGGAATGACCTAGTTTGACCTAGTTTTACAAGTTTTTGACCTAGTTTGACCTAGAAATGACTTAGAGACCTAGTATCAATCTAGTGTAGCATGTTTATAATTCTAAAACACCAATTGACATTGATATTATATATTTAGGTCTTCGAGACAATGTTTCGGATACTAATACTTTACACCAAATTTCAATCGAGTACATTCTCTAATAATTTCTCGTTTATGATATCTTCTATGTTTCTTGTATTTAGTGTAGATATCCTTGATTTCTTGACACATTAGTTACAGGGATTTGTATTTTTGGATCCAATCATGAGATATTATTACTTGTACTTCTTGGTATACCTTATGCAAGCCTTGTTGTTGTTTTTGGGCATTGTATGGACATTGATTCCTGCGAAGGCTCGCGACCTTCTCAGTGAATGTCGGGTCATAACGTACCCTGGTTGGATCCACTATAATAGTCGGAAGCGAAGAGTATTAGCATAGATATGTGATCATACCCTCTTTGTATCAAGTCTTGTTTCTTAAATAGTGTTAATCATGCAACACACGTAAGATTAACTAGGCCAAAATCCTTGTATCAAGTTCCCAAGCCGAACACATGTTGAAACAAGTGCTCACTCACATAGATAGTTATTTTCTGATTTCTTGTACATGATATTTTCGCTCTTATGTTTGCTTACAACATTTCCATACTTTGCTATATTCATATACTTGTCATATCTTGTATATTCTCTCTTTTTACTGTTACATAGTCTATATTATTTACTAGAACTGTTATTAGTGGTGTATTTTGTAACGCCCCAGTCCCAAAATACTTAGGACTTGGTACGTATCCATGCCAGCTACATACATATAAAGTACACTCCAATATGTGGAAACCTTGTATGTATATATAAGCTGTAAAATGTAGTAGAACAATAATAACTAAATCTCATCCACTGGATAAATAAATGATATAAAAGCAACTTTGAATTTGTCATGTATATAATCGTTGGGCGGAGACAAAGTCCACTACCAACCATCTCAAATAAAATGTACAAGAAAGAATAGATGAAATAACAAGACGAGCCAAGTGCAATCAACTTCGAAAGGATGGAGAAGATCACGGCCTCGACTAGAACACCTGTAATATCATAGAAGCACACACACCTGGAGAGATAACCAGGTCCTCAGAGGGACGTAACAAGATACAATAAACATGCCATAATAAACTGAATATATAATATATCACAAATCGAAATAAGTGACAAGACGACAATAAGGTAATCTAACTGTACTACAGTGTTTATGCAGTTAAGAACAAACCTCCAACGCAAGGGCACTATGGCTCAGTAGCAGTAATCTCAGGTATGGCCCATCAGGATACCAGAGACCTCAAAGCATAACATTCATCGAATGTCAGAGGCCAGCAGTAAATCAGTATCAGGATCCAGGACCGTATCTCTCGTGGAGATAACCAGCAATAGGGAAGTGCATACTTGGCCCATACATCAAGGAACTGTTCCTTCCACCCAATGCCTAACAGAGTCACATCCATGTCTCATATACCTCTACTAACTGCTAAGTCTCCTAATATGCCTCTATTAGCAGTTAGCCCTAACGCATGTGTATGGGGGATCAGCCCACACACAAGAACCTCTATATGTACTCATCTCACACATCCTCGTGTTACAACTGTGTCAAGGTATATGCGATACACTACAGATGGTAGTCTCATAACTCTAAGTCCATATACAGTCAAAGGATAATAACAAAGCATATCTAATATCACTGAGCAGGCAGTAAATCAGGAACTGTAAGAACGGGAAATAAAAAATAGTAAAATATAAAACAAATGCAGACTGAATATAAACAGTTTAATGGCAAGGTATCTTGCCTGAGGGTGGTGCAAGAAGCAGCAAATCCAACAATAAGAATCGTCAACACGAAAGTCAAAATCCACAAGAAGCTCCGGATGCTGAAACAAATATCACGAACGAGTTTGGAATAAAAGATATGCCTAGGAAACGCCTGTCCAAAAGTTAAATTCTGGAACAGGGGCAAAATCGTAATTTTGGGTCAAAATAATGTCCGTCGTTGGACCCGCCTTGCACCGAAATGCGTGCCAATATCTACGGTCTCTAAACGCGTCAAACTATATGTCTACGGATTTGTTTTGATGAGACGAACCCAACGGTATGTCCAATTTTGGATTTCGGTGGGCTGTGCACAAAATCGCCCGTTGAGTGGGATTGTGGGCCCGCCAAAAATAGCGTCCCGATCAACAGTCTCAGAATCGGACCAAATGCGCAAGTTTCATCGCGATATGATGAGTATGCACAAAGTTGTGACTTAATTTACAAAGAGTCGATACGGGGTATCTCGACGGATACGCATTGATTTCGTCGCTCACATGCAACGAAATCGTGTTCCGTCAGTTCCCACACGTCGACAACATCCATACGTGCCTTTCGATGCGTATAGTGCGCGACCACGTCGCCCGATTTGTCGGGACAGATGCCGTATCGGAGTGTTTCTCTACTTTTTCAAAACAGAATTTACAGTTTTTTCGGAAAACTTTAACAACGTGTAACTTTCTACATACTAGATGAAAAGAGAATCCAAAAGGTGCGTTACAATCTCGGTTAGGTTGTCTTTGACTGCCTTCAATTAGTTTTTACGAAAGCTTAATGGACAGCAAGAAAAGTGGCCGACAAGTTGGTATTTTGAAACAGTTTTTAATATTCAGAAAAGTGGGTTTTTCTCCAACTTCGCCTCGATTTTTCGAGCAAGTTGGATGGCCATATTGAAATCCACCTGGGGGATCTCGAAGTGGGTCATGTGGGCTTTCTACACAAATTTACGAATCTAAAAACGGAGTAGAATTGACAGAGAAATCGATCGGGGAAGTGGGATACCTTAAAGTAGGAATCTGTTTTTGTTGTTGTCGATGGTTTCTTTGTCTTCTTCGCGAGCACGGCTTCGCCACGGTGCGTCCGAGCTTCGCCGTGGAGTGGGGAGAAGGAAGGAGGAGAGGAAGGGGGTGGAAGAAAATTTTAGGGTTTTTCCAACACTTATATATATAATTTATATACATATATATGTGGGAGGGGGGTTCGGCCTCTTATTAGAGTTTGCTTGTTGCTATTGGAAAAGGGGGTGGCATGCTACTGTTACTCTAATATGGAGGGTGCACAAGCAGCTATTTGTGGCGTGGGAACAAGTAAAAGTGGGCGGCCACTTTTAAGGTTTGTTATTTTATTATTTTTTTCTTTTTCTTTTCTTATCTATACTTTTAATACTTATACATATCTATAAATATATATGTATATATCCATAAAAATCTATTTAAATATATTTAAATCCAAATATTAATTTAGATGTCACATATCCAAATATTCAATATATTTAAATATATCTACATATATATATAAATTCAATCCTTAATAAATTAACTCAAAATAATAATATTTAAATAGGAAAACATGTTTATTAATTTTTTACAAAATAACTATAATAATAATAAAATAATAAACTTGTCCCAATAGGTGAACCAATACCGCACACTCTTATCCGGGTCCAGAAAATCTATAATCTTGTAACATATTATTTAATAATAAAAATACCAATAATTGTACATATAACTAAATAATTAGAAATTGTACATAAAATTCTAGAATAATTTTGGAAATATTTCTACGTACATAAAATATGCCTACATAGCCACCTTGGTCACACCACATGCCTACATGGGCTTAAATTTGGTTTGGGCCCAGTTCGGATTGAATTGGACAAACCGGGTCACCAAAAAAATTAATGTATAAAATAATATTTAATTAAAATATTTTAAATAAGTCAATTCATAATTTGGCCTGGTTTTCCTAATTCGGTCATCCATATGGCAAGGCTTCCCCTAGCATGGCTAGTACACTAGTCAAGGCACACTGCTACGTCTTCCGTGCCTAAGTTCATGGTCGTCTAGTGCTCCAAAACTCAACAATGGCTAAGGTCATTTAAAAAAAATCATAAATTGCATAAATTTATTTTTAAGTCTAATAAAATAGTAAAAAAATAATTAATAAAAATAGGGGTTTTACATCCTACCCAACTTACAAGAATTTCGTCCTCAAAATTTAGGATTAATAGGGTAGATAGGGTTGAGGAATAGGAAGAGTTCGTCAATACCAAAATATAATTAAATTTTGGAGGAGGCGATAAAACGGCGTTCAGCACCACCACGCAATAGAAAATTGTGGAGTCGATATATACAAAAATATATCATGGTTATAGAATTCAAATAAGGATCGCTAGTGAAGGTAACATAATATTGATAACCCAATTTAGAGAATAGTAAGGAATTGAGTAGATGAAGAGAATAATTTAAACCTTTGGGAGATGTGGTTCTTTGAGAGAGAACTCGATATTAATCGTCTTGGTTGAGAGTTTTGATTTAAGTGATGATTAGAATCACTCTCTTGTGTTCAAGAATGATTGGAAGGCACGGTAAAAAATTTAGGATTGAGGAAAGGAAAGAGTAGTCGAAGGCGAGGATATAGCCACATGGGTTTGTCGGTGGCTATCTAAATTCGTGTGAAAAATAACCGATAGGGGAACTAAAGGTGATCTCTTGTGTCTATCTATCAAATACAATGTCTTGTCTTTCAAAAACAAGTGAAAGACAAAACTGTAAGGAGTTCAAAGACGATGCTATCGAGTACGAAATACGAGGTTCATAGGCGACAATAATTCAAAAGGGAATTGCCAAGCAATCGTGGATGAGACTCTAAGGAAAGTTTAACTATATCTTCTTCCACGTAGAATAATACAAGAAAAGCGAACCAAAGTGCAATAGGTAGATCAGACCATTATGCACCGGTTCTGATTAGATAATATATTAGTGGGTGCACCCAATAAAATATGTCATGATCAAGCTTGATAACGAAATAAGCTTGCAAAACTGAAGCTACATTAGCAGCACGGGGTAGTCAAAATATGTGTATGGGAGGTACTGATGAAGAAAATTTCAAATAATCCAAAATCTTTCAAAATCAAGGTTCGTCCAAAGTGTGGGCCTATACAGTTGTCCTAGTGTTTCTCCATTTATGGCTTGGTAGACTAAATAAGGTTGGATCCTCTGAATTTATAGTCTAAGTGAACTTACCAATGTGGTTCACAAGGAAAAAGGTTTATTAGTGGTGAGGTATTCTACCCAACTTACAAGAGTTAAACTAATAGTATCATGGGATAATGGGTCAAGCAATCAAGATAAAGTACAAATTTAAGCATTTAAGGAATTAAGTAGAATAAAATCACATATCGGGTCGAAAGAATTGAGTCGAGGTTGAATCCCTATCCGTGGTCAAAAAATATATCGGTATCATGGTAAAGATTATAGTTTGGCCATTTTGACCATAAGGTCATATCAAAAAAATAGAGTACAAGGAGGTGGGTTTTGGTGGGACATGATATGTCTACAGGAAGGTGGGCTCGTCTAGGTTTTACATATGAAATTCGTTAGAAGGAAAAGTCTAGTGTTGTACTCCAATTATCTAAGTCACGGTAAGGGACGCCAAAAGGTCTAAAATAGAAAGTGGGAGTTCACGAGTGATAATTAATGCACAATAATAAAGAAGATCAAGTTAAAGCATGAAATAAAATTAATTAAAGAATCTAGTAAAAGTAAAAGTTTAGGGGCACAGTTCTAGTGAGAAGATAGCCTTCTAGGTGAATACAGTTAAGGAACCATTAACTCATTATTCAAATGCAAATGGGTTAGAAGGTCGCAATTAAAGATCTAGAATTTAAGGAAGGTCGAGTAAGTCGAGGTGGAAATACAGTCACATAGCTGTGTAGATGACTAACAACACTTGTGTATATGCTACTATCATGGTCGTGGGTGACATGGCAATTAATGTGGAATACTAAGTCGGGTTATCTTGGGGCCTACCATTAAAATTTAACTCGAGTTTCCTCTAAAAAGTTTTAAAAACATAAACCTTCAAAAATAAACCACCAAAATCTGTATTTACTCCAATCCGTTCAAATTCATCATAAAAAAATTTAAATCACTCTCATAAATCTCAAAGCAAAATTTTATCACGTTACTACTAACCTTTTACAAAGTTAACGTTTAAATTCAACTATTTACTCAAGAGTTCAGAAATTACGAATCCATAAAAGTTCCATAATCAATCAAAAATTTAACAATCTAAAATTTTCAAATAACTCATAATAAAACTCTTAGCATATTAAAAGCAATCTCAAAAATTAAGCTCAATGCTCTCATCAATTTTTTTTAACTTCTATTCATGCTAAGTTATTCCAACAAGATCATAACTTTTAAATGGTAACTTCCTTTAATCAATCAAAATAACTTTCCATCACATCCTTCGAACTTCTCCCAAAATTTTAATATTAGCAAATTAAACTAAATTTTCAAATAATCTTATCAGTCAAAATCTTTTTTTTTAACCAAAAATCTAAATAGATTTGTAAACCCTCAATCGAAGGACACCATTTAAAATAAAAAATTTCAAAAATTGTTTTCATAACTTTCAAACATTTTAAACCTAAATTTACAGTCATTACTTCCACTAAAATTTCAAAATTTACTAAACACGAAAATCGCAAGTTGTACAACGCAAATTTATATAATTTATACTGCCACATTTAAAATCAAACCAAATTTATAACCGTTCAAAGGTGTATAACCATAATCCAATAAATCATAAACATCAAAACTTGAAAATCAAATAAATTTTATATTTGTTCAAAGATGTATATCTACTACCCAAAAATTTATAAATATCACAACTCGAACAGCAAATAAATTTTATACTTGTGTAAGGATGTATAATTATAACCCAATAATTCATAAATATCAAAACTCAAAAATCCAATCAATTTTTTAAATCAAGTATGAAATTCTATAAATCCTCTGGTGTTTACTATTTAGAAATCTCAAGATAAAACCTTCCTTAGTAATATCCTACTTTACAAATTACAAATCATTAATTCACACAAAAGCCCCCTTTTAACTCAATTAGTCTTGAATGTATTCCAATTGCCAATATAACCATTCTAGCCATGTGTTGACCTATGAGCATATACTAGTGTAGTCATCTTTCTAGTTGATACTAAGCACGAAAATATGAATCGACGGTAGAAAGGAATAAAGCAAGATGCAGATCAAGGAAGTCTAACGAGAGTTCGAAATTTGAAGCCAAGGGAAGAGGCCAAGCTGTATGGATGAGATTCCTAGATTCTAATCCTATGTTGCAGGCTCACATCGGTACAATTACGTAACCGAAATGACAAACTTGACCTGCATGGGCCACCACAAAAACATGTAACGCCCCAGTCCTAAAATACTTAGGACTTGGTACGTATCCATGCCAGCTGCATACATACAAAGTACACTCCAATATGTGGAAACCTTGTATGTATACATAAGCTGTAAAATACAGCAGAACCATAATAACTAAATCTTATCCACTGGATAAATAAATGATATAAAAGCAACTTTGAATTTGTCATGTATACAATCATTGGGCGGAGACAAAGTCCACTACCAACCATCTCAAATAAAATATACAAGAAAGAATAGATGAAATAACAAGACGAGCCAAGTGCAATCAACTTCGAAAGGATGGAGAAGATCACGACCTCGACTAGAACACCTGCAATATCATAGAAGCACACACACCTGGAGAGATAACCAGGTCCTCAGAGGGACGTAACAAGATACAATAAACATGCCATAATAAACTGAATATATAATATATCACAAATCGAAATAAGTGACAAGACGACAATAAGGTAATCTAACCGTACTGCAGTGTTTATGCAGTTCAGAACAAACCTCCAACGCATGGGCACTCTGGCTCAGTAGCAGTAATCTCAGGTATGGCCCATCAGGATACCAGAGACCTCAAAGCATAACATTCATCGAATGTCAGAGGCCAACAGTAAATCAGTAACAGGATCCAGGACCGTATCTCCCGTAGAGACCGGCAATAGGGAAGTGCATACTTGGCCCATACGTCAAGGAACTGTTCTTTCCACCCAATGCCTAACAGAGTCACATCCATGTCTCATATACCTCTACTAACTGCTAAGTCTCCTAATATGCCTCTATTAGCAGTTAGCCCTAACGCATGCGCATGGGGGATCAGCCCACACACAAGAACCTCTATATGTACTCATTTCACACATCCTCGTGTTACAACTGTGTCAAGGTATATGCGATACACTACAGATGGTAGTCTCTTAACTCTAAGTCCATATACAGTCAAAGGATAATAACAAAGTATATCTAATATCACTGAGCAGGCAGTAAATCAGGAACTGTAAGAACTAAAAATAAAGAACAGTGATATATAAAATAAATGCAGACTGAATATAAATAGTTTAATGGCAAGGTATCTTGCCTGAGGGTGGTGCGAGAAGCAGCAAATCCAACAATCAGAATCGTCAACACGAAAGTCAAAATCCACAAGAAGCTCCGGATGCTGAAACAAACATCACGAACGAGTTTGGAATAAAAAATATGCCTAGGAAATGCCTGTCCAAAAGTTAAATTCTAGAACAGGGGCAAAATTGTAATTTTGGGTCAAAACGATGTCCGCCGTTGGACCCGCCTTGCACCGAAATACGTGCCAATATCTACGGTCTCTAAAGTCGTCAAACTATATGTCTACGGATTTGTTTTGATGAGACGAACCCAACGGTATATCCAATTTTGGATTCTGGTGGGCTGTGCACAAAATCGCCCGTTGAGTGGGATTGTGGGCCCGCCAAAAATAGCGTCCCGATTAATAGTCTGAGAATCGGACCAAACTTTGCTCACAGGACCAGAAAAATATTTCGAGTCAAATGGCGCAAGTTTCATCGCGACATGATGAGTGTGCACAAAGTTGTGACTTAATTTGCATAGAGTCGATACGGGGTATCTCGACGGATACGCATTGATTTCGTCGCTCACATGCAATAAAATCGAGTTTCGTCAGTTCCCACACGTCGACAACATCCATACGCGCCTTTCGATGCGTATAGTGCGCGACCACGTCGCCCGATTTGTCGGGACAGACGCCGTATCGGAGTGTTTCTCTACTTTTTGAAAACAGAATTTACAGTTTTTCGGAAAACTTTAACAACGTGTAACTTTCTACATACTAGATGAAAAGTAAATCCAAAAGGTGCGTTACAATCTCGGTTAGGTTGTCTTTGACTGCCTTCAATTAGTTTTTACGAAAGCTTAATGGACAGCAAGAAAAGTGGCCGACAAGTTGGTGTTTTGAAACAGTTTTTAATATTCAGAAAAGTGGGTTTTTCTCCAACTTCGCCTCGATTTTTCGAGCAAGTTGGATGGCCATATTGAAATCCACCTAGGGGATCTCGAAGAGGGTCATGTGGGCTTTCTACACAAATTTACGAATCTAAAAATGGTGTAGAATTGACAGAGAAATCGATCTGGGAAGTGGGATACCTTAAAGTGGGAATCTGTTTTTGTTGTTGTCGATGGTTTCTTTGTCTTCTTCGGGAGCACGGCTTCGCCACGGTGCGTCCGAGCTTCACCGTGGAGTGGAGAGGAGGAAGGAGGAGAGGAAGCGGGTGGAAGAAAATTTTAGGGTTTTTCTAACACTTATATATATAATTTATATACATATATATGTGGGAGGGGGGGTTCGGCCTCTTATTAGAGTTTGCTTGTTGCTATTGGAAAGGGGGTGGCCATGCTACTGTTACTCTAATATGGAGGGCGCACAAGCACCTATTTGTGGCGTGGGAACAAGTAAAAGTCGGCGGCCACTTTTAAGGTTTGTTATTTTATTATTATTTTTTCTTTTTCTTTTCTTATCTATACTTTTAATACTTATACAAATCTATAAATATATATGTATATATCCATAAAAATCTATTTAAATCTATTTAAATCCAAATATTAATTTAGATGTCACATATCCAAATATTCAATATATTTAAATATATCTACATATTTATATAAATTCAATCCTTAATAAATTAACTCAAAATAATAATATTTAAATAGGAAAACATGTTTATTAAATTTTTACAAAATAACTATAATAATAATAAAATAATAAACTTGTCCCAATGGGTGAACCAATACCGCACACTCTTATCCGGGTCCAAAAAATCTACAATCTTGTAACATATTATTTAATAAGAAAAATACTAATAATTGTACATATAACTAAATAATTAGAAATTGTACATAAAATTCTAGAATAATTTAGGAAATATTTCTACGTACATAAAATATGCCTACATGGCCACCTTGGTCACAACACTTGCCTACATGGGCTTAAATTTGGTTTGGGCCCAGTTCGGACTGAATTGGACAAACCGGGTCACCAAAAAAATCAATGTATAAAATAATATTTAATTAAAATATTTTAAATAAGTCAATTCATAATTTGGCCTGGTTTTCCTAATTCGGTCATCCTCATGGCAAGGCTTCCCCTAGCATGGCTAGTACACTAGTCAAGGCACACTGCTACGTCTTCCTTGCCTAAGTTCCTGGTCGTCTAGGGCTCCAAAACTCAACAATGGCTAAGGTCATTTAAAAAAAAAATCATAAATTGCATAAATTTATTTTTAAGTCTAATAAAATAGTAAAAAAATAATTAAAGAAAATAGGGGTTTTACATATTTTGCTGTAACCACTACAAGAAACTAGGGGGCCTTACAACGGTCAAAACCATTGCAAAAAAATATGACCCGTTGCAAAATCATTTTGCAACAGTTATTGGAACCATTGTAAATTCGAGCATTGTAGATTCCTCTTGCAACGGTTATAGAAGGTTTTTGCAACATTTTTATAAATAGTTTGCAAATAACGTATTATGCAACGGATCTCACGTCAATGTATAATGTTTATATAGTATTTTCAATAATATATTTGGCAACGATTTACAAACCATTGTAAATATTGAGTAAAGCACGATGGTTGATAGCTGTTGCCTAAAATATTTCATTGCCTAAAATATTTCATGCAACGGTTAAAAATTATTGTGGATAACAGGCAATGGTCAATAAAATTACTTTTTTTTACCTCCAATGGGGCTCGAACTCCTAACCTCCTGGATTGCATGCCTCATGGATCACATGCCTCCGCTCTACCACTAGGCTACAAGCTCATTTGTAAATAAATGCTTATATATATAATATATATGTACTTATATCATTTTCATAAATTGAAGCTTTTGGATTGATGTTAAATATGTTCTCAAATATTTTTTTAAACGAACAAGGAACCAATTAATACGAGTAATTCTAATGATTAAATCCCTATTGTGTATAAATAAAATTCAAATTAGACATTGAATTTGCAACGACTATAAACAAACTGTCGTAAGATCAATATTTTCTAATAGTTGTTTATTCTTTTGACAATGGTTATCGTAAACGGTTAAACATAAAAATTGCACCTAGTAGCATAAATCGTTGCAAAATCACTACAAATAATAAGCCCACTCATAATAGGTTGCAAAAATTGTTACACAACTGTTGCTAACAATGAGCCTTTTTATAAGGCTTTATGTAATTGTTGAAAATATATTAATAAATTTGTAAGAAATACTTAAAACCCTTCCATAACCATTGCCCATTCAACTCCCTATGACAACACTTTCATAAAATTGTTGCTTGACCGTTGCAAAAAAGAAAAACATTTAGTAATTGTTTATGAACCGTTGTAAAAAATGTATTAGGCAATGGTTAATCTATAACCATTGCAAATATATTTAATTTAGAAACAATTATTTCAATCGTTACGTAAATGTTGTAGCAACATTCATAAAAGTGTTGCACTAAAACCGTTGCAAAATAGGGGTATTTTTTGTAGTGAACCCTGACTAAATATATTTTTCATATGATTTAGATTATGGGTGTCCTACCTACTATGGATCTCAGGATGTAGTAGGAGTAGACTAGGAGATGTTGGCTCAAGAGGGTTTAGCTCCAACTGAGGAGAGAGTAGTAGCGACTCAGTTAGATTAACTATTAGTACTGAATTTCTCTCCAACTTTCTGACTCTTGGCATGTTATTATTTGGAGGCATATATTATATTGAGATAGAAGATTCTTAGACTCTGGATATGGACTTGTATTATGTTTATGTTTAGACTTTTCATGGATAATCGTATCATATCTTTATATCATTATTGTATCATTTATCTTTCTTATAGTCATTGTGTTGGAGTACGAATATTATCATTATTTGTCCTCCTTTAGATTTGAGATATGATTGACAGGTTATGATACTTATTCAAGTGTTGTTTTAGATTGTATAGTTGACCTAGACAGCGTTTTACCACCCAATGCTGCGGCATAGGCTGGGCCTTGTCTCACACTCGTGCTTTTACATCGGGTGCAGGTCATGACACATTTTTAATGTTGGCCAAAGCAGGTCTCGGGGTCGCAATTAGTGTGATATATTCGAGGTCGCAATTAGTGCGATGTTGTAACGCCCCAGTCCTAAAATACGTAGGACTAGGAACGTAGACATGCCAGCTGTATTCATAAGAAGTACATAGGCCTCGTATGGATACATAAGCTGTAAAATACAGTAGAACCATAACTAATCTCATCCACACAAAATAAAAGAATAAAAGATATCATATAATCTATGAATTGTTATTGGTACATGTAGTTGGGCGAAGACAAATCCACTACCAACAATGAAAAGAAATGGTGACGATCATGGCCATGGCTAGAACACCTACGAAAGACAAGAGCACACACCTGACGAGATAACCAGGTCCTCAGAGGGACGTAACAAGATACACTAAATATGCATATAAATACTGAATATAAAATATGCCACAATCAAAGGAAGTAACAAGACATAAATAAGGTAACCTAACCATACTAAAGTGATCATGCAGATAAGAAACAATCCATTCGACGCATGAGCCCTGGCTGTAAATAGGATTAGCATAGTCCCCATATAGGGCACCAGGGGCCCATGTCCGTAACGTCCGAAGATCGTCAGAGGGCATCATGTGCAAGGGGCTACGTCCATAACGCTCTGGAAAACGTCAGAGGGCACCTGGAGCCTGAGTCTCCGGAGGAGCACACAGGTAAGCATGGAAGTGCAAAAAAGCCCATACGTCAGCTATTGTTCTACCCACCCAATGTACCTGTCAAGTCGTATCCACGACCATGTACCTCTACTAACTGCTAAGTCTTCTAACACGCCTTTATTAGCAGTTAGCCCTAACGCATGCACATGGGGGATCAGTCCACACGTAAGAACCTCTACATGCTACTCATCTCACACATCCTCGTGGTACAACTGTGTCAAGGTATATACGATACACTACAGATGGTAGTCCCTTAACTATAGGTTCATATACAATCAAAGGATAATAACAAATTAAACTAATAATCACTGAGCAGATAGTAAATCAGGAACTATAAGAACCGAAAATAATGAACAGTGATATGTAATAAATAAATACAGACTGAATATAAATAGTATAATGGTAAGGTATCTTGCCTGGTGTGTCGTCCGATGTGGTGCAGTGTTCTCTGACATGTCTCAATAGTCCAATAGCCATGGTGGACGTAATGGTCCAAAATCGCGAGAGAATAGGAACATGTGATTAGTCATGATTAACGACGAAAATATGAGGAATTTAGGAGTAACTGAATATTTATACTAGTTATAGAAATTATTCCCTTATTGTTTTGAAGACAAATTTTATTAGAAAATTTCAAGAATCGATTTTTAGGCAAGAAAACTCTTAAGTTTATCAAAATAAAATTTCTTCAAAAGTAGGTAATAAATCTTTGGATAATAAATCAACCCTTTTTTTGTAGTCATCCTTAAAGTACCAAAACAAAATATCACCTTCAATATTTGTTAAATCTCGATGGCCAATGCATCAATCAAGTGTACCCTCCATTGATCATATCTTCATAACGCAATGTTTTACCATAAAAATTTCCACCCACGAAATTTGAAATTTCAAAAATCTTCAATTATGTTTAGTTGAATCAAAGGTCGAACTCTTCTAGGAAAATTTTACCTTTTGTGCAGCAACATAAATTTATTTTTTGCATTCGTTAATCGTGACCCTTTTAACACTCGCAAGTATATTTTTTATTGGATCATCTCAACACATAATATCATACCTCTTAATCAAATAGCACAATTAACTCATGACTCGTAACCACCAAATTATTTCATTTAACTAAACCATCAATCTCTTTTATGGGATTTTTTTCCATCTAACTCATATCTAACCAAAGGGCGTTATGATCAAATCTTCATCTCCGTACAAGGGTATCCAAGAAAAAAGGTTACACGAATCATAATACAGCAAAACAATTTGGAAAGGAAATGCAGTTAGGTTTAATGATCGTGGTAAGAGTTGGATAATAAATAGGGGTCGTGAGTTATTGCATGAAAAAAATAAGGGATGATAGTGTCTAAGTAAGTCAATATAATAAAAGGATAAGGATCAAGTAATCAAGATAAACAAGAAGTTAAGCATTTAAGGAATTTAGTAGATCACAATCATATATTGGGTTGAAAGATATAAGTCGAGGTTGAGTCCCTATCTGTAGTCAAAAGTATATCGGTACCATGGTAAAGGTTATGGTTTAGTCTTTATGACCCGAAAACCGTACCATAAAAATAGAGTATAAGGGGACGTGTTTTAGTGGGACATGATATACCTACATGAAGGTGAGCTCGTCTAGGTCTTGCGTGTGAATTTTGTTGGAATGAAAAGTCTAGTGTTGTGCTCCAAATATCAAAGAAATGATAGGGAACACCAAATGATTAAAAACAGAAAGTGGGAGTTCATGTGGTACTAATTAATATACAAAAGGATATAGTTAAAGCACGGAATAAGGGTAATTTAGTAACCCTCGGAGATCAAGGCAAAATAAGTTAGAGACACAGTTTCTAGAGAGAATGTAGTCTCATAGATAAGGGTATGGTCAAGGGAATGATTCTAATCATTTCTAAGTTTCAAATATTGTTATGGTCACGATAAAAGGTCTAGATTTGAGGAAAGGTCGTGTGGGTCAAGATAAAGATATAGTTATACAGTTTGGTCGATGACTAACTATACTTGTGTATATGTCATATCATAATCATAGGTGGTATGGCAACCTATTGTGGAATACTTGTATCTCATTAGGGCAACCTTGCCAGTTTCTTGGTCCTTCAACAGTATATGATCTAATCCAAAAAATTTAAGTTCCTCAAAAGTTTTTTAATAAAATTCTCAAGATACTCCACAAAAATTTCTAATTATCTTAGGCTGCCAAGTTTAATCAAAATTTAAATCTGTAATCAATCTCGAAATAGTCCTTGTATATCGCAATTTGAACATACTTTTTTTTTTCTTTTTTTCACCAAAATTTAAATATCCATAACTAGGCTTTAAACTCGAAATCTAAGTAACTTTATAAATCATAAATCATATGACACAATTTGAAATTTGAATTTTTCCTTCAAAGTCGATTTCATATCTTCCAAAATATTTAAACAAGATTTTTACCATCATCTCTTCAAACTTAAAAGTAAATAAACTTATAAATCGTACGGCTCAATTTAAAACCTCAAGCTCCCTAATAAACCGTAAATCATAAACCCTCCATATTTTCTAGTCGTTTACAAAATCATAACTTATAATTTAAAAATCTTTAATAAATTTTGAGATAAACTTTAACATATTACAATCCAAACTTGAACTTAATTGTAAATCACGTGTCATAATTTAAAGATGTTTCTCAAATCGATTTCATATCCCGATAAATCATAAACTATTTCACAATTTCCAAAAATCGTAAATTTGTTTTCTCGATCTAGCTATCCTCTTGTGTATCCACCTTGTAATAGCAAAATAAAATTCCAACTATCCTTTGAAGGCGGTAATATGCTACTACCCAACTTGGAATTAACTAATCCTTAAAATCATACTTTTAGGAAAATTGTCCTTATAACCGAAATAAGACCTCAATGTGCACTAATTGTTAATATAATCTTCCTAGCCATGTGTTTGACCTAAAAGCATATAATAGTGTAGTCTTCTTCTTAACTGTCACTAAGCATGAAAGATAAGAATTTATGGTAGAAAGAGTTCAAGCAGGATGTAAATCAAGGATGGAAACGAGAGTTCAAAAGTTGAAACAAGGAAGGAGGTCAAGCTTGTGGATGAGATTTCTAGACACTAATCCTATAATGCAGGCTCACATTGTACAATTACGTAACCAAAGTGACAAACTCGACCTGCATGGGCCACCACAAAAACATATAATACTCCAGTCCCAAAATATGTAGGACTAGGAATGTAGACATGCCAGCTGTATTCATACGATGTACATAGGCCTCGTATGGATACATAAGCTATAAAATACAGTAGAACCATAACTAATCTCATCTACACAAAATAAAAGAATAAAAGATATCATATAATCTATAAATTATCATTGGTATATGTAGCTGGGCGGAGACAAATCTACTACCAACAATGAAAAGAAATACATGATAAAGAATGATTTTGGCGAGCGAAACGAAGAGGATCTAAGTGCAATCATCATCGAAGAAATAGTGACGATCATGGCCATGGCTAGAACACCTGTAAAAGACAAGAGCACACACCTGGCGAGATAACCAGGTCCTCAGAAGGACGTAACAAGATACAATAAACATGCCATATAAATACTTAATATAAAATATGCCGCAATCAAAGAAAGTGACAAGACATAAATAAGGTAACCTAACCATAGTAAAGTTATCATGCAGTTGAGAAATAATCCTTTCGACGCATGAGCCATGGCTGTAAATAGGATCGGCATAGTCTCCATATAGGGCACCAGGGGCCCACGTCCGTAACGTCCGAAGATCGTCAGAGGGCATCATGTGTAAGGGGCTACGTCCATAACGCTCTGGAAAATGTCAGTGGGCAGCTGGAGCCTGAGTCTCCGGAGGAGTTAAGCAGGGAAGTGCAAAGAAGCCCATACGTCAGTTATTGTTCTCCCCACCCAATGTACCTGTCAAGTCGCATCCACGACCATGTACCTCTACTAACTGCTAAGTCTCCTAACACGCATTTATTAGCAGTTAGACCTAACGTATGTGCATGAGAGATCAGCCCACACGCAAGAACCTCTACATGCTACTCATCTCATATATCCTCATGCTACAACTGTGTCAAGGTATATACGATACACTACAGACGGTAGTCCCTTAACTCTAGGTTCATATGCAATCAAAGGATTATAACAAAGTAAACTAATAATCACTGAGCAGATAGTAAATCAGGAACTGTTAGAACCGAAAATAATGAATAGTGATATGTAATAAATAAATGCAGACTGAATATAAACAGTATAATGGCAAGGTATCTTGCCTAGTGTGTCGTTCGATGTGGTGCAGTGTTCTCTGACATGTCTCAATAGTCCAATAGCTATGGTCAACGTAATGGTCCAAAATCACGATAGAATAGGAACATATGATTAGTCATGATCAACGACGAAAATATGAGGAATTTATGAGTAACTGAATATTTATACTAGTTATAGAAATTATTTCCTTATTGTTTTGAAGACAAATTTTATTAGAAAATTTCAAGAATCGGTTTTTAGGCAAGAAAACTCTTAAGTTTATCAAAATAAAATTTCCTAGCTAAAAAGTATATTTTATTGGTTAAAGTACTTTCTAGAAAATATTTAAAATACTTATATAGGAAATATTTTATATTTTTAGAAACTACACTTTATAATAAAAACATTTTTTGCACAATTATATATATATATTTAACCCATTTATTATAAAAAATATTTGTTATATATTTTACATATATATATACCCATGATACCAAAATATCTAAACTAGTAGATACAATTAATAATAATAATAATAATAATAATAATAATAATAATAATAATCATAATAGTAATATAATAATAATAGAACTAATAATAATAATAATAATAATAATAATAATAATAATAATAATAATAGTAATAATAATAATCAAGGTAATAGGTAATAGATAATACTACTTGTACATACTAATACTAACATTATAACATCACATGTTGTTCACTATAGAAAGAGAAAATAAAAAGGAATTAGAGAGAGAGAGAGAGAGTCGAGAAGGGGGAGGGTTCACCTGCGGGGTTTCGACGGTGGTCACCGGCGGCGAAGCGCGGCGGAGGCCGATGGGGCGGGCTGTTCGGCGTTCAGTGATCGGTGCCGGAGGCTTCCCCGAGAGGCGGAGCGGACGGCCGCGTGGGGGTTTCGAGGCTCGATGGAGCTACTCCGGAGGAACGGCGGAGTCAGGCTTGCCGGCGTGAACACGGCAAAGTAAAAGGAAGATGGTGAGGGGTTTTTCGGTGGATCGATGGATGCGAGGGAGCGGCGCCTATGGAGGCTGGGCGCGGTGGCAGTGAGTTTTTGGTACTGGTGGTAGGCGAGGCGGCCACGACTGGTCGGTGGAGGAAGGAGGAGAGGGTGAGCGTGGTGGTGATCCGACAGGATTCCGAAGAAGTCGGCTGGTGGCTTGGGGGAGTTTGGTGGGAGTCGGTAGTTGTTGGGAGCGGATGGGGGTGCTGGTAGTGGCGTGGTTGTGTTGCTTTGGTGGCGGTCAAAGGGTGTTGGCGAGGCAGGAGGAGGCTGGCCGGTGCCGGAACAGGGACGTGATATCTGTGAGGTGGTGGTGAGGGTAGAACGGGGCCAGGTGGCTATGGCAGAGGCAAGGCCGAGATTCGGTCGGTGGCTGGGCTGCCTGTGAAGATGGCGGCCGCGAGGACGGGGTTGTCGTAGCAATGTCGGTGGTGGCGTAGGGTTAGGGCTGCATCGACGTGTATTGGAAACATTGTTAGGGATGGGTTGTGTCGTGTCTAGAGTGTTTGACACGACGGGGATGAATGTCTGGGGTTGTTGGACTCTGGAGGAATATTGTATTTGTTGGTGTAAAATACATAGTGGATGGGGAAGGGGCACCGACACGATTCACGTTTGTGGATGGTGGAGAATTTATGGAGGAGTACCTCTCCTTATATAGGTGGTCGGAATTTCCAGTTGGATAAGGACTTGCAACGGTTTAAACCCCGATGGACAATTCCATCTTTTTATTTAAATAGATTTAGAATTTAAGCAATCAAAATCGAATCGATCTAGATAGACTTCCTTTAATTTAAAATAAAAATATTTTCCAATTTAAATTATCAAAATTATACAATTATTAAATAAAACAAAATTTTAAATATCTTTTTCATAATTATTAAAATACAACATTAATTAATTTCAAAAATCAAGGTAATTACTTAAATATTAAATTATAAAATAGCTTTTGTAAATTACAAAATATATTAATAATCAAATTCTAAATTTCGCAAATATCTAGAATATATTTTATATAAAACAAAATTTTCCAAATCACTACTTATTTTAAAATAACTCTTTTATGCAAAATAAAAATATTTATCACATTTCTTTGAACATGTACTTTCCTATATAAAATAAAATTTATAACAAAAATGTTTTTCTAAAATATGTACCTCGACACATATTCGCACTCGTCGAGTAATTACGAAATGCAAATCTCGCACGCTACGCAAATACAACAATGAGAACTCATATGCGACGTGCAGATACGAAATACAAAATAAATACAAAATTATTAAAGAAAATCATAGTAGAAGTTTAGGAGGGTTTACAGATGTCATAGTGGTACTCGACTTAGAGTGCTATTACGAGTCTGCTATATATATATGATATGGGCAATCGGCTAAGAGATACTCAATCACAATTAGGAAAAAATTCTAATATATTTGTTTCAATACAATTATCCTTCCTTTGATATTTTATTCTTTGAACTATAACTGTGCTTCTTTGAATATATTCTATCGTGTGCCATATTGACTTCTTTCTTTCGATCCATCTTCAGGTTGTTGCCTAAGACGAGGTTGCAGCGTTCGGAAGCAGCAGCTTCTGAGAGATCTGCGACATCCCGTGGGCCTGCTCCAGTCACTTGTCCACGGATTGAAGTATCAACTGCCTTTGAGGGTGCTCCTCCTTCAATTCAGAGGACGGTCCCCGAGTTTGTTGTGGGCGTTCCTCCTCCAATACATCAGACTATTCCATTTATTTCAGTAGATCTTCTTCCTCTACCTCCAGTGCCTACTAATATGGCATAGATGTTTGCCCTATTCAGAGAGATACTAGAGGCCTAGATGGCTCAGTCTCAGGTACACCAGAGGCAAGAGGACATGATGCGGAAGGACATTGAGGGCACCCACCAGCTCGCTCTAGCTACAGTATAGCGGGAAGCTCCAGCTCAGTAGCAGGTTGCCCAGCTTTGGCCGAGTAACATCCAGGACTTCAAGAAGTTGGGACCTCAAGACATCAGAGGAATTGAGGGCATCATTTTTGCTGATAAAAAGCTCGAGGATATCGAGCGTCTTATGAGGGTGTCCCGTCTCGGAGGACTTGAATTTTGAGGCATTAGGGCTTAAGTTGCTGGACATTGCTAGCAACTGGTTCAGGAATAATTCACTTCTTGCTGGTGAGGGTCAGACTTGGAAGCTATTCAGGGTCCTTTTCAAGAATATTTATTCTCTTCTAATGATAGGGTGGACCTGGCTATGCAGTTTCAAAACAACCAGCATAACGGTATGTCTGTGGAGGAGTACACCGCGGATTTTGACAGGCTGAGCCGGTTTACGGAGTACATGGTACGAAATCTGGAGATTACGACGAGTCACTTCCAGAGGGTCTAAACTAGGATGTAAAGGTTCTCATTCCATCTCTTTACGAGACTTATACGGAGGCATGCAAGGTTGAGAGGGAGTTAGGCTTGAAGCCCAAGAGAGATCCTAACTTTTTTATTGGGGCTAGTAGTAGTGCGGGGCCTACTAAGCGTCTCCATCTTTAGCTGAGATCCATCCAGTCACTGCAGCAGTTTCAGGCTCCAGCTACGATGCCAGTTTAGCAGGAGCCACAATAGCAGCAAAGACATGCGAAGCATGTTCCTTCTTATTGTTGGCCAATTGGCCAATTGGTTATGATCATACCTGATTTTGATAATCAACGTTAACTTTTGTCTATACGCAAAATGTACATACAGCTACAGGTTTAAAGGTTTCATGTCTGCACCTACTACTGCTACAAGCTACGAAAGTCTCGTCGTTATCAAAGAACAAAAAACGATGGAATCGAGAAAAAGATTTTTACATATTTCTTATGTAATTTTATTTTTATTGAGTCTAGAAAAAATATGTAAGATTAATCAGGATCGGTACCGGCTTAGCAATCCCCAGTCTACAAAAATATAGCCAACCTATCCACATATATCTATCCAAAAGTCTACAATCCAAAATAGCCCAATACCCATCAAAATTGGCCCAAAATAGTCTGACAGAACTCAGACAAAACTCGGCCAGAAGTCGGCCAGAGTTTGGCCCGAGTTTGATCAAGGTGGTTTCAACAGAATTTAGAATTCCTTTGATATATGCATCCAACGTTCGAATGCAAGATTTCTGTCCGAACTTTGCCCGAATTATGTCCGAGTTCGGTCTACAAAAATACTATAAATAGATGAAGACTTTTACATTTTCAAATCATTCATCATTCTTTTCTAAAATCCATTTAAAGTGTTTTCTATGAGTTACACTTTCAAATCTAGCATATACTACTCTTAGCCAAGCTAATACAGTTTCTGTTTAATCTAGAGTTTGGTATTGAAGAGTTGTATCGAAGGATAATTTTAGAAAATGTTTCAGCTTTCAAATTTCCTTCTAGAGTCGGTTGTGCACTCATCTCCAAGCAAGGTGTTGTAAAGTCGGTCGTACACTTATCCCCAAGCACGATATTGTAAGAGTTGTAAGCACTCAGTTAAAGCTTGTGCCATTGTAGATTAACATCGAGCAGGAGTACTCGAGACTAAATTAGTCCTCCACAAGAAAAATCAGTATATATCGTTGTGTTACTAAGTTTGTTCTTAACTCTTACTTTACTATAATTTATTTATTGTTATATCAGTTGCTCTTACATGCTATAATACATAAATTTTTAATTGATGATATTTATTTTTTTGCACACGCATACACACTATTCATCCCCCTTTAGAGGTGCTCAACGGTCCTACAATTGGTTTCAGAGTAGGTTATACATATACATAACCATCTAAAGAGTATATATATGACAGTCATTAAATCTATATTCAATGGTGAAGGGCAATCTACAAATAAACCCCTACTATTTGATGGAACGAACTACACATATTGGAAAACACGGATGACTTTCTTTCTTAAGTTATTGGACTTCGATCTTTGGTCGATAGTTATAGACGGTTGCAAGAAATCGCCTGGAATAGTGATCGATGGTGTATTAGTAGACAAGCCCCATAACAAATACACTGAGCATAATAAGACAAAGGCTAGTCTAGATGCACGAGCCATCAATGCACTATTCTATACAATTGACAAAATCGAGTTTAATTGCGTATCTACTTGCACCACATCTAATGAAATTTGGAGAATTCTTGAGGTAACTCATGGAGGGAATTCCCAAGTGAATGAATTCAAAATTAGTAGATTGACACAAGAATACGACTAATTCAAGATGAAACCCGACGAGTCAATTAAATAGATTTTCACTCGTTTTCTTGATATTACTAATCCTTTACAATCGGAAAAGGATTAGAGCAATCATGAGAAGATCTGGAAGGTACTGTGGGCTTTAACTAAATATTGGAACCCGAAGGCCATCGCAATCATAGAAGGAAATAACCTCACCACGACGACACTTAAGACACTTATGGGAAAGCTCATCACCCATGAGCTGGACTTACAAGACTTTGAAGAGGCAACTCCCAAAGAAAAATTAGTAGCCTCCAAAGCTCAAGCCAGAAGAGTCTCATGCAATGATTCTAATGGAGAAGATTCTGATGGTGATGAGCAGGCCTTGCTAGTCAAGAAATTCAAACATTTATTAAACTTTGAGCGATCGCACCGAAAGAAGAAAGATATCCATGAAAGGAACGAAGAAGAAACTGTAATGCTCCAGTCCCAAAATACGTATGACTAGAAACGTAGATATGCTAGCCGTATAATAAATATACGTAAGCTGTAAAATACAGTAGAAACATAACTAATCTCATCTACACAAAAATAAATGAATAAAAGATATCATATAAAGATAATGAATTGTCTTGATACAATATGTTAGGCGGAGACAAATCCACTACCAACAAGTAAAGAAAAAATACTTGATGTACAAAAAGAATGATTTCGGCGAGAGAAGCGAAGACGATCAAAGTGCAATCATCCTCGAAGAAATAGAGATGATCATGGCCACGGTTAGAACACCTGCGAAAGGCAAGAGCACACACCTGGCGAGATAACCAGGTCCTCAGAGGGACGTAACAAGACATATAATATTATGACATAATAACTGTGATATATAATATAAAGAAAGAAATATATATACAATCAGGTGTCTAACCAGTCTACAGTGATAATGCAATAAGAACAAACATTTGACGCATGGGCCGGATCAGGAATATCAGGAATCAGGACCGTATCTCCTACTGGAGATAACCGGCAATCAGGCCGTACCTCCCATTAGAGATAATCGGCTATCAGGACCGTACCTCCCATTGGAGATAACCGGCGATCAGGACAGTACATATATGACCCATACATTAAGGAACTGTTCTTCCCATCCAATGACTATTATGTTGTATCCACAACAGAGAACCTCTATAACCGCTAAGTCAAACTAAGCATGCAACCTCTTTTAGCCGTTTATTCCTATCACACGGCTTATACGTATCGGTAGCCAGCCAGTCATGCATGTCCGTGTTTTACATGCAACACACAACTTCGTGGTACAACGTGTCAAGGCCAATGAATGTAACACACAAGGTGGTCCCTTAAATTTAGGTTTAATGTGTAAAATAATACATAGCAAAAAATATAACTGAACAATAAGTTCTAACAGGTTATGCCATGCATCACAGTTTATTTTGTATAAAGAAAATAAATAATGCATGCAATATGTGCTAAAATAAATAAACAGCAAATGGCAAGGTGTCTTGCCTGGTAGTACGCCTAGTGTGTTGCGATAATCACGGTGGCACGAACTGCGACTTTAGTGAAACAACTATACAATGTGACCTCTGATGGTGGCACGGACAATTCCATTGGGTCCAGAAGGGTCAAATTAGTTAGGGTCAATAGGTGGAAGGAAAGAATTGACAAAGGAATAGAAAGATTTGGATTGGTCACGGTCAAAAGAATAGAAGAAAATTTGATCAATAATAAATATATATGCTTTTAAAAATACTTATAGATACATTTACTAGTAAAAAATTTTTGATAAATATTTGAAAACAGAGGAATAAATAGATTTAGGCTAAAATCCAAAGTTTGTACAAACATGCTTATAGATAATAACTACACTTGATAAAAATATTTTAAATAACTAAATCGGAATATTAATAATTAATTTAGGACAAATTATAACTTACTTAGTAAAATATTTTATATAAATACTTAAAAATATATTTTATTATCTCAAAATATTTTTTAAGTAGTGAAATTATTTTAAGTCGAGACTATAGGGTACCTCGTAAAATAATTAATACTTGAAATATATTTTATCAATCGAAATAGTTTTTTGGATAAATACTTAAAAAAAGAGGGAAAAAATAATATATATTTTTAGGCTAAAATATCCCCAAAAAATATCAGTAATTAATAACTTTTACAATAATAACAATAAAAATACTATAACAACGCCTATACTACAAAATCAGCAGGAATAACAGTACTAAGATGATAATAATAATAATAATAATAAGGATAATAATAATAATAATAAATAATAAAAATAATAATAATAATAATAATAATAATAAACTTTACAAATATCCAAACAGAATAATAAAATAAAATAAATAAAATAAAAGATATATAAGCAGCCACCGGCTGTTACAGCTGTTAAGTAAGTACTTGCTATGCCTACATCCAAATAAAAATGAAATAAAAGAAGATAAAAGAGCTAAATAAGAAGCAGAGAGGAACGGATCAAAAAAAAACAAAAGGGGGAAAAGGTGTTCTAGATGAGAGAGTGAGCGGGAAGATCGGGAGGAGTGAGGAAGGGAAGAAGGAAGGTCCGACGGAGGAGATCGGTGGTCGACGGGGAGCTGAGAAAGGAGCGGAGGTCTCCCAGCGACTACGGGCTGCGCACGTACGCAGGTGGTCCGCGGGCAATCGGGGCTGTGCGGTACCGTACGACCGATGGGCAGAAGAGGCGGCGGACGGTGGCTGGACTCGACGGAGGGAGTGGCCATGCGCACGACGGAGGAAGAGGAAGGGGTTCTCTACTGTGGTCATCGTCGGCTTGACGCAGCCAAGCGCGACGTACGACGGGGACCGGAACTACTCTGGCACGGTGGCGAGAGGAAAAAAATGCGGGAAGGTCAACCGAGATAGGCGACGCGGACCGGAGGCGTGGGGCGAGCGCGGCTGGACGGCCTGGCCGGATCTGGCGACACGGCGGCGCGCGGCCAACTCGCGGAGAGGTTCGACAGTAGGCGTGCTCCGGCTTCGGCAGAGGTAAGGGTGTAGGTGGTGGTTAAATTTTTTGGGTTTTAGGTTTTCTTGTGTTCCAGCGAGGGGGCGCCGGCAACAGTGGTGGCGGTAGTTGTTTTGGTGACCGGAGTTTGGGTTGGATATGCCGACCACGACGGGGGTGGCCGACTGTGGTAGCGGTAGTGTTGTGGGTTTTGACGGTGGCCGATGGCGATGGTAGCGGTGGTGATGGTACTGCTGTTGTCGGAAGATGGTCGGAGGGAAGTTTGGTCAATGGGTAAGGGTGGTGGCTCGGAAAGGCTGTGACGGTGGTGTCGGTGATGGTGACGTGGTCGTGTGAAAGGAAAAGGTCGGATGGTTTGGAAAGTGGGTTCTGGGTTTGGTGGCGGCGAGGCTGGCAGTGTGTCAGGGAGGAGCGGCTACGTTGGTGGTGGTTTGGATATGATGATGGCGTGGTGGGTCTGTGTCGACAGCGTGGCTGCGGGGATGGTCGAGCTAGGTTTAGGGTTTGGGTCTAGGGATTGTGTCCAAGTGTCGGACACGAGGACGATGAAAAGGTCCGGGATTGTCGTACACCAAGAAGAGGATGAATGTAAATGTAATACAAATAGTGGAAAGGAAAAAATAAGGACACAGTTACGATGCACGCACGATGAGATGTTGGTCACGGACACGATGCACTTATTTTTTGTTGTGAAGAATTTGTGGATGTGAGGAATTTATGGAGGAGTACCTGCCTATTTATAGGATGTGGGAATCCTAGTTGGATAAGGATTAGGAGTAGTTTAACCCAAAATAGATAATTCGCAACTTAATTTAAAATCAATCAAATCCAAATCCAAATACAAATCCAATTAAAATCTAATTAAATTCTTTTAGTTTAAAATCAAATAAGATAAGTCAACTTTCAAACATAGATATTATTTTAGCTATTTAAATGAATCAATAAAATCAAATCAAGATTTAAATTGCCACAACAATTTTCAAAATTAATTTTCCAAAAGTACTATAATAATAATTTCAAAAATACATTATTATTTAAAAATAAACTTAATAAAATATTTATGAAATATATGTATGCACGCAAAATATTATATATTATTTATAACTATATAAACCAAAGGCTTTTTATAAATAAAATTATAAACTTGAAAATTTTGGTATGCTAGCAAAAAAATAATTTTTACATATATTATTTTGAAATGATACCATTAGAAAAATGTTTTTCAAAATAAAAATGTACGCTCGCCATATTCGTACTCGTTGAGCAATTTCGAAAAATAAAATTTTGCGCGTGACATACAATACAACTATGCGACATACAATAATAAAAAAAATCAGTACCAAATTCATATATAAAAAAATATAGTCAAAATTTAGGGATTTTACATCCTACCCAACTTAAAAGAATTTCGTCCTCGAAATTAAGAGTTAGTAGGGGGTGAGAAGCCACAAGGGGTATTGGTGAGGAACAATCAAATTATTTGGCGAGACAAAGAGATGATGTTCGTCATGCGATTAGCAAGTCGTGGCTTAAAAGATAACATTTAAAGTTAGTCATGATAACATGCAAAGGAGTAATATGGTATCAAGAGAATAAATGAGAGGCCTAAAAGGTATGTTTTGAAAGTAGGTTGAGGGGACGATTTAAGAGGGCTAATTAGGTTTACCTTTAAATTAAGAGATTAGAGGGTCATTGTAGTAATTATAGGGCCGAGAAAGAGGACGAGGAGTTTAGGATGAAGAGATAGCAGCTTTGAGTGATGATGGTTATAATTGATAGGAAGGCTAGAGGATGTTCTAGCATAATGCCTTCGTCCTTTTAAAGTTGGTGAAGGTGAAAGAAATATATAGTTCGAAGGAGGCGTTATCGAATACGAATACGTAGTTCAAAGGCGATCGAATAATTAAAAAGGAGTTGCCAAGGCAGTCGCGGATGGGACTCTAGAGGACAAGTTTAGCTATGTCCCCATCCACGTAGAACGATAGATAAAAGCGAACCAATGTGCACTAGGTTGATCAGACCATCATGCACCGGTTCTGAGTAGACAATACGTTAGTGGAGGCCTCCAATAACATATGTCGTGAACAAGCTTGATAAAGAATTTAGCTTGCAAAAACTAGGCTATATTAGCATCATTACTCTAGATAGTAAAAATATAGGCACGAGAATTTAAAATTGAGAGAGAGTATAGTCGAACTTATAAAGGATCTAAGTCATGTCCTGTGATGGTCTTTATACAGTCGTCCTATATTCTTCTTGTCCAAGTCATTGGTTGACTAGATGGGTTAGGGTCCTCTAAATTCTAGAATTTAAGTGAAATTACTAATATAGGTCTCAAGGACAAAGGGATTACTAGGTCATAAGGCATTCTACCCAACTTAAAAGAATTAAACTAATGGTGTTTTGGGACAAAAGAGTCATATCTAACTAGTAAGGATCACCTGTCTAACCTCTAGCAAGCATGAAAGAAGATAAGAAGTATGATAGAAAGAATCAAGCAAGATGCAAATCAATGAGTCAAACGGTAGGCAGAATCTAGGAAAGAGGTCAAGTATGTGGATGAGATCCTAGAATTTTAATCCTATTCGCAGGCATGCTTGGTTCGGTAAAGTAACCAAACAATTTATCTTGACCTGCATGGGCCACCACAAAAACATGTAACGCTCCAGTTCCAAAATACATAGGACTAGGAACGTAGACATGCCAGCCGTATAATAAATATACGTAAGCTGTAAAATACAGTAGAACCATAACTAATCTCATCCACACAAAAATAAATGAATAAAAGATATCATATAAAGATAATGAATTATCTTGATACAATATGTTGGGCGGAGAAAATCTACTGCCAACAAGTAAAGGAGAAATACATGATGTACAAAAAGAATGATTTTGACGAGCGAAGCGAAGACGATCAAAGTGCAATCATCCTCGAAGAAATAGAGACGATCATGGCCTCGGCTAGAACACCTGCGAAAGGCAAGAGCACACACCTGGCGAGATAAACAGGTCCTCAGAGGGACGTAACAAGATACATAATATCATGCCATAATAACTATGATATATAATATAAAGAAAGAAATATGTATGCAATCAGGTGCCTAACCGGTCAACAGTGATAATACAATAAGAACAAACCTTTGACGCATGGGCCCGATCAGGGATATCAGGAATCAGGACCGTATCTCCCACTGGAGATAACCGGCAATCAGGATCGTACCTCCCATTGGAGATGACCGGCTATCAGGACCGTACCTCCCATTAGAGATAATCGACAATCAGGACAGTACATATATGACCCATACATTAAGAAACTGTTCTTTCCACCCAATGCCTATTATGTTGTATCCACAACAAAGAACCTCTATAACCGCTAAGTCAAACTAAGCATGCAACCTCTATAAGCGGTTATTCCTATCGTACGGCTTATACGTACAGGTGGCCTGCAAGTCACGCATGTCTGTATTCTACATGCGACACACAACTTCGTGGTACAATGTGTCAAGGCCAATGAATGCAACACACAAGGTGGTCCCTTAAATCAAGGTTTAATGTGTAAAATAATACATAACAGGAAATATAACTGAACAGTAAGTTCCAATAGGTTATGCCACGTATCACAGTTTATTTTGCATAAAGAAAATAAATAATGCATGAAATATGAGGTAAACTAAATAAACAGCAAATGGCAAGGTGTCTTGCCTGGTAGTACGCCAGGTGTGCTGCGATAATCACGTTGGCACGATCTGCGACTTCGGTGCAACAACTACACAAGGTGACCTTTGATGGTGGCACGGATAATTCCATTGGGTCCAGATTGGTCAAATTATTTAGGGTCAATAGGTGGAAGGAAAGAATTGACAAAGGAATAGAAAGATTTGGATTGGTCACGGTCAAAAGAATAGAAGAAAATTTGATCAATAATAAATATACATGCTTTTAGAAAATACTTATAGATATATTTACTAGTAAAACATTTTTGATAAATATTTGAAAACAGAGGAATAAATAGATTTAGGCTAAAAACCAAAGTTTGTACAAACATGCTTATAAATAATAACTACACTTTATAAAAATATTTTAAATAACTAAATCGGAATATTAATAACTAATTTAGGCCAAATTATAACTTACTTAGTAAAATATTTTATATAAATACTTAAAAATATATTTTATTATCTCAAAATATTTTTTAAGTAGTGAAATTATTTTAAGTCGAGACTATAGGGTACCTCGTAAAATAATTAATACTTGAAATATATTTTATCAATCGAAATAGTTTTTGGATAAATACTTAAAAAAAAAGAGAAAAATAATATATATTTTTAGGCTAAAATATCCCCAAATGAATATCTGTAATTAATAATTTTTACAATAATAATACTATAACAACGCCTATAATACAAAATCAGTAGGAATAATAGTACTAAGATAATAATAATAATAATAATAATAATAATAATAATAATAATAACAATAATAAGGATAATAATAATAATAATAATAAACTTTATAAATATCCAAACAGAATAATAAAATAAAATAAATAAAATAAAAGATATATAAGCAGCCACCAGCTGTTACAGCGGTTAAGTAAGTACTTGCTATGCCTACAGCCAAATAAAAAATGAAAAAAGAAGAAGAAGAAAGTGCTAAATAAGAAGCAGAGAGGAAGAGAGCAAAAAAAAACAAAAGGGGGAAAAGGAGTTCGGGATGAGAGAGTGAGCGGGGAGATCGGGAGGAGTGAGGAAGGAAAGAAGGAAGGTCCGGCAGAGGAGATCGGTGGTCGACGGATGAGCTGAGAGAGGAGCGGAGGTCTCCCGGCGACTGCGGGCTGCGCGCGTACGCAAGTGGTCCGCCGGCACTCGGGGCTGTCCGGTGCCACGCGACCGATGGGCGGAAGAGGCGGCGGACGGTGGCTGGACTCGACAGAGGGAGTGGCCAGGCACGCGACGGAGGAAGAGGAAGGAGGTCTCCGCTGTGGTCATCGTCGGCTTAACGCGGCCAAGCGTGACGCACGACGGGTACTGGAACTACTCCGGCGTGGTGGCGATAGGAGAAACACGCAGGGAGGTCGGCCGAGATAAGCGGTACGGACCGGAGGCGTGGTACGAGCGCGGCTGGACGGCCTGGCCGAATCTGACGACACGGCGGCATGCGGCCAACTCACGGAGAGACACGACGGCAGGTATGCTCCGGCTCCGGCGGAGGTAAGGGTATTGGTAGTGGTTAAATTTTTGGGGTTTTGGGTTTTCTTGTGTTCGAGCAAGTGGGCGCCGGCAACAGTGGTGGCGGTGGTAGTTTTGGTGACCAGAGTTTGGGTTGGATATGCCGGCCACGGAGGGGGTTGCCGGCTGTGCTAGCGATGGTGTTGTGGGTTTTTACGGTGGCCGATGGCGATGGTAGCGGTGGTGATGGTACTGCTGTTGTCGGGAGATGGTCGGAGGGAAGTTCGGTCGATGGACAAGGGTGGTGGCTCGGAAAGGCTTTGATGGTGGTATCGGTGATGGGGATATGGTCGTATGGAAGGAGGAGGTCGGATGGTTTGGACAGTGGGTTCTGGGTTTGGTGGCGACGAGGCTGGCAGTGTGTCGGGGAGGAGCGGCTACGTTGGTGGTGGTTTGGACATGATGATGGCGTGGTGGGTCCGTGTCGGCAGCGTGGCTGCGGAGATGGTCGAGCTAGGTTTACGGTTTGGGTTTAGGGGTTGTCTCCAAGTGTCGGACACGAGGACGATGACGAGGCCCGGGATTGTCGGACACCAAGAAGAGGTGAATGTAAATGTAATACAAATAGTGGAAAGGGAAAAAAATAGGGACACAGTCACGATGTACGCACGATGAGATGTTGGTCACGGACACGATGTACTTATTTTTTGTTGTAGAGAATTTGTGGATGTGAGGAATTTATGGAGGAGTACATGCCTATTTATAGGATATGGGAATTCCCAGTTGGATAAGGATTAGGAGTAGTTTAAACCCAAAAATAGATAATTTGTAACTTAATTTAAAATCAATCAAATCCAAATACAAATTCAATTTAAATCTAATTAAATTCTTTTAGTTTAAAATCTAATAAGATAAATCAATTTTCAAACATAGATATTATTTTAGCTATTTAAATGAATCCATAAAATCAAATCAAGATTTAAATTGTCACAATAATTTTTAAAATATATTAACCAAAAATACCATAATAATCATTTCGAAAATACATTATTATTTAAAAATAAAATTAATAAAATATTTATGAAATATATGTATGTACGCAAAATATTATTTATTATTTATAACTTTATAAACCAAAGGCTTTTTATAAATAAAATTATAAACTTAAAAATTTTGGTATGCTAGCCAAAAAATAATTATTACATATATTATTTTTAAACGATACCAATAGAAAAATGCTTTTCAAAATAAATATGTACGCTCGCACATATTTGCACTCGTCATGCAATTTCGAAAAATAAAATTTCGCGCGTGACGTATATTACAACTACGCGACGTACAATAACAAAAGTATCAGTACCAAATTTATATATAAAAAAATATAGTCAAAATTTAGGGGTTTTACATAAACCATCTACTTCGGATGCAAAAAGTTAGGGCACATGAAGAAGGACTGTCCACTAACAAAGAAAAGCAGTCCATACGACCGATCAAGATCGAGCAGAGATAGCCAAAATTAGATTGGGCTATCATGAGGCTATCCTCACTATAGAGCAAAAAAAAAGAGACTAGCAAGAACTTTATGACATAGAGAAGAAGAGACAGCTAGTCATTGAGTAGTGACTCACGGATGTGACTGCAAAATTCGAAGAGTCTTGTGCCATCTCCAAAAAGTTAGATATCAAATTAGGCAAACATGTTACCCCTATTATACAGCCTAAGGTTAGCCCTAACACGAAGCATAGATCACAAAAGACTAAACCAAAAAATGCACATAAGCAACACATTCCTCACAAATATGCTTTCATATACAGGTTTTCAAGAAAACACACACAAGAAGCATGTCAACACAAAAAGCATTATTTCAAAAATTGCATGTACCATACTGTGATGATCACTGACATATATCACAGTATTGTAGAGCTAGAAAGCTAGTTGACACAAATGTACTTGCTTGGATTCCTAAAACTAATCATGGTGGACCCTTGAAGAAATGGGTACCAAAGGTTACATCTACTCATTTTGTAGGTAGACCCTCAACCTTCTTATGCTAAAAGTAAGTAGATCCTCAATAGCGGATATTCACGACACATAACAGGTGATGCATCCTTAATCGCTACACTATCGATGAAGAAAGAAGGGTATGTTTCCTTTTGCAATAATATTTAAGGTTATATTATAAGAATTGGCACTGTTGGTATGTCTCATTACCCAGAAATAAAAAATATTTGTCTAGTCACAGAATTGAAACATAACCTTTTAAGCATAAGTCATTTGACAGATAACAGTTATGGTATCAAATTTGTGAAAGACAAATATTCTATATATGAAATGTCTACCGGTAGTCCCATATATGAACGAATCAGGGAAGACAATTATTATGTTTTCTTTCTAGAACGTAATAACAATACAAGAAATTGCCTAATAACCAATCAAGATGAAAGTTGGCTATGGAACATGAGAGTAGGACATACAAATATGGACACTATCTCACGGCTATCGACTAAAAAACTGGTAAAAGGACTCCCAAAAAGTTTCTTCAAGAGAGATATGGTACGTTCATATTATGAAGACAACAAAGCAACTAGGTCATCTTTTAAATCCATCAATGTTGTAAGCACTTCTATATCCATGCAATTGATTCACATGGATTTATTTGGTCCGATTAGAGTCGCTAGTCTTGGCAGTAAACTCTACACTTTTGTTATAGTTGATGATTTCTCACGATTTACTTAGGTTTAATTTTATCTAATAAAAGCAATGTCATTTTGAATTTCAAGTATTTTGTGAAAAGGTACAAAAAGAAAAATGCTTCATGATTACTCGCATCCAAAGTGATCATGGTGGCAAATTCAAAAATAATGATTTAAAAATTTCTGATGATAATGGATATTACCATGAGTTTTTTGTCCTAGAACTTCTCAACAAAATGGTGCTATGGAGTGGAAGAATAAAATTCTAAGAGATATGGCTACAGTTATACTTAATCAACATAATCTTTCTAAATATTTTTGGGCAGAAGCTGTAAGTACAGCATGTCATATTTTGAATAGGGTGTTAATTCGACCTATATCGAAGAAAACCCCCTATGAATTATGGTTTAGAAAGATTCCATATTTTTTATTTTAAAGTTTTTAGTTGTCGCAGCTTTATCCTGAAAACCAAGGATGACTTGGGTAAGTTCGACTCGAAGGCAGACGAAAGAATATTTTTTGGCTATGCTGCCAAGAGTAAGTGATATAGAATTTTTAATAAAAGATCTATGATTGTTGAATAATCTATTATTGTTTTCTTTGATGAGCTCAACAGTCAAAAATATAGCGACAGTGATGACGAAGAAGTACAAAACCAATCCAAGGTACCTGAAGATACTACTACCAACAAGAACTATCTAGAGTGTCTGCATCGGAATATAAAATTTATACCAGACCATCCAGAGGCACTGTTATAGGTGATGTATCCAAGGGAGTAGGTATGTGCTCTTCTAGTAGAGACATAACATCAAACGTAGCTTTCATTTCTCAAGTAGAACCTAAGTCAGTAAAAGATATTTTTTTATGAGTTTTGGATTGATGCTATGTAAGAGGAACTTAATCAATTTAAGAGAAACCAAGTTTGGGAACTTATTCCTAAACCTATTGGTCAATCAATAATTGGTACCAAATGGGTGTTCCGAAATAAACTGAGTGAGGATGGACATGTTCCACCCAACAAAGCACGTCAAGTGGCAGAAGAATATAATCAAGAAGAATAAATTGATTATGATGAGACATATGCTACTGTTTCTATACTAAAATCTATTCGTATATTTTGTGCATTCGCATGTTTTCACAATTTAAAACATTTTCAAGTACATTTTTTGAATAGGTTTTTTAAAAAAGAGGTTTTGTGAAGCAACCCCCTGGTTTTAAAGATTTTTAAAAATCTGTTTAAGTTTTCAAGCTTAGAAAAGCATTTTATGGACTCAAACAAGCACCGCGTGCTTGGTATGAACTCCTAGGTGCTTTCCTACTTGAAAATAGATTTTCAAAAAGAAGGGTTGATACAATTTTATTTATTAAAACATCAGTTGACAGTATTTTTCTTGTGCAAATTTATGTTGATGACATAATTTTTGGTTCTACTACCGAAAAACTTTGTCAAGATTTTGCTAAATAAATACAGAGTGAGTTTGAAATGAGTATGATGGGAGAGCTCAACTACTTTTTAGGACATTAGATCAAACAACACTCGTAAGGAATTTCATCAATCAAGCAAAGTATACGAAGGACTTACTAAAGAAGTATGACTTCGACAATGGAAAGCCTATCGGCATGCCAATGGCTACATCAACACGACTTGACATTGATGAAAGTGGAAAACCAGTCGAGCAGCATAAGTATCGAGGTATGATTGGTAGTTTACTTTATTTAACTGCTAGTCGTCCTAATATTATGTTTAGTGTTTACATCTGTGCACGATAACAAGCTAACCCTAAGGAATCACACCTATGCACAGTTAAGCGTATCTTCTGATACCTTAAAAAAATATCTACTATCGGCTTATGGTATCCCAAAACTACATCATTTGACCTAATTGGTTACTCAGATATTGATTTTGCTTGATACGAAGTAGACCGCAAAAGTACTAGCAGTATGTGTCACTTCCTAGATAAAGCTTTAGCCTCTTGGTTTAGCAAGAAACAAAATTTTGTAGCATTATCAACAACTGAGACTGAGTATATCGTCGTTGGACGTTTTTGTGCTCAAATTTTGTGCATAAAACAAACTTTAGAGGACTATAATCTTTAATATACTAAGATTCCTATATACTGTGATAACACTAGCACTATTAATTTGACTAAGAACTCGGTATGTCACTCACACACCAAGCATATAGAAATATGTTACCACTTTTTAAGTGATCATCAACAACATAGAGATATTTATCTAGAGTTCATTGACACAGATCATCAACTGGCAGATATATTCACAAAATTACCAGCCGGAGATCATTTCAACTATCTGCGTTGAGAGTTAGGCATACTTGAATTTTCAGAGTCATAATAGGTTATGTTTAATAAAAAATACTTAAAACTTAAAATTTAGTAATTTATTAGTTGAAGTTATTTTGGCAACAAGCCAAAAGGTCCCATCTATCAACAAGGCATAAAAGTCTAAGTGACACGGTGCTAAGTGCCTTTAGACTATCGCTAGTTGGGATCCGGTCCCTACAGCTAACCAAAGGTAATGAATATTAATTAATCAATTATTTACAAGTTTATAAGCTATTTTTATCATTCATTATTCAAAATATGACCTAAAAATCAAGTAACCAAACTCGGACCAAACTCAGACAGAGTTCTGACCGAGTTCATGCCGAACTCAGTGGGAACATATTATATATCAGAATTCAAAACAGTAGCCCTCCTTTTCTCATACTACTTCTTCTTCCTCCTCAAGAACAATCGCCCCAAAGCTCCGAAATGCTAACCGTAGATCCTAGAATACTACTTCTCAAGCTTTCCAACCCAAAATTCCTCAGATATAAGGCTCTTTAAAGGCATTATCTTCCATTTTTGATCTCTTTTGAGGAAAAGTTCTCACTTTCTTTCTCAAATTTTATAATGCTCCTAGAATTTTTAAGATAAAGAAAACTAGGGATACTGCCTCATCCACTACATTTGGTTATGAACCAGTTAATCTATTCAGTCCTTCTTGTCCAGATGATGATGAGGATTATGATCCATATCTATTTGTATCATTCGAATGAGTCTACCCATTGGTTTGATTATTTTCGATACCAAAAACATTGTCCGGGTAAAATAGTAAATTTTACTATTTTTTTGAAATATTTGACTATTTTTGAAAACCTAGGACTTCATGAATTTTTAGAAGTTTTCACTCATGTTCACAATTCATATTTTTTATTACAACATGCAAGAATCAGATGACTGTATCCATTCTTCTGTCAGCGGGAAGGAATTGAGTTTAACCCTAACGACTTAAGCAAATATTTTTAAATGCCTAACAACGGTGATGCTTTCGTCACATTGTTAAAGTTCAATTTCCTAAGGGTATGACACTTGAGTCCTTCATAGTCGTATTGTGTCATCCAAATTCGGTTCCTCAAAAATGGTTGTACGTACGTATCCTAAACCAATACTTTTATGAGTTACATCAAATTATTATTTCATCTCTTCTTACAAAGACGGGATCGACTGATGAGATCACGTACTTGGAACTCTCTGCGATGTATCACATCTACTTCAGGTATTCATTTTCCTTTTTCAAGACTATGCTATCTTTTATAATCAAATGTTAGAGGGCATGCCGTAATCTCCTCTATCCTATGCATCTGACAACAATCATCCAGAATTTTGATCCCTTTAGAGTCATGTCCCATCTCTGGAACGCCTTCAAAGCTACTTAGGTCTAGGAAGTTCACAAACCATTTTGGTGATTCTCTACCTTCTTCTACTCCAGTCGCAGTCCCAGTAGACGCTCCAGCCCCTGCAGCCCTGGGTCACACTATTGACGAGCTCTATTAGCGCTTCGATGCTTTTGTTACTCTCTAGGGACAACAACGTCAAGCCGATCTAACCTGTTAACTATGTTCCGCCACATTTCTCAGGTTAAGATATTAAGAAATATTGTGGCAGACATCCAGGGGACGATGTCTCATCATCCTACTACATCGACAACTATCCTCCGTCACCCTACTTTTGACGGACCAAGACTAGAGAATGATCCAACTTTTGCCTTTTTTGACCCGACGACCACTTATTTTGATCCGACCGAGCCTCCTGCTGATGCTCCTGGTGGTGTTGATAGCTGATTGATGTTTTGGACTTAGCATTTTGTTGATTTGTCTCTTTGATGATGATCTGAGATGTAGTGACACTTTTCACCTGTTATATATTTTGGACTTCATTATTTGTAGTGGCATTTTTATTTTATGCACTTTGGACTTCTCAGTTGTAGTGACACTTTTATCTTTTTATGTGAGTTGTTAGTGTTTGCCATTGATTGTCAGAGAACAGAATAGTTTTATAGGAGGACTGAACTTTTAACTCACAATTACAAACTTGCTTGTACGAAAGAGAGCCTAGAAACAAAACCTAGAAAAATTAATCTAAGTACAATTATTTAATTTGGATTCTGGGGGGGGGGTGACGGTAGAGGCTCGGAAAAGTGCTATCAAATCTGCCTTACTCCTTGGACGATCGAACGCAACCTCGGCTCCGGTGAAGAATGCTCTGTGTGTATCTCTGTGTCACTCTGTGTGTGTACAAGGGAATAGTACCTTGCTATTTATATGAATTTATGACTAGTGGGGGTATACAGCCACGTGGCTAATTTTAGGCCATGTCCTTGTAACTGTGCCTCGAGAAGTGGACAGTTAGGGATTGGTTAAGATTGCTCATAATCTATTTATTACACGAAATTTGAACTGTTAATGACTTGGTCAATTTCTGCCACGTGTCTCAACTGCTACTATGTGGCGAGCAGCATGAATGATGCATCCTGGCTGGGTCGCATGAAGGACAGTCCCCAAGTCGCATTAAGAGTGTCTCATGATCGGGCCACATGAAAGACGTCTCATAACTGAGCCGTATGAGAGTTGTCTCATGACCAAGCCGCATGAGAGTTGTCTCATGACCGAGCCGCATGAGAGTGGCTTCATGACAGAGCCGCATGAGTGTTGTCTTATGTCGAACCGCATGAGAGTGGCTTTATATTCGAGCCGTATGAGAGTTATCTCATATCCGAGCCGTATGAGAGTTGTCTCATGATTGGGCCGTATGAGAGTGGCTTCATGACAGAGCCGTATGAGAGTTGTCCCATGACCGAACTGCATGAGAGTGGCTTCATGACAGAGCCGCATGAGAGTTGTCTCATGTCCGAGCCACATGAGTTTTGCCTCATGTCCGAACCGCATGAGAGTGGTCTCATGACTGAGCTGCATGGAGTAGGCTTCATGACAGAGCCCTATGAGAGTTGTCTCATGTCCGAGCCACATGAGTTTTGTCTCATGTTCGAGCCGTATGAGAGTGGTCTCATGACTGAGCCGCATGAAGGACGCATGGGCGATCCGCATAAAGAACTTTCTTTGGAATTTGTGAATTGTGTCAGATGAAGATTTTCTCGTCTTTTTAGAAGCATGTCACGTCTCGTCTTTATGTCAGAGCCATCATTTCTGTCAGAACTGTTATCTTTATGCCAGAGTAATAATGGCCAGCTTTGCAGGCAGATTTTGAACCGCATAAGGCCGCATGAAGCTTCGTGAGCCGCATGGAGCTTTCTGAGATTTCGAGCCGCATGAAGCTTCTATATTTTGTGCCACATGAAGCTTCCTATGTTTTATGAGCCGCATGAAGCCCCCATGGATAGCAAAAATCATTCTTTTTTTATGCTTCTACAAGACCCCCTTCAAACTTTTCAATTTATAAAATTAAAATACTTTGAATAAGAAGCATGGGTCTGTCCGCATAAGCTCTTTATGCCGTATTGGTTTCTTGGGCTGCATACTGGGTCGAGCTCTTCATGCCGCATAGGCTTCTCTGGCCGCATAATGGCTTTCATGCCACGTGGGCTTCTCTGGCTGCGTAATGGATTTCCTGCCACGTGGGCGTCCCGTATCTTCTGTATTTATTGCTTCTTTGCTTTAATGATTTAAAGCCGTCTTTTGGATAGAATCCCAAGAGTCAGCATTTAAAACTTTTGATTTGCCTGGGTGATTCGGAGTTGTCTTTTGCATGAAAAGGGGATATAATCCCAAGGGTCGGCTCTATCTCCTAGGCAGCACGAAATTCGAAGCGTTTATCGGTTCACATGCCTCTTGCCAGCCTATAAATACGAGCAAATTTTGAATATAGGGGTTCTTTACTCTCTTCTTTCTTTAATCTTTCTTGCCCTAGCTGTCGTCTTCTCTACTCTCGATCATCCATGGCCCCAAGACTTCTTCTAGTGCTGCAGCGAAGGGCAAAGGAGTTGCCTCTTCTTCGACGATCTCAGTTTATCTCGACGTTAATCCTTCTATTGATGGTAAGAGCATTTTAGGAAGAAAATTGCATGAGTTAAAACCCTAACTTTCATGGCTATGTCGCATGTTTTATGCGCGAGCCTTTCCCTATCATGCTTTGGCATAGTTAATACGCTTTTCGTCTTCATTGAACTTCTTAAGTTCAGTGTGATGAATCCGCATAAGCTGTGCCATGTGGGCCGCATAAACACCTCATGACTGAGCCGCATGGAGTACGCTTCATATCCGAGCCGCATGAGAGTTGCTATATGATGGAGCCGCATGAGGGATACTTTATGGTCGAGTCGCATAAGAGTGGTTTCATGACCGAGCCGCATGAGGATCGTCTCATGACTGAGCCGCATGAGAGCTGCTTCATGACCGAGCCGCATGAAAGTTGTCACCTGACCGCATAAGCTCCTTATGAACTGGACCGCATAAGGACCCACCGAACAGATACGCATAAGCTCCTTATAAATTGAACTGTATTAGGACCCACCTAACAGATCCGCATAAAGCTCATTATGAACTGGACCGCATAAGGATCCACCTAACAGATCTGCATAAGCTCTTTATGAACTGAACCGTATAAGGATCCACCTAACAGATCCGCATAAGCTCAGAAGTCATTAAGTGGTTTTTCTCTGGCAATCTCCTGACTTCTTTTTTTGTCTTTTTCAGTGAAGTTGTCGATCAATCCTTTAAGGGAGCTTCTGGTAGGCCAAGCTCAGTTTGTTGTGGGTGTGAGGTTCGACCATTTGGTCGATTATGTGTCAGCCCAAATCACCAAAGATCAACCTGATGAGAGGCTGAGGGATATCAAGAACCAATCCTTCTTCTTCCTTTTCAGTATGATGAACTCAAGAAAATTAGGGGGCACACATCTGAAACCCTCATTCCTTTTTGGGGATGCTGATTGTAAAGAACCCCAATGTTCTAGATATCTCAGAAAGTTAGAGTTTTTCTTCCAACGGAATGGCGATCCACATTCCCAGATGGAGCGTCACTTCCTACTGTCTTGGTTCAATATGCTGCAGATGGACAGGAAAATGGTGAACTCCCTGACTTTGAGCCAGCAGGGGATGTTTGTGGGTGATATCCACTATAATAAAACATTGAGGTCGGTAATTGAAAGCAAGCTACAGATCAGCCGCTCTGTGATGGGGTTGGCGCCGGGTAGCTTCATAAATGTGCATGGTCCCAACTTCCGGTTCTTCTAAGCTGACACTTTCTTGAACCAGCTTGCTCAGAAGGAGTCCTATCCCATTGGTCAGTTGGCACTGATGAACTGGATGAACCCCACCCCTTCGTGGATCAACTTGACCTCGTAGGTCTTGAGGACATACAAGGATGTCCTACTCGAGATTGGCATGTATTATGCCATTCGGGGCACCTGTTATGGTCTGTCCATAAACAAGAAGCTATTCATGGCTCTTCTTGAAATGTACAACCGCCGAACGGGGACCCTCTTTACACCTGGAGGGGAGATGGGGCTCGCTTTCCACGAGATGCACGAAGTCTCCAAGCTGCCAAGGGAGACAAAGTTTTTGAGGCATATACTTCTACGAACGAAGAATTCGAGGAGTTGGATCATCGATTCCTGGGCTTTGTGACTGTCTATCGGAAACTACTATGCCACAATAGTACGTGCCAGTAGATGTCAAGAAGAAGAACGATAGCTCGAAAGGGAACCTTTCGTATACTAAGACCTGGCTCAGTTACCTTTTTAAGCTCGGCGCCTCAGGCCGGGTTTCTCCTCCTTCGAACCATGGAGCAGGTGCAGAACCAGGTGTCGACTGCCAAGAGGGTGAAAACCAAAGGCGACAGATTTGGGAGTCAATCTGACTCGTTTAATTATTTTTATCAGGATACTCAGAAGTTGTCCGAGAAGGCTCTTCTGGCAGGATTTCTGATGGTATGGCTGCGAACCTGCGTGGTTTCAGGAGGGGCTAATTCTATTGAGAGAATCAGCCGTAACCTGATCCTCCCTGCGGTGAAGCTAGTCTTTGGGGCCAGACTAGCTCTTCACCCCGACATGGTGTGCAGCGTATATCGTGGCCTCCGCGCCTTCTCATCCAAAGTCATCGCTCGCGATACGACGAAAGACTTCGAACGCATCGAGCTGTCCTACCATTTGATGGGGTGGCTGTTGATACAATACCAGTCTTTGATAAGGCCTGGCCCTGAGGATGACGTGACTATTGATGATGCCTTCATCTATCAGTACCGCCGCATATCTTGGAAGTACACCACCATGCACACCTGTCGGATGGCGCTGGCGCGAGTGGACAGATACTCCTTTTTCGTGTTTGTTCTTCATTTTACCAATGAAGAAGTAAGTGCCGTGTATCTTGATGGTGTTGTGTCTCCCAAATTCTTGCCCGAGAATATGCTCCTTTTGTTGCATAACATTCGCCCTGCACATCTGGTGTATCGCAACTGCAATTCCGTCTTCTGGAGCCTTACTTACCCAGCCGATTCTCTCGGCAATTTGGGTACAGTCAAATGTATCTGGACAATCCTAACTCCTGTCTGGGTTTTGAGGGCAGCATTCTTGACGGTATCTGGGCTTGGCACTACCATAGCGCGGTTCACACCTGTACTACCTTCTATGTTTCTGACGCTGGAGAGACGGGACACATTTTGTACATGGCTGCCTTGTACCATGTTATGGTGAATAAGCCTCCGAGAGACTTTGACCCAAGTGCCAGCTTTATTGTTGGTACTGTCTTGGAGAAAAAACTAAGGATCAAGAAGGAGAGTGCAGTTGATGTATCTGACTCGGAGTCTACCAATGTGGACGACGAGGAAGACCCTGATAACTTGCCTCCTCCTCCTCCAGATGATTTGGTGGCAGATCAGCCGCCTGTCGCGCCTAGTCCTTCACGAAAATGTAGCAGGTGTGTACCCTCTGTCGGCGGCATGACTTACTCTAGAAAATGGGCTGCGGTCAAGCCTCGTGGGCCGATTATTAGGGAGACAAGCGAGGATGTTGACGCCGTTTCGAAGGTAAATCGAGTTACAATCCTCTTTTTGTTCTTCTTTTCTGAAATAATCTGATTATTTTTTTTTGTAAGCATCGGGAGAAGTGAACTCCTCAGAGCCGGCGGCCGCGTCTGAGGTCGACCCTCCTCTAGCTGCCTTGATTAATGATATGACTACCGAGCTTACTTCTACCAGGGTCGTCACGACGATGGCTGAGGTTCCTCTTGCTGTCGATATCTCAACCCGGGGCGATGTGGGCTCTATGGAACCAGTCCCCGAGGTTGCTGAACCTCAGTCGGTTGATGCTGACCCAATTGTATCCACTTCTGGGGCGGCTGGGGCAGAGGAAGCAGCTGCTATCGGCTCAAGTGTCGCCATTGAAGAAGATACGGTGGCCGTGAGTGAACCTCAGCTTCAGCAACCCTCCCCTGGTAAGCTAAGTTGTGCCTTGACTAGTGAGGAGGTTCATTTTCTCTATCTTCATATCCTTCGGGTTAACCTGATCGATGGTTGCTCCGGACATACAGGTCCTGCTCCTTCGCCGTTGACGATGGACATCGTCGAGGGAGAAGTCACCAGAGGGGATGTAATAGAAGAAAGTATGCCTCCTCTCCTTCCAAATCATACCGAGGGACCTCATGCCGGATCAAGTTCAGGAGAACAAGCAGTGGAACAGCTGGGGAGGGGAGAAATGGTCCCTGTACCCTCCTTGGTTCATGTGGCTTCAACACCGGAGGTTGACCTTTCTGCCCTGACGAGTCTCTGGATCCTTCGGGCCGCGGAGGAGGATATGGCTGCTATTCAGGCGTCATATCGCTCGGAACTTGTTTCCCTAGTGAGAGGGGCATCAAGCTCTGGTGCATCTTCTTCACGACCGTCTTCAACCCTGCCTGCTACTCTTCCTTTGACATCGTCTTCTTTGGAAGTTTTGGATGAATCGTCAAGGGACGTGGTTGATAGCTTTTACCACCATCTAAAGCGATTGGTCGAAGCTGCCTTGGATAGGGGAACATCTTTCGTATTGGCTCGTCAATGTGTACGTGGTCAGATTGAACTTCTCAGGAAACTCCCCGGTGGGGCAGGGATGGTTGAGCTTTTGGAGCCCAAATTACTAGAAGTTGATCAGCTAGTGGCTCAGTTTCAAGGGTTGCAGCAAGTCAATCTGTCTTCAACAAAAGATCAGGAGCGTGCCTTCCTTATAACGGCCATAGAAAAGGTAAGGACGGTAAGGGAGACATCCAAGCCTGCTCTGGTGAAGGACCTCCGAGATTTGTCTCAGAAGTACGATCAACTAAGCCGCAGAAGAGAGGACTGTATCGCTCGGAAAGAGGCCACCTCTCGTAGGATTGTCGATACCAAGGAGTAGATCTTCCAGCTTCAGAGAAAATTGGTTTCTTTGAAATCTGAGCTCCAAGCCTCGCGCGAAGGCAAGGAGCTAATTTTTTGGGAGACCGACAAGGTCACCCGAATCTCAGATGCCTTGGAGTGTGCACTGAAGAAACTTGAAGACGGTTGGCAGGAACATACGCATCTGGAGGATGCAGAAAAGTTGACGCAAGAGGCTGAGCGCCGAGCTACCCTGAGAATTGAGCGGTCGACGTCCAAGCTGAAGGACCGGCTCCGAGAATTATGTGTCGCCGAACCATGATCGGCTTTTTTTTCTTTTATTATTATGTTTCTCTATTTTTTAACAGGGACATGGTCCCAAAAAATATAGTACTCTTGATTTTAAATGAATGACTATGTTTACATCATCCTTTATCTATTGTGCTTGTATTATTTCTTTGGTATTATGGTATTTGCCCTACTAGAGGACTTTCTGTGGACCTATTACCCTTAGTATACCTTGGTTTTAGGTATAGATAATAAGTTTGATAGAGATAACTAGAACAACTCCGTGGTAAGGCGGGCATGAAAGTTCTTGGTATTGGGTGAAAGAATACCATGGAACAGCTGGGTTCCAGAGGCATATGATGGTGAGAGAAGAGGCGCATGTACTAGAGAACCGAGTACAACATTTGTGGTCAGCTGCGGACATTTGTGGTCAACTGTGGACATTTGTGGTCAATTGTGAATATTTGTGGTCAACTGTGGACATTTGTGGGCCTATTATCCTCGGCGTACCCTGGTTTTGGGTACGGATAATAAGTCGAGAGAAAACCAACATACTTATTTAGAGGTAATGTGGACCTGGTAAATATTAGGGTTTTAGAACGGAGTCTTCCTACTCAGAGGTAATGAGGACGTGGCAGGAATGGACTCAACGAAGAATACATAGAACAACTCAGAGGTAATATGGACGTGGAAGTTCTACGTAAGGGGTGATTTGTTTGTGATGGAATAGAAACAACTCAGAGGTGACATCGATATGGCTGTTTCGGGAATTTTGTGGACCTGTTACCCTTTTTTATGTGCTGAAAGCGCGGGTAATAGATTATGAGGAAGATGCTCTTTTAGGGAGGAAGTTCAGAGGTATGATCATACATGATGTAAGATGTGAGCACCCTGAATTTTGGGTTGATTTTTTTCATTTTATTTTATTTTCTGATTGATTGGTTTTGATAAATAATTTATTCTATTATTTTCCTTAAGTGTGCTTTTCCGTGCCTTTGATATTTGGAGTGTCAGGGATGTTCAACTCTAGAAATCTTCTTCACGAGTTTTGGAGTGGACAGGATTACCTTCATGATGGTATATAGTGTCCCACTCAACCTTGTTCCCTTGTGCCCTTTTTGCTTCGCTGAACTTCGGGTCGAATTAGACCATTTGATTATTAATTATTTTTCCCACTCTTTTTCTTGATCATTATTAGCACGTTACCGTGACTTTTAATTTGGGAGCACAAGATCAGTCAGTTTCTTGAAACCAACTTCTCATGCAAGATCTACTCGAGACGCTCATCACCCATGACCTTCGTGTCCCACTCAGACATGTCATTTTGTGCTCCATTTGCTTCGCACAACTTTCCTGACACGTGATCCGATTTTATTTCACTCTACGGTGTCACATTTATTTTCCAATTTGATTTGTGGGTACCCTGTCGACCAAAATCTGTCAGCCCCAATTATGGGCATGGCCCACATTGAGCCTACTACACGTCCGACACTTGTGTCCCATTTATTGGAATCCCCATGTGCTACTTATTTACCCATGATCATCAACGTCTAATTTTAATTCGATTTTTGCAGAATGTCCGGTTTTGAACCAACCCGGCTCCACCGAGTCCAGTTCAGCACCATGTTGCCCTCCATCATGACACCCTCATTTTTTCGTGTCCAAAAAATAATATTCAATACCTAGTGTCTATTCCAATTTTTTAGTGTAAAATTCTGTTGATTTTAATCATATAGGAATAACCTTTTTTCTACAAATTAATCCTAGCCATTTGATTCCCCAAACAAAATCTCACCCATTAAATCCTACATGGAACTTTTCCCCACACCCCATGGCCATAGGCCAGCCCTAACATTTAGGGAGCCACCTTTTTTTCTCTCTCTCTCATTAATGAATCCATCCTCTCTCTCTCTCTTCCACTCTATTCTAAACTCCACAGCACACAAATACTACAACACCAACAGCAACATGCGAACCCGACCTCCCCACTACTCCTTGGCAGCCCGACCACCAGCCCCCTCCGGCGGGCCGACGCCGTCGCCACTTCCTGGCCGTCGGCCACAGCCGCCACCACTCCACGCTCCTCCATCTCCTCCTCCTTCTTCTCCACCTATCCAACCACCTCCACCACCACTTAAACCAAACCGAGCCACCACCACCAACAACTTAACCACCCGCCACCACTGCCTACACCACCCGCAGCCTTGCCGTTCGCCGTGGCCAGGCCAGCCTCCCCGCGCCGCACAGCGGCCAGCAGTAGCAGCAGCACCGCGCAAAGGGGCGCACGTGTGCGCGTGCGCGGGCTGCCGTCGTGCGCTGCCGTGCCACCGTACGGCCGCCGTAGGCACTTCACCCCTTCGACGAACTCAGGCCAACAGCCCCCTGATGCCCACCATCCTCCGGGACGCACCGTCGAGGCGATTCGTGCGTTTTGCACGACGTTCCGTCGTGACGAGCTCGGGAACGAGGCTGGAATCGCGTTCCGTCGCAGCAACTTCGTGCACGTTTTTCCAAAAATTCGACCGTTGGACCGACGATTTCTTTGCTCTGTCACAATCTCGGTATATCCACCTCCATTCCTGTCAATTTTTGTCCGTTAATTTTATCGTTTGATACATCAAAATCGGCCACCAAGTTGACCTTTTAAATTGTATTAAATTTGGACAGTTTCGCGGAGCCAACTTCGTCAGCTTGTATCTCCTCCACCGCAGCTCTGTTTTGCATGCTACTAGTTCTTGTGCGAAGCTGGTATAACCCTCTTACTACCCCTCCAGTTTTGTTTTATTGTGAGCTTGTTTGATTGGTTGAATTCGACGCCAAAGTTGGCCGTCCGAATTCGTAATTTCCAACTTGTAAAATTCTATTTTTGAACACGGGACTCCAGATTTCATTTCTGACACCACCATTAGACTTGTGGCATCGTTCTGGCATGTTTTCATATAAAATTTGTTAGATTTGGAGAACGTGGGCCCTGGCACATTTTTCGGTGCAAAGTGGGTCCCACGTTTTTCGGTACAAAGTGGGTCCAGATTTCATTTCGGTGCATGTTTTCATATAAAATTTATTTGACGTCGGCTCATCGGAATCCAATTTTGGATATACCGTTGAGTTCGTATCGTCATACTGGACTCGTTGACATATAGTTTGCTAGGTTTTGGTGGACATTGGATCCGACACGCATTTCGATGCAAGTCGGATACCAATATCCGGGTCAATGGGTCATTTTGAGATCGGCTCATCGGAATCCAATTCCGAAGATACCGTTGAGTTCGTATCATCATTCTGGACTCGTTGACAGGTAGTTTGCTGAGTTTTGAGAACTTTGGCTCCGACACGTATTTCTGTGCAAACCGGAATTCCAAGTTCGGGTCAACGGACCAAATTGAGATCGGGTCAACGGAATCTAATTCTGGAGATACCGTTGGATTCGTATCGCCATTCTGGTTTCATAGACATATAATTTAATATATTTTATAGACTTGTTTTCTTGTACGTTTTTCGGTGCAAAACGGCTCCGACACGAATACCGTTTTGACCCGAAATTACCTTTTTGCCCTTGTGTCCGAATTGGACCGTTGGGTAGGCTATCCTAGCTAATTTGATCATTCTGGACACGTTAGCGATGTTTATTTCATCATCCGACAATGTTTGTTGATAATTTATCTGAGTTTAACCTTTTTATAATTTATTAATAATTAATTTTTATAATGTTCGTATTTCGGGATTAGTACAACGAAACTGAGCTCAGTCAATTCCAGTGATCTCAAATCTCTGAAATTGACAAGATGGACACGTGGATCACTATAATAAGATTATCAACTTTACCGATAATCTTCTTATCTCAATTTGCGTGACGTAAGTTTCGACGTACAAATAACGAAGTATACTTTATATTAGACTAGAATTGACCCTATTTGACCAGAGTTGACCAGTTGACCCAAAGTCAACTGTAAGTCAATACTTGACCTAGTTTGACAAAATTATTGACCGGAGTTGACCTAGAGTTAATTTGACTTAGAAGAACCTAGACTGAAATAGATTGTTTGTAGAGATTCATTTATTACAACTTGAACACCTTGTAACCTATGTTGCTTTAAATAGGACTCTGTGGCTTCAGTTGGACCCCCTATACTTATCAGCTATTCAGGTTATTAGGCGACTACATTCTCTGATCATTTCATATCCTGCTTAGAATTATTTCCTGTATTAAATTACTTTGCTTGTACTGTCACATTGGTCACACCGATTGGTACTATACGGATCCCTTCTTGAGATGTTATTCTTAGTGAGCATCGGGTACTACATGTTCTGTGCGTTTCACTTACATGACGTATCACTATGCTTCACAGGTTCTTTGATCACTTGTGACATATACTCTTATGATCACAGAGTCTCCTAGAATCTCCTATCCCATTTACTGGGTATCCTAAAATCTTCTAGAATCCCCAATTTTGGGACTACTATGTACCACCCTTCGGGGCTTACCACCCTTCGGGGGCTATTACATAGAATCATAACATAACCTGATTGGATCCTTGTGTATTGATTGGGGATACGGGGGAGTAGAAATAGACATGTGAATACTGTCCAAGTAGTGTAGCATCATAATCTCTTCCATAGTGTAGCATCAGAATCTTCTATGCCATTTACATGTCTATATTGTACTCTGACTCACTAGCCACTGTTAGTCTTTATTTATAGCAGATATTTCTATTACAGCTCTCTCTCTGTTTACATACTGCATTTCTTTCAGTACATGTATCTTACTTTACTGCATGATTATATTTTCTAACCTGCTATGAACTGTTGAGATGTATTGTGCTCGCTCCTGTCCTGACTTGACCTGTTGATAAATTTTACAGATAGCTTGGAGGTTGCCTGCTAGCCTAGAGGAGACACTTAGAGGTTGTTTAGATAGTTATTTCCTCTGTCTGGAGTTGTATTTACTTTGTGGATTACTGTATTTGAGTTTTGAGATGTATCTCTTTTGGATTATATGTTTTATCTATCCTTATCATGCTCTACCTTAGATGTGATTGAGACTGTATCTGCTATGTCACCCACATTCGGGGAGTATATACTGCTTAGCATTATATTGTTAGATGTTGTGACCTAGGACAGCGTTCTACCGCCGATACTGCAGCGTAGGCTGGGCATTGTTACGTTCTCGTACCCAAACAGTGGGTGCGGGTCGTGACACGTTTTTAGTGGTGGCCCATGCAGGTCGAGTTTGTGTAGTGGTATTCGAACTAGAGTACCACTACAGCCTGCAGTAGGAATATGATATATTTTTGAAGGTACTCAATCACAGTTAGGATCCCTTGAGAGATTCCTGGGACGATCCTTGGGAATCTTATTTTAACTTCGATCTGAAAACTCTTCTTCCCTTGATTTGATTTATCTTTACTTTATGTTGTTAAAATTGATTTTGATATATTATTGTTGAAGTTGGGTTTGTATTCATTGATTTTGCTGGATGACTGTTGAATTTTGAATCTTGATGATAGCTGTTGCATCCGAGTTTGTATTTTGATAGAATTTTGTTCATTTTTGAATTTTGATGCTCGTTGATAAATTTAATTTAATTTTTGGGTATTTATTGTTGATTTAATTTAATTTTTGGCAAGATGAAATTATATGGGCTAGGTCATCTATATTATGGAATCTAGTCTTCTATAGTCACAGTAGCTAGCATGGTGAGGACATATAGTCTGATTTTGGATATATTTCTCGGGTGTGGAAATTTAAGGTTTTTGCAGCCAAGCTAGCGGCACTGCGAAAATGTTAAATACCATAATTCTAGAGGTATGTGCATAAGTCGAGGACTCTGTGATTATTGTAGCACTGCTTACTAGTATGACGAGGATTTAGAGTACCATGATTTTGGACAGACGCATATGATTATCAGATTGCACCTTAAATATTTTAAATATGTTTTCTCTACTTTTGTTTCAGACATTCAAAAAAGGGAAAGGAATTATTAATTGGTTTGTTTTGTTTAGTTTCTAATTATTTAACTTAGGAGTAGGTTTAGTTGTTTTTATAAACCTTGTGTAACTTCTTGCTATAGTTCTTCATAATACGATAAATCTATGATTTTGCTAAGGCCTTGTGTTGGATTGATATTTTAGCTCTAAGTTTCCAAAGGGTTCCTTCTTTTAGACAAATAAGCAAGCAGATTTTATTGATTTTTCTTTCTTGCTATTATTCTTGTATTAAATAATAATAATAAAACTGTCTTGATTACATCAATCACCTACTTTGCAGTCTTGGTAGAAATCTAGATGTTGCTATTGATATAGAATTTGGTTTTTATATTAAGACATGAGAATATAGATATAGTGGACACAAACACTTTGCCTGATACATGTACATGCTACGCTTGATTTCCAACCTATCTAAATACATATTAATATATTGTGGATGTTAAATTTCCAAACCCCAATATTCTGATAAAGTACAATATCAGAGATTCGTTCTCAGCTTTTTTTTGCAGCTTAAATTCGTAAATTAAATATAAATTTCATGATAATAGTTTTGTTTACATTACTGCCAATGTATGTTATACATAGGGTTTCAATTCAAATTTCTTTTTTTGGTTGAGTTTTGTGTTTGAAATTGTAAAATCTGAGACTGTATACATATTAACCCTTAATACTGGATTTTAAATGTTAGGTCAATTGTTGTTTTGAATATAATATTTAGAGCTTTGTATATTGTTGTACGTAGGGATATAATGTTAGGGTTCATATTCTTACATGTTAGGTCGTGATAAACATTGAGTTGGTTTTGATGTTGAATTTTACCAAAATCCTGAAAACTGAATACATGTTAACATTTTTCATATTAATTTCCAATGATTAGCTCAATTTCTAATTTAACATGTAATATTACACTGTATGCATAGATAAATGTATGGATAGTATGTTAGGGTTTCATTTATATCGTATTTGGATGTATTAGATGCATTGAGTTAGTTGTGATGTTTCAAAACCCTAAAATCTGAGACTGCATTATTTCATATTATCCTGGTTTAAATGTTAGATTATTGTCAGACTTTGCATGTAAATGATGAACTAAAGCTGGATTTAACCTTTCAATACTAAGCTATAACCCTGTACAAGGACACACGCACACCCTAACTTAGTATACACTATCATGTAACCTAACCTTTCCTCTCTATGTTATGATCATATACCTGTATAGATATATATAGAGCTTAGGCATACATGTTATAACGTATATAGATACATAACAAAATCTCTACCTTTTTATATATATATGGTTAGCCATGCATGTTATGATTAAATAGGTTGTGTATTGTAGGTCGTTAACCCATATGCCACGATTAGTGTAACTTGATAGTTATTATTTTGAAATCCAAATCCTCATATACAATTTCATGTATATTTCACGTAAACACATGCCTACTATCTAACCATATGAACATGTCCACATAACCTTACATAATGCTAGTTTTCCCTCTCTAACGCTCTCACTATATATATATTGTGATTGGATTTCAATGCAAGTGATTTTCAATTCCTTAATTTTTGAATTTGATTTTTCTGTACTCTTTTATAGATAATTGGTAGTTGTCTTTATTTTATTTGATAAGTACCAGTTTTCATATAGGATGGTAGACCGTCTTACAGTTTTGATGAATTGTTATTTCTGTAACTTTTCTAGTTTAGCATTCTAGATTTCTTGTGTGTTTTGATACCCTATGACCATTTCGGTTAGCATGACTAGTATATCTAGATGAGACTTCACTGTCACTGTATGCCATGACCCTGTATGCCGTTCTTTTTTTGATGGTATGATTTGTTTAAGTTCTGGGACTTTGATTGTGGGGGTTTGACCTAGAAGGAGTATGGACATTTTAATTTCGAGGATAAAATTTTTATAAGGTGGGTAGGATGTGAGCACCCTGAATTTCGGGTTGATTTTTTTCATTTTATTTTATTTTCTGATTGATTGGTTTTGATAAATAATTTATTCTGTTATTTTTCCTTAAAATGTGCTTTTCCGTGCCTTTGATATTTGAAGTGTCAGGGATGTTCAACTCAGGAAATCTTCTTCACGAGTTTTGGAGTGGACAGGATTACCTTCATGATGGTATATAGTGTCCCACTCAAACTTGTTCCCTTGTGCTCTTTTTGCTTCGTTGAACTTCGGGTCGAATTAGACCATTTGATTATTAATTATTTTTCTCACTCTTTTTCTTGATCATTATTAGCACGTTACCGTGACTTTTAATTTGGGAGCACAAGATCAGTCAGTTTCTTGAAACCAACTTCTCATGCAAGATCTACTCGAGACGCTCGTCACCCATCACCTTCGTGTCCCACTCAGACACGCAATTTTCTGCTCCATTTGCTTCGCACAACTTTCCTGACACGTGACCCGATTTTATTTCACTCCACGGTGTCACATTTATTTTCCAATTTGATTTGTGGGTACCTTGTCGACCAAAACCTGTCAGCCCCAATTATGGGCATGGCCCACATTGAGCCAACTACCCGTCCGACACTTGTGTCCCATTTATTGGAATCCCCATGTGCTACTTATTTACCCATGATCAACAATATCTAATTTTAATTTGATTTTTGCACAATGTCCGATTTTGACCCAACCCGGCTCCACCGAGTCCAGCCCAGCTCCATGTTGCCCTCCATCATGACACCCTCATTTTTTCGTGTCCAAAAAATAATATTCAATACCTAGTGTCTATTCCAATTTTTTAGTGTAAAATTTTGTTGATTTTAATCCTATAGGAATAACCTTTTTCCTACAAATTAATCCTAGCCATTTGATTCCCCAAACAAAATCTTACCCATTAATTCCTACATGGAACTTTTCCCCACACCACATGGCCATAGGCCGGCTCTAACATTTAGGGAGCCACCTTTTTCTCTCTCTCTCATTAATGAATCCATCATCTCTCTCTCTCCCACTCTATTCTAAACTCTACAGCACACAAATACTACAACACCAACAGCAACATTATGCAAATCTGACCTCCCCACTCCTCCTTGGCAGCCCGACCACCAGCCCCTCCGGTGGGCCGACGCCGTCGCCACTCCCTGGCCGTCGGCCACAGCCGCCACCACTCCACGCTCCTCCATCTCCTCCTCCTTCTTCTCCACCTATCCAACCACCTCCACCACCAACAACTTAACCACCCGCTACCACTGCCTACACCACCCGCCGCCTCGTCGTTCGCCGTGGCCAGGCCGACCTCCCCGCGCCGCACAGCGGCCAACAGCAGCAGCTGTACAGTGCACAGGCGCGCGCGCGCGGGCCACCGTCGTGCGCCACCGCACGACCGCCGTGGGCACTTCCCCCATCCGACGAACTCAGGCCTACAGCCCCCTGACGGCCACCGTCCTCCGGGACGCGCCGTCGAGGCGATTCGTGCGTTTTGCACGACGTTCCGTCGTGACGAGCTCGGGAACGAGACTGGAATCGCGTTCCGTCGCAGCAACTTCGCGCACATTTTTCTGAAAATTCGACCGTTGGATCGGCGATTTCTTTACTCCGTCACAATCTCGGTATATCCACCTTCATCCCTGTCAATTTTCGTCCGTTAATTTTATCGTTTGATACACCAAAACGGGCCACCAAGTTGACCGTTTAAATTGTATTAAATTTGGACAGTTTCGTGGGACCAACTTCGTCAGCTTGTATCTCCTCCACCGTAGCTTCGTTTGGCTTGCTACAGTTCCTGTGCGAAGCTGATATAACCCTCTTACTACCCCTCTAGTTTCGTTTCATTGTGAGGTTGTTTGATTGGTTGAATTCGACGCCAAAGTTGGTCGTCCAAATTTGTAATTTCCAACTTGTAAAATTTCATTTTTGAACACGGGACTCCAGATTTCATTTCTGACACCACCATTAGACTTGTGGCATCGTTCTGGCATGTTTTCATATAAAATTTGTTAGATTTAGAGAACGTAGGCCCTGGCACATTTTTTCGGTGCAAAGTAGGTCCCATATTCTGGGTTAACAGGACTTTTTGACGTCGGCTCATCGGAATCCAATTTCGGATATACCGTTGAGTTCGTATCGTCATACTGTACTCGTTGACATATAATTTGCTAGGTTTTGGTGGACATTGGATCCGACACACATTTCGGTGCAAGTCGGATACCAATATCCGGGTCAACGGATCATTTTGAGATCGGCTCATCGGAATCCAATTCCGGAGATACCCTTTAGTTTGTATCATCATTCTGGACTCGTTGACAGGTAGTTTGCTGAGTTTTGAGAACTTCGGCTCTAGCACGCATTTTCGTGCAAACCGGAATTCCAAGTTCGGGTCAACGGACCAAATTGAGATCGAGTCAACGGAATCTAATTCTGGAGATACCGTTGGGTTCGTAACGTCATTCTGGTTTCGTGGACATATAATTTGATATATTTTATAGACTTTTTTTTTTGCACATTTTTTGGTGCAAAACGGCTCAGACACGGACACCGTTTTGACCCAAAATTACATTTTTGCTCTTGTGTCCAAATTGGACCGTTGGGTAGACTATCCTAGCTAATTTGACCATTCTGGACACGTTGGCGATGTTTATCTCATCGTCCGACAATGTTTGTTGATAATTTCTCTGAGTTTAACCTTTTTATAATTTATTAATAATTAATTCTTATAATGTTCGTATTTCGGAATTAGTACAACGAAACTGAGCTCAGTCAATTCCAGTGATCTCATATCGCTGAAATTGACAAGATGGACACGTGGATCACTATAATAAGATTATCAACTTTACCGATAATCTTTTTATCTCGATTTGTGTGACATAATTTTCGACGTACAAATAACGAAGTACACTTTATATTAGACTAGAATTGACCCTGTTTGACCAGAGTTGACCAGTTGACCCAAAGTCAACTGTAAGTCAATACTTGACCTAGTTTGACTAAATTATTGACCGGAGTTGACCTAGAGTTAATTTGACTTAGAAGAACCTAGAATGAAATAGATTGTTTGTAGAGATTCATTTATTACAACTTGAACACCTTGTAACCTGTATTGCTTTAAATAGGACTCTGTGGCTTCAGTTGGACCCACTATACTTATCAGCTGTTCAGGTTATCAGGCGAGTACATTCTTTGATCATTTTATATCCTGTTTAGAATTATTTTCTGTATTAAATTACTTTACTTATACTGTCACGTTGGTCACACAGATTGGTATTATACGGATCCCTTCTTGAGATGTTATCCTTAGGGAGCATCGGGTACTACATGTTTTGTGCGTTTCACTTACATGACGTATCACTATGCTTCACAGGTTCTTTGATCACTTGTGACATATACTCTTATGATCACATAGTCTCCTAGAATCTCCTATCCCATTTACTGGGTATCCTAGAATCTCCTAGAATCTCCATTTTTGGGACTACTATGTACCACCCTTCGGGGGCTTACCACCCTTCGGAGGCTGTTACATAGAATCGTAACATAACCTGATTGGATCCTTGTGTATTGATTGGGGGTACAGGGGAGTAGAAATAGACATGTGATACTATCCAAGTAGTGTAGCATCAGAATCTCTTCCATAGTGCAGCATCAGAATCTCCTATGCCATTTACATGTCTATATTGTACTCTGACTCACTAGCCACTGTTAGTCTTTATTTATAGTAGATATTTCTATTACAGCTCTCTCTCTCTGTTTACATACTGTATTTCTTTCAGTACCTGTATCTTACTTTACTGCATGATTATATTTTCTAACCTGCTATGAACTGTTGAGATGTATTGTGCTCGCTCCTGTCCTGACTGGACCTGTTGATAAATTTTACAGATAGCCTGGAGGTTGCCTGCTAGCCTAGAGGAGACACTTAGAGGTTGTTTAGATAGTTATTTCCTCTGTCTGGAGTTGTATTTACTTTGTGGATTACTGTATTTGAGTTTTCAGATGTATTTCTGGGTTTATGTATCTTAGACACTTAGACTTCTATCTCCTGTATCTCTTTTGGATTTTATGTTTTATTTATCCTTATCATGCTCTACCTTAGATGTGATTGAGACTGTATCTGCTATGTCACCCCCATTCGGGGAGTATATACTGCTTAGCATTATATTGTTAGATATTGTGACCTAGGACAGCGTTCTACCGCCGACACTGCGGCGTAGGCTGGGCGTTGTTACGTTCTCGTACCCAACCAGTGGGTGCGAGTCATGACATAAAACCCCTAAATTTTTACTATTTTTTTTATTATTTAAATTTTTGGTACTAATTTAAAATTTTATTATTGTACGTCGCGTACGAAAGTTTTATTTTTCGTAAATGCTCGACTAGTGCGAATACTTGCGAGCGTTCATATTTTTATAAAAATGTTTCCTATTTTCGAAGTGATATATATAATAATTATTTTTGCCATTTTACCAAATTCCTAAGTTTGTTATTTTAAGCCTTCTCTTTCTAACATTATATTTCATTGTATACTAGAAAAGCATAATTTTGTATAAATAATTATGCATACATATCTCGTAATTAATTATTAGTTTATTTTTAATTAATAAAGTAATTTTTGAAATTATTATTATATGTATTTTTAGAAAACATATTTCGAAATTATTGTGGCAATTTAAACTTTGATTTGAAATTTTGGATTTATTTAAATAGTTAAGTATTTGAAATTTGATTTATCGTATTCGATTTTAAACTAAAATTTAATTTGATTTAAATTGGATTTGTATTTAGATTTTGATTTTATTTTGAATTAAGTTGAGAATTATCTAATTGGGTTTTAAATATTCCTAATCATATCCAAATGGGAATTCCAACATCCTATAAATAGGCAGGTACTCCTTCATAACTTTTATCCGCTACAAAATTTCCACAAAGGGTACGTGCATCGTTACGGTGTCCATCTCTTCCGTGTCAGCCGTGACGGCCTCGGGTCCGATCCCGGTGTCTTTCAATAAGTATTCCTTTTTACATATACAAATTCTTCCCTCTCCTTTGTGTCGACAACTCGACACAGCAAACCCAATCCTATTCTAAACCCTAACTCTAGCCTTCTGTTGACAGCCCCATCCCCGGCTGCCCGTCCTCGGCCAACCCAACACCCCTACCAGCCCACCGTCCGACCTCGCCATCCCCGACCTGACCAACACACACCATCGCCACCGCCAACCAAATACAGAGACCACCACCAGCGTCTCCACCTTGTCCCGGCCACCCCGGCCAAATGCCACCAACACCAACAATCCCACAGTTCCAGCCACCACGATCGGTGTGGCCGACCAATGCCACCACGTCAAAATTCACCACCAAACAATAGAAAAAAATGAAATAAAAAACCCTAACCCTAAAACTCACCGCCAGCGGCCTCCGTTTTCACCACGCCACCGCGAGGCTCCTCACCCCCGCCGTCGGCGATCTTGGAGCCAGCGCCGCCGCACCGTTCTTCATCCTCGTCCGGCGATCACTGCCGCCCCCCTCCGCGTGACCTCCACCAAACCCCCACCGGAAGCCCTAGTCGCCTGCTCCGCTGCTCTTCTCTTCCGACCGCCTCACCTACCCTCTCCGCCGACCCAGTGCCGAAGGCCCCCTCTGACTTCCTTTCTCCGATCATCTCTCCCTCGCCGCCCCTCTCTCCCTCTCCGTCCGGCTCAGCTCCCCGCTCTCTCACTTTCTCTCTCTCTCTCTCTCTCTCTCTCTCTCTCTCTGCATCCTCTCTCTCTCTCTCTCTCTCTGCATCCTCTTTCTCTTTTTTTTTCTTTCCGTCTTCTTTAAGAAGACAACACTATTTTATTTTATTTTATTTTTTTGATTTTATTATTATTTTCTGTTAATTATTATTATCATTATTATTATCTTAATCATTATTATTATTATTATCATTATTACCATTATTATTATTATTATTATTATTATTTTTATCATTGTTATTATTATTATTATTATTATTATTATTATTATTATTATTATTCTCGTTGTATAAGCAGTAGTATTCACGATTATTTTATTATTATTATTGTATGAGAAAAATGATATATGTTTTGGATTTGTAAATTTGTACATAAAAACATATATATAACATATATATATATATATATATATATATATATATATATATAATATATATATATATATATATATATATATATATATATATATATATATATATATATATGTTAGATATAAATTTTATTTACTGTTATTAATATGGATATTAATTAGCATTATTATTTCTTTGGATCTACCAAGACCTATATTTTGTTCTCATAATATTGAGATATTTCTAAATATATTTTTATATTATTTTATAGTACCTTATTACAGTTTTGACCTAAAAAGATATTCTAGAATTTTCAAGTATTTTTAACTAAGGAAATCTAGTTTCTTTCTAATTCATATTTTTACTACTTAGAGCCTTAGACGAAAAACGATTTCTAATCTTGTGAGTACGTATTTTATCTAAAATATTTTTTCAAATTATTATAAATATTTTCTAAAATCTTATATATGTTATTTATCTAATTTCCTTCGATTTCCTCCAGCCCGTGACTAAATCCTTTTATTCCTATTCTGTCACCAAATCCGTACCACCTTATGTCCTCCCTAACTAATTTGACCCTTCTGAACCCAATGGAACTGTCCGTGCCACCATCAGAGATCTCCTTGTGTAGTTGTGACATCGAAGGCAGATTTTGTGCCAGCATGATCATTGTACCACCGCGGGAGTCCTACCAGGCAAGATACCTTGCCATTTGCTGTTTAATTATTTTAGCTCATATTTCATGCATTATTTATTTTCTTTATGCAAAATAAACTGTGATACATGGCATAACCTGTTAGAACTTACTATTCATTTATATTTTCTGCTATGTATTATTTTTCTTACACATTAAACCTAGATTTAAGTGACCACCTTTGTGTGTTCCATTCATTGGCCTTTACACGATGTAACACGAAGTTGTATGTCGCATGTAGGACACGAAAGTGCGTAATTGGCTGGCCACCAGTACGTACAAGCCGTGCGATAGGAATAACTGCTAATAGAGGTTGTATGCTAGTTTAACTTAGCGGTTATAGAGGTTATTGTTGTGGATACAACATAGTCGACATTGGGCGGGAAGGATAATTCCTTAGCATATGGGCTTCGATGCACTTTTCTTGTGACCCGGACTCTCCGCTGGAGATACTGGGTTGATGACCCATGATTACTGATGGTCAATGACGATTCTGCTGAATGTCATGCTCCTACTGATGGGGCCTCTGGTGCACAAGGGGGACTATGTCGATCCTATTCAGCCAGAGTCCATGCGTAGGAAGGATTGTTCTTAACTACATTTCACATAGAATGGTAGGCTACCTTTATCCGTTAGGTATGAGTACTTTTGGTTTGAGTACTTGTATCTGACCGTGGCATAGAACAATAACTTGTCCCGGATTAGTTCGTCACATCTTGTCCTTGTTTGGTTGTAGGTGTGACTTACTACTTCGATGAGAAGGTATTGAACCTTGTTGGGGTCCGGATACCATATTGGATTCATAGCATGGAAAGATACGTCACCATGAATTAGTTTACCACCTCCTATCATTGTTTGGTTGGGGGGATGGTACGCTCGTTCAATAGGTGTGTATTGGACCATGTTATAATTCAATTGACTTATTTATTTGAGCAATATTTATTCAGTTTATATGGCATGATATTATGTGTCGTGTTACATCCCTCTGAGAACCTGGTTATCTCTCCAGGTGTGTGCTCTTGTCTTTCGCAGGTATTCTAGCTCTAGCCGTGATCATCGCTATTTCTTCGAGGATGATTGCATTTGGATCGTCTTCGCTTCGCTCGCTAAACTCATTTTATTTTCCATGTATTTTTCCTTATTTTGTTGGTAGTGGATTTGTCTCCGCCCAACATATTGTATCAAGACAATTCATCATCATTATATGATATCTTTTATTCATTTATTTTGTGTGGATGAGATTAGTTATGGTTCTACTGCATTTTATAGCTTATGTATTCATATGAGGTTTCCATATATTGGACTGTACTTCGTATGTATACAGCTGGTATATCTACGTTCCTAGTCTTATGTATTTTGGGACTGGGCATTACATGTTTTTGTGGTGGCCCATGCAGGTCAAGATAAATTGTTTGGTTACTTTACCATACCAAGCAAGCCTGCGTATAGGATTAGAAGTCTAGGATCTCATCCACATACTTGACCTCTTTTCTAAATTTTATCTACCGTTTGACTCATCAATTGCATCTTGCTTGATTCCTTCCATCCCTATTCTTATCTTCCCTTCGTGTTTGTTAGAGAGTGACCCTACTAGCTAGATGTCCCAAACACCATTAGTTTAATTCTTTTAAGTTGGGTAGAATGCCTTATGAACCCCTTTGTCCTTGCGACCTATCTTAGCAAGTTTACTTAGATTCTAGAATTTAGAGGACCCTAACCCATCTAGTCAACCAAGGACTTGGCCAAGAAAACTATAGGACGACTGTATAGAGACCAACATAGGATATGAATTAGAATTATTATGCTTTCTTTCAATCTTAATCTCTCGTGCCTATGTTTTTACCATCTTGACTAACGATGCTAACGTAGTCTAGTTTTTGCAAGCTTATTCTTTTATCAAGCTTGTTTCAAGACATATGTTATTTGGGCATGTCCACTAACGTATGGTCTACTCAGAACCGGTACATGATGGTCTGATCAACCGAGTGCACTTTGGTTCGCTTATATCTATCGTGCTCCGTGGATGGGGACATAGCTAAACTTGTCCTTTAGAGTCTCATCCGCGACAGCCTTGACAACTTCCTTTGAATTATTCGGCCGCCTTTGAACCACGTATTCGTATTCGATAACGTCTCCTTCGAACTCTATATTGCTTTTGCCTTCACCTATTTTAGAAGGATGAATGCGTGTACTAGAAAATCCTCTAGCCTTCATATCGATTATGATTATTATCACTCGATATTGATCTATCTCCATCCTAAAACTACTCGTCCTTTTCTCGGCCCTATAATTACTGTCATGACCTTGTAATCGGGTAAATCTAATTCGTTCTCTAATCGTGCCCTCAGCCCTCAACCTACTCTCAAGAGACCATAACTTTAAGGTCTCTAAATTATTTTATTTTACTTGAACCAATACTATTCTTTATTGCGCGTCATCTTAAACATTTCCTTCTTGCGTTAATCCATGACTATCTTCGCCTTATTGAAATCATGACTCTAATGCATGTTTTCATTAAACGTCGTTCCCTTGTCTCGTACAAGGATTTGACTGTGCTTCCTTATCGATATACCCTTGTGTCTTCCCACCCCCTACAAAATCTTAATTTCGAGGATGAAATTCTTTTAAGTTGGGTAGGATGTAAAACCCCTAAATTTCTACTATTTTTTTATTATTTAAATTTTTGGTACTGATTTAAAATTTTATTATTGTACGTCGCGTACGAAATTTTTATTTTTCGTAATTGCTCGACAAGTGCGAATACATGCGACCGTACATATTTTTATAAAAATGTTTCCTATTTTCGAAGTGATATAATATATATAATAATTAATTTTGCCATTTTACCAAATTCCTAAGTTTGTTATTTTAAGCCTTCTTTTTTTAACATTATATTTCATTGTATACTAGAAAAGCATAATTTTGTATAAATAATTATGCATACATATCTCATAATTAATTATTAGTTTAATTTTAATTAATAAAGTAATTTTCGAAATTATTATTATATGTATTTTTAGAAAATATATTTCGAAATTATTGTGGCGATTTAAACTTTGATTTGAAATTTTGGATTTATTTAAATAGTTTAGTATTTGAAATTTGATTTATCCTATTCGATTTTAAACTAAAATTTAATTTGATTTAAATTGGATTTGTATTTAGATTTTGATTTGATTTTAAATTAAGTTGAGAATTATCTAATTGGGTTTTAAATATTCCTAATCCTATCCAAATGGGAATTTTCACATCCTATAAATAGGCAGGTAGTCCTTCATAACTTTTATCCTCCAAAAATTCCTCCACAAAATTTCCACAAAGTGTACGTGCATCGTGTCGGTGTCCATCTCTTCCGTGTCAGCCGTGACGGCCTCGGGTCTGACCCCGGTGTCTTTCCAATAAGTATTCTTTTTTTACATGTACAGATTCTTCCCTCTCATTTGTGTCGACAACCCGACACATCAAACCCAATCCTATTCTAAACCCTAACTCTAGCCTTCTGTTGACAGCCCCATCCCCGACTACCCATCCTCGGCCAACTCAACACCCCTACCAGCCCACCGTCCGACCTCGCCATCCCCGACCTGACCAACACACACCATCACTACTGCAAACCAAATACAGAGACCACCACCACCGTCTCCAACTTGTCCCGACCACCCCGGCCAAACGCCACCAACACTAACAATCCCACAGTCCCAGCTACTACGACCGGTGTGGCCGACCAATGTCACCACGTCAAAATTCACCACCAAACACTAGAAAAAAAAGAAATAAAAAACCCTAACCCTAAAACTCACCGCCGGCGGCCTCCGTTTTCACCACGCCACTGCGAGGCTCCTCACCCCCGTCGCCGGCGATCTTGGAGCCAGCGCCGCCGCATCGTTCTTCCGCGGCTGAAAGGGCAGCCCAGAGCGCCGAACCCTGCCTCGCCGATCCGCGCCGACCCCCTTCATCCTCGTCCGGCGATCAGCGTCGCCCCCGTCCGCGTGACCTCCACCAAACCTCCGCCGAAAGCCCTAGCCGCCTGCTTCGCTGCTCTTCTCCCCCGACCGCCTCACCTACCCTCTCCGTCGACCCAGTGCCGAAGGCCCCCTCCGACTTCCTTTCTTCGATCATCTCTCCCTCGCCGCCCCTCTCTCCCTCTCCGTCCGGCTCAGCTCCCCGCTCTCTCACTTTCTCTCTCTCTCTCTCTCTCTGCATCCTCTCTTTATATCTCTTTTTTTCCTTTTTGTCTTCTTTAAGAAGACAGTAGTATTTTATTTTTTTTATTTTTTTATTATTTTATGTTAATTATTATTATTATTATCTTAATCATCATTATTATTATTATCATTATTACCATTATTATTATTATTATTGTTATCATTGTTATTATTATTATTATTATTATTATCATTATTATTATTATTATTATTATTATTATTATTATTATTATTCTCATTGTACAAGCAGAAGTATTCACGATTATTTTATTATTATTATTGTATGAGAAAAAGGATATATGTTTTGGATTTGTAAATTTGTACATAAAAACATATATATATATATATATATATATATATATATATATATATATATATATATATATATATATATGTTAAATATAAATTTTATTTAGTGTTATTAATAAGGATATTAATTAGCATTATTATTTCTTTCGATCTACCAAGACCAATATTTTGTTCTCATAATATTGAGATATTTCTAAATATATTTTTATATTATTTTATAGTACCTTATTACAGTTTTGACCTAAAAAGATATTCTAGAATTTTCAAGTATTTTTAACTAAGGAAATCTAGTTTCTTTCTAATTCATATTTTTACTACTTAGAGCCTTAGACGAAAAATGATTTCTTATTTTGTGAGTACGTATTTATCTAAAATATTTTTCCAAATTATTAAAAAATATTTTCTAAAATCATATATATGTTATTTATCTAATTTCCTTCGATTTCCTCCAGCCCGTGACTAAATCCTCTTATTCCTATTCTGTCACCAAATCCGTACCACCTTATGTCCTTCCTAACTAATTTGACCCTTCTGGACCCAATGGAACTGTCTGTGCCACCATCAGATCTCCTTGTGTAGTTATGACATCGAAGGCAGATTTTGTGCCAGCATAATCATTGCACCACCGCGGGAGTCCTACCAGGCAAGACACCTTACCATTTGCTGTTTAATTATTTTAGCTCATATTTCATGCATTATTTATGTTCTTTATGCAAAATAAACTTGATACATGGCATAACCTGTTAGAACTTACTGTTCATTTATATTTTCTGCTATGTATTATTTTTCTTACACAATAAGCCTAGATTTAAGGGACCACCTTTGTGTGTTACATTCATTGGCCTTGACACGTTGTAACACGAAGTTGTGTGTCGTATGTAGGATACGAAAGTGCGTGATTGGCTGGCCACCAGTACGTACAAGCCGTGCAATAGGAATAACCACTAATAGAGGTTGCATGCCAGTTTAACTTAGCGGTTATAGAGGTTATTGTTGTGGATACAACATAGTAGGCATTGGACGGGGAGGATAATTCCTTAGCGTATGGGCTTCGATGCACTTTCCTTGTGACCCGGACTCTCCGCTGGAGATACGGCATTGATGACCCATAATTACTGACGGCCACTGACGATTCTGCGGAACGTCATACTCTTACTGATGGGGCCTCTGGTGCCCAAGGTGGACTATGTCGATCCTATTCAGCCAGGGTCTATACGTAGGAAGGATTGTTCTTAACTACATTTCACTTAGAACGGTAGGCTATCTTTATCCGTTAGGTACGAGTACTTGTATCTGACCGTGGCTTGGAACAATAACTTATCGTGGATTAGTTCGTCACATCTTGTCCTTGTTTGGTTGTCGGTGTGACTTACTACTTCGATGAGAAGGTATTGAACCTTGTTGGGGTCCGGATACCGTATTGGATTCATAGCATGGAAAGATACGTCACCGTGAATTAGTTTACCATCTCCTGTCCTTGTTTGGTTGGGGGGATGGAACGCTCGTTCAATAGGTGTGTATTGGACCATGTTATAATTTAATTGACTTATTTATTTGAGTAATTTTTATTCAGTTTATATGGCATGATATTATGTGTCTTGTTATGTCCCTCTGAGGACCTGGTTATCTCTCCATGTGTGTGCTCTTGTCTTTCGCAGGTGTTCTAGCTCTAGCCATGATCATCGCTATTTCTTCGAGGATGATTGCATTTGGATCATCGTCGCTTCGCTCGCTAAACTTATTTTATTTTCCATGTATTTTTTCTTATTTTGTTGGTAGTGGATTTGTCTCCGCCCAACATATTGTATCAAGATAATTCATCATCATTATATGATATCTTTTATTCATTTATTTTGTGTGGATGCGATTAGTTATGGTTGTACTGTATTTTACAGCTTATGTATTCATACGATATTTCCATATATTGGAGTATACTTCGTATGTATACAGCTGGCATATCTACGTTCTAGTCTTATATATTTTGGGACTGGGGCATTACATATGACTCACTACCCAGAAGATGCGATGTGGATTCATTTGGAATGACCAGAGTGTAACATCAGCGGTACTTAATGGTACATAATACAACAATCCGGTTGATTCGGCGGATGTCGTTTAGACATAGTATTTTTTCAGGAATATACCGTTGATGGGCATCATGAGCAAGTCTCCGTTTTGCTTCACGAGGCGGTATGCACCATTGTAGAATACAGCCTCGATAATAAATGGGCCTTTCCACTTTGGCTGGAACTTGCCAGCGGTTTTGTGAGTCATAACCATCGGCCTCCGAACTGCCAAGACGAGATCGCCTACTTAGAATGTTCAAAGCTTGACCTTCTTGTTGAAGGCTCTAGAGATGCGTGCTTAATAAAGCTCAATTCGTTGTTGAGCTAGCAGACGCTTTTCATCTAAGGCCTCCACCTCTTGTATCCGACGACGGTAATTATCATCCATCGTCAATCGATAAGTGAGGGCGACACGTAGCGAGGGGATTTAAGTTTCCAATAGGAGGACTGCATCACTTTCGTATACCAGAGAGAATGGTATTTTCCCAGCGGCTGTTCGGACTATAGTACGGTACGCCCATAAGCATTCGCCAAGCTTTTTATTATAGTCACGTTTGTTTGAGGACACGAACTTTTTGAGAAGCTTGATTATAGTTTTGTTGAATGCTTCAGCCGGACCGTTAGCCGTCGGGTTGTACGGTGTTGAAGCAACATTCTGAATTCGATATTTGTCGCAAAACCGATAAAAGGCATGGCTTGCGAACAGCGGACCATTGTTGCGGATGATATTTTGAGGCAGTCCAAAGCGATAGATGACATGATGCTTGACGAAGCTGATCACGTTTGATGTCTTCACCTCTGCAAGCGGAACAACTTCCACATATTTAGAGAAGTAGTTTGTAATTGCGAGTATGAAGCGGTGTCCTCTGGACGAAGGCGGGGTGATTGGACCAATGATATCCATCCTCTATGCCTCGAATGGCCAGGATGCCACCGTCGGATATAAGAATTCAGATAGTTGGTGTATGAAATCTGCGTGGACCTGACAAGCTTTGCACTTTCTTGCATAGTCTATCGTATCTGCTACCATCGTACGCTAGTAATAGCCCATCCGGCGAATGCGGTCTTGTAATTTTGGGCCAGGTTGATGGGCCAAACAAACGCCGTCGTGAGCTTCACGTACAGCTTATTTGGCTTCTGTATTCGACAAACACCGGAGCAGCAACCCATCATATGATCGTCGAAACAACATTTTTGTCTCTGTATCGTAGAAGAATATGAGAGAACGTCTTCTGATAGAAGTAGCTTCTTTCGGATTCTCCGACAAGATGCCGTAGATTATAAAGTCAATAAACGAAAGTCTCCAGTCCTGTGTTTTGTCGACCGTCAGGGCAGAGTAACTCACAGCAAATTGCACGTTGTTCTTAGGATAAACCAATTCATGGCCTATAACGTCCACCAGATGATTAGTATGATTTGGAACCGCCGGAGAAGCGGCAAGTCCTGCTAGGGCATCGGCTTCAATATTCCGGAGTCTTGGAACATGTTCTATGTAGAACCCTCTCAAGGACGTGATAATGGCGATTGCTATCTGATGATAGGGGATCATGTCTTCATGGCGAACTTCATATGAACCCAGGATCTGATTGACGATTAACTGTGAATCGTCGTATGCTTTCGGGTAGTCTACCCCCAGTTCCTTCGCGAGTCGGAGGCCGATGACCAAGGCGTTGTACTCGGCCACGTTGTTCGAACATGGTTATGTGAGTGAGTATGCCCGATTGATCACCAATCCGGAGGGATAAATCAGCACCACTCCGACCCCAACGACGATATTACCCTTGGGCCCGGTTCTTGAAGCACCATCGAAGAACATTCGTGAGACGGTATCATAGGAAGCCATTTTGAATTGGCGACCTCATCTGGGATTTCTTCATATATTCTGGTTGACTCTGAACCTGGATGGGCTACTAAAGAGTCTGCCAGAACTTGACCTTTAACAGCCTTCTGCGGGACGAAGATCATGTGGTAGGGGGACAATAGTATCGTCTATGTAGCAAGGCAAGAGCTAAGTGCACCTGGTTTGGTCATGAGGACCCTAAGAGGGTTGACTCGTGATATGACATGGATGGTCTGTCCTGTAACATAGTATCGCGTCTTCTGAATGGTGAACACCAAAACAAGACACTCCTTCTCGACGACGGTATATCTATGCTCAGGTCCTATCATCATTCTGCTGAGATAATAGATAGCTTGTTCATGCCCTGCATTATTGTTTTGTGCTAGTAGAGCATCGAGGGAATGCTCCATCGCTCGCACATAGAGCAAAAATGTCTTTCCAGCTACCGGGGCCACCAGGACTGGAGGGTTCGATAGATATTCTTTAATATTGTCGAAGGTACGTTGGCACTCTTCATCCCATATAAAGGAGATGCCTTTATTTATAAGGTGTGTGAACGGTTGACATCGTCCGGAGAGGTTAGAGATAAACCTCCTGATATAGGCTAACCTCCTTTGAAGGCCTATGAGTTCTCGAAGATTTCTCGGGAGACCCATCTCCATGATTGCTTTCGTCTTCTCAGGGTCTATATGGATTCCCTGGGCGGTAATGATAAAACCGAAGATTTTTTCGCTAGATACGCCCTAGAAGGATTTGGTGGGATTCATTTTCAAGTTGTGTGCTCGCATTAGGTCAAATATTGTCCTGAAATCGTGCAGATGATCTTCCTTAGAGCGGCTTTTAACGGCAATGTCGTCTACGTAACACTCTACGGTCTTACGCAGGTGATCTCTGAAGATGACACTTATGGCTCGTTGACATGTGGCGTCAGCATTCTTTAAATCGAAGGGCATGACTGTGTAGCAGTACACACCTATTGGCATTCGGAATGATGTATGCTTTTCGTCGTCAGGAAATATCTTGATTTGGTTGTATCCTGAGAAGCCATCCATGAACGACCTGCGCTCAAAGCCGCTTGTGTTGTCAATCATTATGTCCGTAATAGGGAGAGGGAACTGATCTTTAGGACATGTTTCGTTCAGATTTCGGAAGTCGATACAGATTCAGATCTTTCCATTCTTCTTGAGGATCGGTACTTTGTTGGCAACTCAGTCTGGATGTTGTTCCTCATGGATGAAGTCGTTGGCTACTAGTTTATTGACCTTAGCTTTGATAGAGTTCATGATGTTTGGGCGAAACCGTCGTTGCTGTTGCTTGACCGGCTTTGCATTTGGATGATTGTTGAGCTTATGGAGTGCAACCTCGGGGTTTAGCCCTGGCATGTCTTTATAGCTCCAGGCGAACACATCAATATACTCTCTGACGAGTTGCAAAAGCGACTTTCGCTCTTCGTCTGTCAGGCTTTTGCTGATGAAGATTGGCTTTGGAGAGGATCCATCGCCGAGGTCAACTTGCCTGACCTCATCTTTGGTAGGAGGATCTCTTCGTTCGAAACGCTTCTCCCATTGTGCATCTAGGTGTTATACCCAAGGCTCTAACTCGAGAAGTTTGGGTACGTCTTCGTCATCTTTATAGGCATCAGCAAACGCCATATTGACAGACCAAGTTTGCCTGAGTACGTCCCCGATGCTGACATCTGAATCAGAAGTGGGCGATCCGGTTGAATGTGAATGCCATTCTTATTCCTTATCCGAGTTTTCAGGAGTTGTTGCAGGTGTAACATAGCCTAGACCACATTTGGTCTTGTTGTAATAATCTCTTGGTTTTCCAGCCGGGACTGGCAATTGCAAAGTTAATCGCCGGCCGATGCTGTAGTTCAAGCCTGGTGTAGTCTCCATATCATACCCCTATTTTTACATGAGGTACTTAGATCAGGAGCTATGAAGCAAGCGCCCTCCACAGGAGTAAGTTGGTTCGCGGTATAGACATTTGTCACTTGTGTGTGTAAGTTGGTACCTATACCGTGTTCCATAGCATACATTATCCAGAGCTTATTAAGCTCGAGATAGTTCAAAGATAGCCCTTTATTGATAAAATAAGGTATCTTTTCAGGTGGTATTACATCATCAGCAGAAGGAACGTCAGTGTGGGTAGCCACATACTTGGCTAACTCTAGCTCCTCTTCAGCCACACCCTGAATTAATCAAGACTGGGAAGATGAATTGGGCAGCCTGATCATCAGGGGTTCTGCAGGTGGTGTAAGACGTGGAGTCATTGACACACTTGCGGCCTCTGGCTTAGCACTTGGTGCTGGACGTGGAGTTGTTGGCTCACTAGCAGTCCCTGGCTTAGCGCTCGGCTATCAGCTTGTCTTGGGCAGGCGAATGACCATCGACTTAACAGAAGAATTGATCTCTTCTGTTTGTTGTTGGCCGACCCTTGGCAGTCTGATTGTCAGTAGCTCCACAGTGGATCTTGGCCCTTGACCAGACCTTGGCAGTCGGATAACCATCTACTCCTTTTGTGCAGTGAGCACCGGGAGACTAGTTGCTTCCTTATGCAGAGTGGCTACAAGAGGTGCAGTTCTTTCCGATTTATGTGGCTTGAGGTGGACCTTCAGAGGTTCTTCTGATTCCATCATAGCCTTCGTCTGTTCTTGAGTATCCTCCTTAATCAGGTGCCTTTTGGATTTCTCGTACAAGCAGGACTCCAAATAGTAGGATTCAACCCCTTTGAAGGGATCGATGTCAGCGAATTCCGTCTTTATGAAGCCGTGCTTGTCGACATATTTAAAGTACTGGTGCAAATTGGAGGGCACGATCATGTAATCGTGTATCCACTGCCGCCTGAGGAGGATATTGTAGGACGTATCTGTATCTATGACATAACAAGTCACTTTCGACAGAAGGTCGCCAATTTGGCATTTTAGGCAAATCTTTCTAATAGGATAGCTTCTTCCGAAATTGAAACCGTTGATGGCGGTGCTTGTAGGTGTTAGCCGATGCATAGGGATGAGCAGGAAGTAAAGCAAGCTCTTCGAAATGATGCTTATCGAAGAACCGGGATCAATGTGCATCCGATCCACCTTGATGTCGCCAACGTATCCAGTGTAATACAGAGGGCGATCGTGCAGGTTGGTCTTGATGAGCATATCCTACGGAGTGAACACAATATTGGGCATGGCACATATACAAGCGCTGTCTTGGAGATCCGTCGGCGAGCTTTCCCCTGTAAGCTTGACCTGAGCCAAGTACACGTCGACATTCTAGAATGCTTCCCTCGGTACGACACGAACATCTTTGGAGAGTCTCAGGAGCTCATATAATGACAATTTGGCTTGTGTGTTGGCCAATTGTGCCAGAATGTCAAAATTGTAGGGCCTCTCCAGCCCCTGAGGTGCGTCTTTACGGAATGACTTGTCAAACGGGTCTTCTAAGGCTTAGGCTTGTCGGCCGACGGAGGCTGAGAAGGTCCTGGGGGCATCAGCAATGGCCGGCTGGCGTTCCTCAGTCGAGTTACCTGGCATGGGTTGAGTTTGTGCACCGGACCGGGTAACGACAGTTATCGCTTCTTCGATATCGACTGAAATTGTGTGGCAGGACTTAGTCTTCCTACCCTTCTTCTTGCCGGTAGGGGATGGTGCGGACTGAGTTACTTTAGGCACCAAGTCCCGGTAGACCCACATGACCTTCCCTCTTGACATGGTGAGGGGCACCATCCCTGCCGTCTGGTCTCGGCGAGGTGGAAGGTTAGTGACCTCCATTGTCGCCCGGGGGACGGGTACTACCCCATCTTGGTTTCTTGTTGGAGGGAAGCTGCCGAATTGGACTGACACCATATTGGCAGCCACCGTTACCTCCTCGAAATCAATAGCCAGTGCCTTAGAATCGATGAGGTTCTGGATGTACCGCTTCAATTGGAAGCAGTCTTGAGTAGCATGGTGGACATGGTGGTGGTAGTGACAGTACTTTGGGCTCTCCATCTCTGCAGGTCGAGGTTCACGTCTCGGCGGAGGGTGCTAAATTTTATCTCCTTGGAAGATCATGTTAAAGATGGGCTTGACATGGCTATCTTTGAAGGAGTAAGTCACCTGAGGCTACTGCTTCTCTGCCTGCTTTGGTTCAGGTTTCTGGGCTATGTCGGCCACCATAGTCTGCTTGCCCTTGGTGTCTCGGTTGTTAGAGGAATTACTGTCATTGTTGTTGTTGGTGTTAGGGCATTTTCCCTTGTCTTCCCCATCCGAGATATGCAATCCCAATTGACGAGCCTTCTTTAATTTGGCTTATGCGCTAGTTGCACTGATGATGAAGGTCTTCCAGTCTTTAAATTGACTTTCGTCCATCCAGAGGCTGATTGTGGGGAGCAGCCTCTTCTGGCAAATTTTAACCAAAGAAGAGTCCGGATTACCAGAGGGCAACTTCATCCCGGTTTGGCAAAATTGCTCAATGTAATTTCTTGTCAGCTCCTTCTCTCCTTGAACAACGCCCATGAGAGTTGACATTGTCACATCTTGTCCAACCTCGTAGAACCTCTCCAAGAACATATGTTTGAAGCCGACGAAGGAATGGATGCAGTTATCCGGTAGGTTGCGGTACCAGTCGAATGTGACCCCCTCTAATGCCCTAATAAACAACCTCGTGAGGATGGCGTCGTCATACGACAGATGGTCTGTAGTGACCTCAAAGTAGGTCATGTATTGGCTCGCAGATGTCTTCCCGTCATAAGGATTGATGTTGAATGGTTTGTATGGAGGAGAAAAGGGGATATCTCTCCATGCAGTGGGATACGGCTGTCGTATCTTTAGGTCCTGAGAGGTTTCTCGGGCGTGGAACATTGCCCGAAGCTTCTGGACTTTTCTTCTCGCTTTCCTGGCCTCTTCTGCAGCAGTGGGAGCCGACATTCTAGGTGGATTATCGCCCGGGGTTGGTGCGGTTGTGTTTGAGTCCGCATTGACGGCGAGACCCAAGGTTGTTTGGCTAAATGTCCTTCCTTGGAGAGCCGGTAGGGCCGCCTTGATCTCGTCCACTAACTTAACCAAGGTATGAAGTATGGCCTCAAGAGTATCGAGGCATTGTCGATCACTGGGACCGTCTTGGTCATTCTCAGTCATGAACATTGTTCTCACAGGAGGAGCAGTAGAAGGAACTGTAGAAGACGTGCTCTCCGAATCATACCCTCGAATAGAGAAGTCGTCGGGGTATGTAGGAATATTCTCCTCAGGTTCAGACTCGAAGAAAGTGCTACCACTACATAGGAGGTTGCCTCATCTTGGCGCTTGTGGACGACTTCATGGACTTTAGAATCGGCTGCATCTGTTGGGGGGATTGTTTCCCCTGGTTCTTCTTCTTGGAACACCGGATTGTCGTAGATGTTCCGAGGAGTGCTACCCCCAGCTTCAACTACCCCTAGAGATGACGATAACGAATCTTCAAATGTTGAAGATTTCTTCTTTGAATGGGTACCTTGATAAACTTCTCCTGTGACGGTTGTGGACAACCGCTTAGATGGAAGTTTCTTGGCTGCGCTGGTTGAGATTATCGGGCTAGACACATTCATTTTCTTTCTTCCCTTGCCGGTAGGGACCTTCCGAGCAGAGTTACAGGAGGCAAAAGGAAGTGCCTCGTCTTCCGAGCTTTGTTCTAGGACTGGTCCTGGCTGCTGCAGTCATTGGAAGACGGACTGCCGGTCCTCTTGTACTGCTATCTTGTTGCAACAGCAGTTGACAATGACTTGAGTGCAGTGATGTCCATGGAAGGACTCTCCGTACACCAAGATTTCTTTTCTTTCCTTGCACTTGTGAAGGATCACATCACGCAAGTCAAGTGCATCTCGAGCAACCTTTACACTCGTTTTGTGGGCCCGGGAGTCCCGAGCACACGAGTGCGTTGGTATCATATTTGCTCCCTGATGCGGGGCTAGTAAAAGCACTTGCCCTCGATCATTATTGGGAGACTCTTGGGAACCACCCTGTACATTTGCTACCGAGGGCGAAACACGGGCGGTTCTGGACAACTTTCCGTCAGAGGCCCACATAACAGTTTGCGGGACTCTTTGATGGTCAGAGTTTGGGACAACTGACTGAGCTCGACAAGCCCGCGCTGTCCTAGACTTCTTTACTCTAGCAACAGAGGGCACATAGTAAGAAGAGTCCAGGTTGTGCCGCATAGAATCTGGCACATTCTCATTGGAGCTCCTGATGTCAGGACCGCATGAGTGGCGGTCGAAGACTGAGCCTAAGCCGCATGGGGCAGATGGCCAGCGGCTGGGATTGGGTGCCGCATAGGCCATTTCCCTACAGTTGGAATTGCTGGCCGCATAAGTATCCTACATGCGGCTGAGATTGGTGGCCACATGAGCCTTCTGCATACGGCTAGAATTGGTGGCCGCAAAAGTATTCTGTATGCGGCTGAGATTGGTCGCCGCATGAGCCTTCTGCATGCGGCTGAAATTGGTGGCCGCATAAGTATTCTGCAAGCGGCTAAGATTGGTGGATGCATGAGCCTTCTTCGTGCGGCTGGAATTGGTGGCCGCATGAGCCTTTTGTATACGGCTAGCACCCTTATGCGGCTTCTTCCTGGACCGTATAGAGTTTCCATTTGCTTCCACAAGTCCAACATCGTAGTGTTTTTCTTTGCCGAACTTGGGGACAGTAGGGTCCTCTGTGGCCGGAAGTGGGGCCACATGTCAGTCTCCTTTGCCGTCTTGGACAGCAGAGAACACTTCTTCCAGAGCTTGGGAAGGAGCAACGGTTTTGAGCCTCCACTCCCTGCGGGCCTTCTTCGTGTCGGCTCGCTTCTGGATCGGGCTAGCGCTCCCGTCGGAGAGCATCTCTTCAAACACTTGCTGGTCGAAGCGAAAAACCAGCATCTGTTGCATGGAGCCAAGTTTGGTTGCGTCCGATTGCGTCATCAGCTTCTCAGCAGTAGAGAAATTAGTCCCCAGCAGATTCGCCATCGTGTTTGCCATTGATTGTCAGAGAATTGAACAGTTTTATAGGAGGACTGAACTTTTAACTCACAATTATAAACTCGCTTGTACAAAAGAGAGCCTAGGAACAAAACCTAGGAAAAGAAATCTAAGTACAATTATTTAATTTGGATTCTGGGCGTGACGGTAGAGGCTGGGGAAAGTGCTATCAACTCTGCCTTACTCCTTGGACGATCGAACGCAGCCTCGGCTCCGGTGAAGAAATGCTCTATGTGTCTCTCTGTGTGTGTACAAGGGAATAGCACCTTACTATTTATAGGAATTCATGAGTAGTAGGGGTGTACAGCCACGTGGCTAATTTTGAGCCACGTCCTTGTAACTGTGCCTCGAGAAGTGGACAGTTAGGGATTGGTTAAGATTGCTCATGATCTGTTTGTTATACGAAATCCGAACTGTTAATGACTTGGTCAATTTCTGTCACGTGTCTCAACTACTACTATGTGGCGAGCCGCATGAATGATGCATCCTGGCTGGGCCGCACGAAGGACTGTCCCTAAGCCGCATGAAGAGTGTCTCATGATCGGGCCGCATGAAGGACGTCTCATAACTGAGCCGTATGAGAGTTGTCTCATGACCGAGCCGCATGAGAGTGGCCTCATGACAGAGCCGTATGAGAGTTGTCTTATGTCGAACCGCATGAGAGTGGCTTCATATCCGAGCCGCATGAGAGTTGTCTCATGTCCGAGCCGCATGAGAGTTGTCTCATGATTGGGCCGCATGAGAGTAGCTTCATGATAGAGCCGGATGAGAGTTGTCCCATGACCGAACCGCATGAGCGTGGCTTCATGACAGAGCCGCATGAGAATTATCTCATGTCCAAGCCGTATGAGTTTTGTCTCATGTCCGAGCCGCATGAGAGTAGGCTTCATGACAGAGCCACATGGAGTAGGCTTCATGACAGAGCCGCATGAGAGTTGTCTCATGTCCGAGCCGCATAAGTTTTGTCTCTTGTCCGAGCCGCATGAGAGTGGTCTCATGACTGAGCCGCATAAAGGACGCATGGGCGATCCGAATAAAGAACTTTCTCTGGAATTTGTGAACTGTGTCAGATGAAGATTTTTTTAATCTTTTTAGGAGCATGTCATGTCTCGTCCTTATGTCAGAGCTATCATTTCTGTCAGAGCTTTCGCCTTTATGCCAGAGTATGGCCAGCTGTACAGGCAGATTTTGATCCGCATAAGGCCGTATGAAGCTTTCTGAGCCGCATGGAGCTTTCTGAGATTTCGAGCCGCATGAAGCTTCCTGCATTTTGTGCCGCATGAAGCTTCCTGTGTTTTGTGAGCCAAGCCCCCATGAATAGCAAAAATCATTCTTTTTCCATGCTTCTACAGTTAGTTTTTATTTACTGCTACTGCTGATTGTCTAGTATAATATTACTTGAGCTGTTAACTGGTCATAGTTGGTATCACTCTGTGTTTCTTTGTTGTTGTTGGATTCATACATTGCAAATGATCCATATTTTGAGTATACGACAAAGGGGGTAGAATGAGCATACCAAACCAAAATAAATAAATTCAAGATTTTCGAAAGTCAGGTATAATTTCAAAGTTCAATATATTTTGTTGATTGTATTTTGGTATAGACTCAAAGTTTGTCAATTATCAAAATGAAGAAGATTGTTGGACCATTGGTCCTGATCATACATGATTTTGATAATCAACGTCAACTTTGGTTGATACACTATAGGTTTACAGGTTCCAAGTCTGCACCTACTACTGCTACAAGCTACAAAAGTCATGTCGTCACCAAAAAACCAAAAGCGATGGAATCATGATCAAGATATTTACAAATTTTTTCTGTAATTTGATCTTTATTAAGCTAGGAAAATATGTAAGATTGATCAGGATCGATACTGCGTTGGCAATCCTTAGTCCGCAAAAACGTAGCCTATCTATCGACATATCTCTATTCAAAAGTCCATAATCCAAAATAGCTCAAAACTCATTAAAATTGGCCCAAAACAGTCTAACAGTACTCAGACAGAACTCGGCCCAAGTTCGGTCAGAGTGGTTTCAACAGAACTTTAAATTCCCTTGATATTTACATCTAACGTTCGAATGTGAGATTTCTGTATCTGAACTCTGCTCGAATTCGAACTACAAAAAAACTATAAATAAAGGAGAACTTTCACATTTTCAAATCACTCATTCACTCATTCATTCTCTTCTTTATTCTCTTCAAAATTGTTTCTACGAGCTTCACTTTCAAATCTAGCCTATACTACTCTTAGCCAAGCCAGAACAGTTTATATTTAATCTAGAGTTTGGTGTTGAAGGGTTGTATCGAAGGCTAATTTTAGAAAACATTCCAGTTTTTAAATCACCTCCTGGAGTCGGTCATACACTCGTCGCCAAGCACGGGGTTGTAAAGTCGGTCGTGCACTTGTCCTCAAGTACAGTATTGTAAGAGTTGCAAGCGCTCAGTTAAAGCTTATGCCATAGTGGATTAACATCGAGCAGTAGTACTCGAGAATGGATTAGTCCTCCATGAAAGAAACTAGTATATATCACTGTGTCACTGAGTTTGATCTTATTAACTCTTACTTTACTTCAATTCATTTATTGTTATCTCAATTGCCTTTACTTGCTATAGTACATAAATTTTGAATTGGTGATATTTATTCCGCTAAACATGCATGTACTATTCACCCCCTCTAGAGATGCTAAATTGTCCTACATTTGCCACTACTGTAAAAAGCCCAGTCACATCGAAAAGGTTTACAGGAGACAGCTGGGATTGTGCTTATATTATAGTGTCGAGGGGCATCAGCTGAGGGATTGTCCTTTGAGCCCTCGTCATGCAGCTCAGGGAACGGGTGCAGCTCAGAGAGTACTGGCGAGGCCACCTGTAGTACAGCTAAGGGGAGCTCCACTCGAGACCCAGCAACAGTCGTTTTCTCAGCACCAGCAGTAGGGGTGCTCAGGGGCAGGGCATTTGTTATGATGGTCGAAGAGGTCGAGCCTATTGAGATGTCATTGCAAGTTATGTTATTTTTTATTCCAATCCAGCTTCAACATTATTTGACAGTGGTACTTCTCATGGTTTTGTATCTGTTTTGTTTGCTCTTAAGCATTGTATTCCTGTTGAATCTTTTGGTTGGACTTGCAAGATTATGACCAGGGGAGGCATTATCCTGGTTAGTGATGTTTGTAAGGGGCGAAGAGTTTCTTTGGGAGGCCAAAAATTGATTGCGTGTTTACCCGTAATGCCACTTTAGAGCTAGGACGTTGTAATCGGGATGGATTAGTTGAGTATGCACTTTGCTGGCATAGATTGTAGAGGAGGTAAAGTTTTGTTCAGCTTGCTAGAAAGGCCAGAGTTTGAGTTTTCCAGAGAGGCTGCAGAGCAGGGTGATGGTATTATCTGCAAAGATTTGGTGGAAGATAAGGAGTTTCCTCATCCGTTGATAGCTGAGTTTATGGATGTATTTCCAGATGAATTATTAGGATTGCCACCTGACAGGGATATTGAGTTCTCTATAGACTTGGTGTCGGGTGCATAGCCTACTTCGTAGCACGTCTATAGGGTGAACAACAGCGAGTTGGCAGAGTTGAAGAAGCAGGTGGATGAGTTATAGGATAAGGGGTTTATCAGATCCAGTTCTTCGTCTTGGGGTGCTCTGGTATTGTTTGTACGAAGAAGGATGATTGGTGCACATGTGCATCGATTACATGGCACCGAACAGTCACTACCAAGATAAATACCCGCTATCGAGGATTGATGATCTATTTGATCAGTTGAGTGGCGCAAAGGTAATTTCGAAGATAGATCTGAGGTCAAGATACCATTATGTGAAGGTGAAAAAGGAGGACATTTTGAGGACTGCTTTTCGGACTTGTTATGGCAAGTACGAGTTCGTTGTGATGCCGTTTGGATTAACTAATGTCCCGGTAGTGTTCATGAACTTGATGGACAAGGTATTTCACCAGTGCCTTGATAAGTTCATGGTGGTATTTATCGATAATATTCTCATCTGTTCGAAGATGCCCGAGGATCATGAGGTGCATTTGAGGATTGTATTGGAGGCTCTCAGGAAGGAGCAATTGTACGGGAAGTTGTCGAAGTATGAGTTCTGCCTGGACTTGGTAGAGTTTTTGGGCATGTTGTGTCTGGTGATGGGATTTCGATTGATCCGAAGAAGATCGCAACAGTCGAGTCTTGGACTACCCCGAGCTATGTTACAGAGATTCGAAGTTACTTGGGTCTGGCTGGCTACTATCGAAAGTTTGTACAGAACATTTTTACGATTGCGGAGCCGATGACCCAACCCACCAGGAAGTATGTGGAGTTTGTATAGTCCAAGGAGTGCCAGGCTGCCTTAGAGGAGCTGAAAAAGAGGTTGACATCGGCTCTTATTTTGACTTTGCCATCTGGGTCATGTGGATTCACTACATATAGTGATGCTTCTGGGAAGGGTTTGGGTTCTACACTTCGGCAGCATGTGAAGGTGATTGCCTATGCATCTAGGCAATTAATCCCTCATGCGAAGAACTATCCTACCCATGATTTGGAGTTGGTAGTGGTTATTTTTGCTCTGAAGGTATGGAACTACTGTTTATATGTAGAGCATATGAAGATATTTACAGATCACAAGAGCTTGAAGTACGTGTTACCTAGAAAGAGCTGAATATGAGGCAGAGATGGTGGTTGGAGCTGATGAATGATATTTCCTTACAGTATCATCCAAGGAAGTCTAACGTAGTTGTTGATGCCATGAGTAGGTATCCGTTAGCTATGTACTTGACAATAGACCGTCAGTTATTAGCAGATCTTGAGAGCTTAGGTATCGAGGTAGTGGTTCTTGGAATTGAGATACAGATATGGGGTTTGAAGATACAGTCAGCGCTGGTTGACAGGATCAAATCGACCCAGTTTGAGGAAGTGACTCTGAGGAGCATTAGAGAGCAGGTTGAGGTAGGATTGTTGCATGATTTCACCCTTGTAGAGGATGGTTCCTAGAGCATATTTAAAATAATTTATCAATAGATTTTTACTGGTCAAAGATAATAACCAATAATTTCAAAAACTAAATCAATTAAATCTAAATGTAATATTTAATTACAAAAATAATTCAAATTAATATTTAATGTCATTAAAATAATTTAATTAATATTTTTATAAACCTAAAATCTAATTTTGTACATATATAAGTTGGCAAAATCTTTTTTTATCATTCGAAAATATTTATGATTTCCTTGTATAGAAATTAAAAATAAAATTTTAACTCAAAATATTTAAAATAATAAAAATTAAAAAAATTAATTCAGAAAAATCACCGTCCAAGTACATGAAGATATAATATATATATATTTTTTTTGAACCACATGCGTTATATATATATATATATATATATATATATATATATATATATATATATATATATATGGATATATATATATGTAACGCATGTAGTTCGTATTACGTATTTTGTTATACGTGTACGTAATCTCGGACCTGTACATAGACTTGTCCTGATTGGCTAGCCTTGGGTTCTACATTGGCATGAGTTAGTTAGCATTTCATGGTTCTGGCATGCATCGGGTTCGGTTGGGTTCGACTTGGTTGGTTCGGTTTGGGTTGGAATGCAAACCCCAACCTACCACCCTCTATCATTTATTAATCCCAACAACGCATTCTCTCTCTTCATTCACTTCTTCATTTACTCATCTCCTTCCTTCATTAACTCTCTCCACCGACCATAGAGAGGCTTAGGCAAGTGCTACTTGCTTCATGGAGGAGCTCAGATTTTGTTGTTCCATTGTCTTCCTCATGAGATTTTAAGTCAATTTAGTATTTAGCATTTTTGAATTCCATGGCTCATTTCATGTAGATCTAAGTTTTAGCATTTTTGATCTTCATGGTTTTGATCTTCTAAAACTGGGTTGTTTCCGAAATGGAGAGTTCCATGTAGTAGGGATTTCGATTTCACGCAAGTTTGGCTCTGGAATGGTTGGATTTCATCGAGACTTGACCGAGATGGGGCTTGCTTGAGTTCATGAGCTTTTACGCCTACTTGTCTTAGCCCGGGGGAGAAGATGAAGTTTTAAGCACAAGTTCTAACGTGTTAGCGTAGTGTTTAGCCATTACGCTTATGTTTTACGTAACAACGTATTATTCAACCTTTTACGCACACGCATTTGCGTGCCAGCGTACTCTATTGTACGCCGAGTTCATTCGAATTTTACGCTCGGGTCCCTCCCGCTCGCATAAAATCGTGCTCGCGTAAAACCCTGGCTCGAGCAGACTCTCGCGTGCGTAAAGTCTTACTCGATTGTTTTCACGCGGAGAGCTTGCTCGCGTAGAGTTACACTCGCGTAGAGCCTCGCTTTCCTACGGCTTGCTAGTGTAAAGCCCTGGCTCGCGTAAAACCCTACCCGCATGCGCCCTTGCTCGCGTAGAGCTATCTCACCTTACTCTTGCTATCATAAGCCACTTTCCGCTTGAGGCCCCTTGGCCTAGCGTAGAGTTTCACGCGTAGAGTTTTACTAGCGTAAAACTGGTAATACATATTTACCCTTTTTTATCCTTACGCCTTTTGTCATGAACTTGATAATTACGAATTATTTAATATATTTGAAATGATAATTTTACACGACATGGTATGAAGTAGACATGACATAACATGATATGACAAGCAAGCATGATGGGAACTATTGAAAGCTGTTGCGACGGCTAGTAAGGCATGACAAGAATGACATGACAAGAATGAATGGCCTGGACACCGTAGACGATTGTGTTTGTACAAGTGAACCAGTATGGTCTTGCATCATGTCTAGGACAAGGAACCCTGAGTTCCATGGTCCGGGGTACCTACTTAAACGGATTAAGGCTAATAACTAGAATAATCCAGTAGTCATAAAGAGATTTCCCAGCTACAGGCAATCCCATTATCTGGGTGCCCCATCATGGGATCTATAGCCTGCCGTCGAGTAGGGTACATTTCTAGCACACTATCATGTGTTGTACCCTTCAAGCTACCTAAGGGTACATATGTTCCTTGGACAATGTACCCACATGAATTCAACCCCTAATTTGTGTCCGGATAGCCTGGATGGTCTGCAAGGCTTGTGGCTGTGGAATAATCTCAATGCATCTTGTTAGTAATTAGGCCTGTGATAACCCTAGTTAGTTAAAGTATCAAGACGTACTTATTGCTTAGCCATGATTTGATTGGATGGAGTCTAACGCAGTCTAGTCTTAACCTAATCCTGTATAAGATTGTTACAAGACCTGAATGCTTGTGCTTTACTTTATCGATAAATGGTGGAAAACCAAGTTCAGTTTAGATGAAGGGTTACAACCCCGGTCCTTGTTTGGTTTAAGGGCTGTAATTTGGTTATCTGAATAGTCCCATGGTTATCTTATCGTATATCATCATGATTGGCCATATGTCCAGTTTTTTTATTATACTAATATGTTTTGTACTAATTGTTGGTTTTAGTTCTTAAGTGAAGCCTCCTTTGCGGCACTTGCTCTTTCTGGGATCTGACCCAGCTGGTTTTGCATGACTAGATACCGGAGTAGCACTAGAGGATCTCCCTGTCTTCCAGCCAAATGGTGACCACCAGGCGTAACCCGGGCAACGAGTGGGTTTTATTTTGCTCTCCCACTCTATTGTAAAAAATTCTTTTGAGGCGTTTAGCCGATGAGCACGTGTTAGCTCGATTGCACCTTTACTTACTGTCTGCCTACGGGCTGTAGCATGATTAACAAATCCTAGGGTTGATTATGTATGACTGAACTCTTGCTAGTCTTCACATTTTGTATGACTAGCTTCATAATCATCCAAATATGTAATGTATAGGACGCCTTACTATTGTATATTAGTGCTCTGACATCTTGTAACTACTATTACTTGCATGAGATTGAGACAATAGGAGACCGATGGCTTATAGTTAAACCCTCATATATCTAGACAGCCGTGACCGTATAGCGAGGTGGGTTACACTTCAATGAACTTAGCTGGCTATGTCCGCTCCCGCTCTCCAGTATTTTGGTTCTGGGTGTTACAAGGTTTTAGTTGTGGTCCATACAGGTATTAAAATCAAGATATGTGAGGGTTTACCGAATAGATGTCTCAATCAGCACTCGTCCTTGATCTCTGCTAGTATCCTCGAAATCCCTGAAAATCTTTACCTGATCACATGCTTGTATCTTTGATCTATCCTAGTCCTTCCTTATTGTTCCTTATGTCATCTTCTTCAGCGGCATTGTTCCTGGTCCTGTCAATCAGCCGGAAGGAGCTCTGCGAGTACCCACGCAACAAGAAGATCAAGCTCAGCACTCATGGGTAGCTTCCCGAGTCATGCTTTCCGGAGGTCCAGAGCCCCCAATACAGCCAGCCTAGCTTGCAAGGCAGGATGATGGAGTCTTGGTTGGACTCATCCGATAGTTGATTGCATCACAGGATCGACGGGTGATGTATTGCTCTAGACAGTACAAGATGCTCTGAATAGAGGTGGTCATCCAGGTAACAGTACGGCCAACAGCTTCAAGCGCTTGAACCCTCCCTTCTTCGATGGTAGCGAATGTGCTATTGCCGCAGACGCTTGGCTGTAGGATACTGAGATTATTCTAGAAGCAGCCAGGAACCCAGAGAACAAGAAGGTGGCCGTGGTACGCCTGTAGTTTCTGGATCTAGCCCACTGCTGGTGGGCGTCACAGGCCGATGGATTAGTGGCACCTATTGCTTGGACAGTATTCTGTAAGAGATTTTGGACGAAGTACTTTGACGCTGTAGATCGGTATGATCTACAGACGAGGTTTACGAATTTGAAGCAGATGGGCAGGACGGTCAATGGGTTTGCGGCCGAGTTTTCTAGACTTAGTCAGTTTGCTTCCACCTTGGTGGCGACCGAGTTCGACATAGCTCAGCGGTTCCAACAGGGACTCCACCTGGAGATTTTACTGGCAGTGGAGCAGTTTGAGCATCAGACTTTTGATGTGGTATTAAGAGCAGCGAGGAGGCATGAGTATACCTTCCAGAGGATTGTAGATCGAACCGGGAGTCGGAAGGGGTCTCACGACCAGATGAACCAGTCTTCAGCACCAGCCTCGGCCGCTCGGGCTTTGACCATTGGAGCTCCGAGGCAGGCGACTTCTGTTACGTCAGTTTAGCATTCGACCCCGGCGTATCCCCAGCAGCAGCAGAAGTTGTCTTCCGCAATGGATTGCACTCATTCTGGGAAGCCAGGGCACGTGGTGTCAGAGTGTCACAGAGCACAGGGTTTGTGCTTGGTTTCTGGTGCACCAGACTACAGGGTTGGAAACTGCTCGAATAGGGGGAGTTCCACTTCTTCGACCTTTTTTAGTCCCTCGGTTAGGAGACCAGCCCCAGTACCAGTCCAGCAACAGTATTACCCATTTCCGAGGCCCTTACCGCCTCAGGCTCAAGCATTTCAGGAGCAGAACGCCCAGCAGTATGCACAAGTCCAAGTTCATACCCAGAACCGCCAGAGAGGTTTCCTGCCGCGACGACCAGCACCCCGAGGGCACGATCAAGTGATGGCTTTGACCGTGGAGGAGGAGTTAGCAACATGTGAGGTAGTGGCAGGTGCTATTCTCGTCAGCTCCTTTCCAGCATCAGCATTATTTGATTCTGGTGCATCGCATTCATTTATGTCTGCACGATTCGCGACACGGATAGGAATGGAACCCAAATCATTATCATTAAGGCTTAATATACTTACTGGTAACGGTCTTGTGGAAGTAGATAGAGTTTTTTCCTCGTGTCAGATCGTAGTTAGCGGTAGAGAGTTTCCCGCTAGGTTGATAGAATTCCCGATGGCCGATTATGATGTGATCTTAGGGATGGATTGGTTGAGGGACCAGTATGCTAGAGTAGATTGCCATATCGGCAAGATTATTTTTAGTATTCTTGATGAGCTAGAGTTTTTATTCTTCCGAGGCAAAGTAGAACCTTCACCTCCAGTGTTACGAATGGCAGTGGCAGTAGCAGTTTAGTTTCCCAAAATTATAGAAGAGTTTCCTGATGTTTTCTCCAAGGAGCTTACAGGTATACCGTCGGAGCGAGAGATCGAGTTTACTATCGACTTGATCATAGGGACAGCCCTAGTGTCGGAGTGAGTCTACAGGATGGCGCCGTCAGAGTTAGAGATATTATACAAGATGATTGAAGAACTCAGGACCAAGAGATTCATTCATGCAAGTGGATCGCCTTGGGGAGCCCCGATGCTTCTTTAAAAAGGAAGGATGGTACGTATAGATTATGTGTAGATTATCGTATCTTGAACTTAGTGACAATCATGAACAGATACCCTCTCCCGAGGATAGATGACTTGTTTGATCAACTCAAGGGGCAGCAGTATTCTCGAAGATTGACTTGCGGTCAGGATACCATCAGATCAGAGTCAGAGAGCAGGACATCCCGAAGACAGCTTTCAGATCTAGATATGGGCATTGGGAGTTCCTTGTTATGCCATTTGGAGCAACCAATGCACCGGCTGTATTCATGACCTCATGAATCGTATCTTCATGCCATATTTGGATCAATTCATGATTGTGTTCATAGATGACATCCTGGTCTACAGCAAGAGTGAAGCAGAGCATGAGCAGCATCTCAGAGTTGTCCTCCAGATTCTTAGAGAGCACCAGTTGTATGCCAAGTTCAGTAAATACGAGTTCTGGCTCGATCGTATTTCGTACTTGGGTCATATCATCACCAGAGGAGGAGTAGAAGTCGATCCCCAGAAGATCGTGGCTATCTAGACGTGGCCAGTACCTAACATAGTTGCAGAAGTTCATAGTTTTCTTGGCTTGGCCGGCTACTACCGATGATTTGTCTCAGACTTTGCTTATATTTCAGCGCCATTAACCCAGTTGACCCGCAAGGATGTGCAGTTTGTTTGGGCAATAGAATGTCAGGATACTTTTGAGAAATTGAAGCGAGGTTTGATGAAAGCACCCATTCTCACACTTTCAGATGGAACTGGAGGATTTTCAGTGTATTGTGATGCTTTAGGCAGAGGTTTAGGATGTGTTTTGATGCAGCATGGGAAGGTAATAGCTTATGCGTCACGACAGCTTCGTGATCATGAGAGGAATTATTCCACCCACGACTTGGAGTTGGCAGCAGTAGTGTTTGCACTTAAGTTGTGGAGGCACTACTTGTACGGAGATAAGGTAGAGATTTTCACCGACCACAAGAGCCTGAAGTATGTGTTCACCCAGAAGGATCTCAATATGCGTCAGAGAAGGTGGCTGGAGCTACTTGCAGATTATGATGTCAACCTGCAGTATCATCCAGGGAAGGCCAATGTAGTAGCAGATGTATTGAACAAGAGAGTAGGAACTTATTTTCTAACATCGCAACCAGAGTTATTAGCAGATCTTCAGAAGATGGGTATTGAAGTTATTCTTCCTACCCATGTGGCATTGATGGCCAGTATGCAAGTTCAATCCAGTATAGTTGAGAGGATCAATTTAGCTCAGTCAACGGATTCTAAGCTTCAGCGGCTTAGGATAGAATGTGCAGCAAAGCGAAAACCGAAGTTACGTATCTATGAGGACGGTACACTTCGGCATGGGGCATCTTTGTGTACCTAGTCGTGATATCAGACAGGTGATCATGGCAGAAGCTCATAGTTCTCAGTATTTGATTCATTCCGGTGGAACAAAGATGTACCGAGATATCCGACAGTATTTTTGGTGTAATAGCATGAAGAGGAAGATAGCCTGGTTTGTCTCTCGGTGTTTGGTTTGCCAACAAGTTAAGGCTGCACATCAGAGACCGACTGGACTTCTTCTGCCCTTACCAATTCCAGAATGGAAGTGGGAGCATATAACCATGGATTTCGTGACTGGATTACCTACGTCTCCGGCCGGTAGAGATACTATTTGGGTTATTATAGATAGGCTCACAAAGGTGGCTCACTTTTTCCCTTTCAGAGTTGGTCAGTCGACGACTCAGCTAGCAGAGATGTACCTCAGGTAGATCATCAAATTTTATGGTATACCGGCCAATATCACCTCAGACATGGATTCAAGATTTACGTCACACTTTTTACGCAGTCTGTAAGAGAGTTTGGGAACCCGCCTCCAGTTCAGCTCATCTTATCATTTACAGACAGATGGTCAGTCAGAGCGTACCATACGAACCTTGGAAGATATGTTGAGATCTTGTATACTCGACTTTGGTGGTTCGTAGGAGGATCACCTGCACCAGGTGGAATTCTCGTATAACAATAGTTTCCAGGCCAGTATCTAGATGGCACCATTCGAGGCACTTTATGATAGGATGTGCAGATTCCCGCTAGTATGGGACGATGTTGGAGGGAGGCAGATGCTCGGTCCGAAAATGATTACTCAGACAGTTGAGGTGGTAAGAAAAGTTAGAGATCATCTTCGCATCGCACAAGATCGCCAGCTTTATTGGGCCGATTCTCATCGGCGTCCCCTTGAGTTTTCTGTCGTCGACCATGTATTCCTGAGGATCACGCCTACCTGTGGCGTCATTTATTTTGGCGTACGGGGAAAGCTTAGTCCTAGGTATATAGGACCGTTGGACATTCTAGAGTGAGTAGGAGATATGTCCTATCGTCTCACTCTTCCACCGTCGTTACGTGAGGTGTATGATGTCATCCATGTATCCTAATTACGATGGTATATCCCGGATCCGAGTCATGTCCTTGATCATTCAGAATTGGTTATTGGTACCAACCTTTCGTATTAGGAGAGGCCCGTATCCATATTGGACCGGAGAGAGAAGATACTCAAGAACATGACTATCAAGTTAGTCCGTGTTGCTTGGGGTTATCACTCTTTGAATGAGTTAACGTGGGAGCGTGAGGATGATATCCGATCGTAATATCCCGACTTGTTTGACTCGTAAGGTATAATGTCCTTCTTATGCCTTATACTTTCGATTCCTTGCTTGAATGAATGATTGCATGGTAGACTGCTTAGTATATCTTATTTGTGATTAGTATAGCTTGTTCTTTCTTCTCTGGCCTTTTAATTAAATTTCGAAGATGGAATTCTATTAAGGTGGGTAGAGTTGTAACGCTTGTAGTTTGTATTACATATTTTGTTATACGTGTACGCAATCTCGGACCTTTACATAGACCTATCCTGATTGGCTAGCCTTGGGTTCTGCATTAGCATGAGTTAGTTAGCATTTCATGGTTCTGGCATGCATCGGGTTCGGTTGGGTTCGACTTGGTTGGTTCGGTTTGTGTTGGAATGCAAACCCCTACCTACCACCCTCTACCATTTACTAATCCCAATAACCCATTTTCTCTCTTCATTCACTTCTTCATTTACTCTTCTCCTTCCTCCATTAACTCTCTCCACCGACCAGAGAGAGGCTTAGGCAAGTGCAACTTGCTTCATGGAGGAACTCAGATTTTGTTGTTCCATTGCCTTCCTCATGAGATTCTAAGTCACTTTAGTATTTAGCGTTTTCGAATTCTATGGCTCATTTCATGTAGATCTAAGTTTTAGCATTTTTGATCTTCATGGTTTTGATCTTCTAAAACTGGGTTGTTTCCAAAATAAAGAGTTCCATATAGTAGGGATTTCGAATTCACGCAAGTTTGGCTCCAGAATGGTTGGATTTCATCGAGACTTGACCGAGATGGGGCTTGCTTGAGTTCGTGAGCTTTTACGTCTACTTGTCTTGGCCGGGGGAGAAGATGAAGTTTTACGCACACGTTCTAACGTGTTAGTGTAGTGTTTAGCCTTTATGCCCACGTTTTACGTGACAGCGTATTATTCAGCCTTTTACGCACACGCATTTGCGTGCCAGCGTACTCCGTTCTGCGCCGAGTTCTTTCGAATTTTACGCTCGGGGGCCTCCCGCTCGTGTAAAATCGTGCTCATGTAAAACCCTGGCTCGAGCAGACTCTCGTATGCGTAAAGTCTTGCTCGAGTATTTTTATGCGTAGAGCTTGCTCGTGTAGAGTTACACCCGCGTAGAGCCTCGCTTGCCTGCGACTTACGACTGTAAAGCCCTGGCACGAGTAAAACCCCACCCGCATGCACCCTTGCTCGCGTAGAGCTATCTCACCTTGCTCTTGCTAGCATAAGCCACTTTACGCTTGAGGTCCCTTGGCCTAGCTTAGAGTTTCACGCGTAGAGTTTCACTTGCGTAAAACCGGTAGTACGGGCGTAGAGACGTGAGTCCCTATGGCATATACCTTTACCCTTTTTTATCCTTACGCCTTTTGTCATGAACTTGATAATCACGAATTATTTAATATGTTTGAAATGATAATTGTACACGACATGGTATGAAGTAGACCTGACATAACATGATATAACAAGCAAGCATGATGGAAACTATTGAAAGCTGTTGCGACGGCTAGTAAGGAATAACATGACAAGAATGAATGACCTGGATACCGTGGACGATTGTGTTTGTACAAGTGAACCAGTATGGTCTTGTATTATGTCTTGGACAGGAAATCCTGAGTACCACGGTCAGGGGTACCTACTTAAACGGATTAAGGCTTATAACTAGAATAATCCAGTAGTCATAAAGAGATTTCCCAGCTACAGTCAATCCCGTTATCTAGGCGTCCCATCATAGGATCTGTAGCCTGCCTTCGAGAAGGGCACATTTCTAGCATACTATCATGTGTTGCACCCTTCAAGCTACCTACGGGTACATGTATTCCTTGGACAATGTACCCACATGAATTAAACCCCTAATTTGCGTCCGGATAGCCTGGATGGTCTGCTGGGCTTGTCGCTGTAGAATAATCTCATTGCATCTTGTTAGTAATTAGGCCTGTGATAACCCTAGTTAGTTAAAGTATCAAGCCGTACTTATTGCTTAGCCGTGATTTGATTGGATGGAGTCTGACCCAGTCTAGTCTTGTCGTGATCCTGTACAAGATTGTTACATGACCTGAATGCTTGTGCTTTACTTTATCGATAAATGGTGGAAAACTAAGTTCCGTTCAGATGAAGGGTTACAAACCCGGTCCTTCTTTGGTTTAAGGGTTATAATTTGGTTATCTGAATAGTCCCATGGTTATCTTATCGTATATAATCATGATTGACCATATCTCCAATTTTTTTTATTATACTAATATATTTTGTGCTAATTGCTGGTTTTAGTTCTTAAGTGAAGCCTCATTTGTGGTACTTGCTCTTTCTGGGATCTGACCCAGCCGGTTTTGCATGACCAGATACCGGAGTAGCACCAGAGGATCTCCCTGTCTTCCAGCCAGATGGTGACCACCAGGCGTAACCCTGGCAACGAGTGGGTTTTATTTTGCTCTCCCACTCTATTAATGTAAAAAATTCTTTTGAGGCGTTTATATATATATATAATGCATGGGTATTACCCTTACCTACCTATCCATCACATAACCTAATATACTCTTATACATATATATATATATATATATATATAAAATATATATATATATATATATATATATATATATATATATATATATATATTCTATTCCACATGATACATAGATGCATATCGCATTCATAACCTTATATCATATAGACATCTATACCTCTACTTCATATCATACCATATCATATACATATTTTCATATATCCATATACCCTTTGTCACATAATTATCAATATACCAAGATACCCATGATATACAATTTTTATACCTGATTACCTACCCATAACTCATTTACAGCCTTATATCATATACATATTTCAATATATCGATATATACTATGTTACACACATTGCAACATACATATTGCTATTCTCACATATGCACCCATCACTCTGTCCTACACATGACACAAAATCTTGTTGCCATACTTCTCCTGCTGACTACACATGCCACTACAGTTTACTGCTGCTCCTAAAAGTCCCCTACAGTTGCAATGTAAGCTTTTTCTGTAGTTCTAATGCTAGCTAAACTTCTAGCCCAACCTTGTCTGAAACCTGACTGTTACTCAGTCCCTGCAGGCTGACTTAACATTGTGCGACATTTCCCTGATATAGATACATTCACACTGGTTAGTACACTTCCAGTCTTCTAACACCGCAACCTCCTAACACATATTTCCACCCTCACAAGCTCACATACACTCCTACACTCTCACAAACATAGAAGGTATCTAATTCCTGCACACAACACTCACTGCACTGTTTGCCACTAAATAGTATTATAAAGGAATTTTATAAATAATAAACAAAATAGAGTACAACCTTGGATCCTCAGTGGGATCTATGGAGTACACTTTTGTTTTTCTGGGAACAGTGACGATGGAGAGTTGATATTTTACTCCATTGACGATCTGACGATGATCAGGATGCTAATGGAAGTCTTCGGTTGGACGGCAATTCGGCTTTCCTAAGGTAAACTCTGGTTCTCTAAATGTATAAAAAAATTGGGTGGTGAGAGAGTATGAATGAAGGAATGATCCTTCTATTTATAGGTAGTGGAATGATCCATTCATGTGCGCATATGTGATGCTCGCATGAAAAATTGGCACATAGGAATGCTACGTTCATGACTTTGTTGGACGCAGAGGCGCTGCGCCCGAGAAGCTTCGAACTAAATATGGTGTAACTGTACTGTTGGGCTACGGATGAGCTGACACGTGGCAGTTGTTGGAATTTGTTTGTTACTGAGATATTGGATGGTTGACACCTGTTTATGAGCAAAACTGAGTCAATGACATGTGGCACGTGTACATTGCTCAAAGATCTTGATATGTTTAAGAGATTTTAGATTTGATGTATCTGGGAAATCCAACACATGAAGAGACTTGGCATATGACTTATAGGGATTAATCGCAAGTTTGGGCGCATGGCTTTAGAGGAGCATACAAATCTTTAGGCATATAGCTTTAGGGCACATGCAAGGGCCTGGTCAGCCATGTGTAAATGCACAGCTATAACCGACAAGAGAGTAATGATTACGCCTCTTCATTTTCTGAAAAAACTTTCAACAATTTAGTTTTTTAGACGTGTGCTGCTGACTTTTGTCACTCAGCATTAAATGCTTTGATGGGCAATGAGCTTTGTATAGGCAGATCTTTGTTGGGCACATGTACCACAGAGTGCATCAGCTGTGGGGTGCATGAATCGAGGGAGCGCATCAGTTGTCGGGCACATCTTCTTTTATCAATATTGTTGAGCATTTGGAGGTTCAAATTAATGTTTTGACTTAGCTAAATTTGAGATGGAAGATTCATTGCCATTAATGCTAGATTTATCGCATTAATTTCGAGGAGACTGATACTTGGTGCATGGGTTTTAGTTCTGTCCAGGCCTATAAATAGCAGTGTTGGTGGTGAAGAGAGTTTGCTCGTTCTTATTTCATCCAACTTTTCATCAAAAACTGTATTTCATCGATCCTTCTCCTTGGCGAGTTGGCACGATGTGTGTTGTGGATCTCCTTGTTCAAAGTAGCTTTAATTTTGGTAACAAACTCCTTCAGAAGACTGAGATGCGCCAAGTTATCTACGGATAGAGCAGTTCGTGCTCGTGTACCTTACTGGCCATGTTCTTCTCCGAGATGATGTCGAAGTGTCAAGTTCAACACAGGGTTTGGGTCTGATGTGCCTAAACCTCGTTATGCTGGAAGAGCCAGAGGGCGTAAGTGATGCACCTGTGCTGGGACGAAGATGTGATTCGCTCGTTGACGAGTAAGTGATTCGCTCATTATAAGGAAGAGATGCGCCTATGCTGAAACGTCAAAGTGATGCGCCTATCCATATCGTTTAGACTAGGCTATAGTAGACATTCTATGTAAATAAATAGCCATGTAATATATTTTCATAATCAATAAAAATCCTCTTTCAAGAGTTTTTATTTACTGTCTTTGTATGATGCGCTAACATTACTTTGCGTCCTCGGCTTATATTGTTTGTGGCGCATAATTTTTTTTGCCTCTGTGCCACATGAAATCCATGCTTCTGCAAGATCCCCTTCAAAGATTTCAAAAGTTTAGACCAATTTTGAAATACTTTGAATAAGAAGCATGGTCATTAGGTTTCGTTTAAGCGAATGGCCTTTGACCATTTTCTAGTGCATGCTCTGGTAGGTGCATAGTCATCTCCACGCATGACTGCTTGGGCGCATTGTCATCTTCGTGCATGACTACTTTGGACCCAGTTATTAATAATGACTCTTCGATTTTCGATAAATAACAATCTTTTTTCGAATATTTAGAGATGCCCTTTTACGAACTCTGAAGCATTATTGCTGACGTCACGTCATATCGGGTCACGTGCATCCCAGGCCTATAAATAGGCGTTTGATAGGAGAGAGAGGGCTTTCTACTCTCTTTTTCAAACTTTAGTTTTCCTTTAGAGTTTTATTCTCCTTCGAAACACCAATTTTTGCATTGGCCCCAAAGCTTCTTGTACCGCAGCTAGTAAGCCCCAAGTCGTTGACATGACTCATCCTGACATGTATGGGAAATTCGTTGGTAAGTGGCCTCTATTGTCGATGTCTCCAAAAGAAAACACATAGACAGTTTGTGTACGGTTCGAGGGCATGGATGGGCAACCATCTTGGAACATGCGCTAACCACCCATTTGGAGCGCATGGGTGTAGCTCATCGGGCAATACCCAGGAGATGCACCTAAGCTTTACTTTGCTGATGTGCATGGACTTCCGTCCTGGAGATGTGCCGAAGCTTCATCTTTCTAATGCGCATGGACTTCGGTCCTGGGGATGCGCTGTGGAATAACTCAGCCAATGCGCATAACTTTTGCCTTGATGATGTTCAGTGGCTTTGGCCTTCACTGATGCGCATAACATTAGATGCATTGACACCAGGTTGCACATGACTTTTTGTCTCTCATCAAAAAGTCCATGTTTTTGCTAAACTTTTTGCCTTATGTCTTTTTGTAGTATCTATGACTTTGCCTCGTTTGAACGTGATTCTATTCGATTATTCCCAATGCCAGATAGGTCTGGACTTTAATGAAGAAGTGGTGAATCTAGCCAAGGCTGTGATTATGTTGGACCAGCCACCAGAGAGGATGGTGCTGATCGAGGAGCAGCCCTCTTCCTTTCTCCAGGCCATATTAGAGAGGGGTCTAATCTGCGATGCTTGGAGTACGATCGAGTCTTTCTTGAAGCCTCAGTTCATATTTGGGGATAAAGTGCTTTTTCATGAAGCAAAGCTTTTGAAGATAAAGGTGGACTAGTTCTTCGAGGCGAAGGGTCTTCGCATGTACGTGCCGAAGGTCGAACGTAAACTGTCGCTATCTGCCAATATTGTAGGGCCCTAGCTATAATTGAATAGCCCTCCCTCTACTGCCTCTACCCTAATGCCTGCAGATGCTACCTAAACTAACCCAAAAACACTTCTCCCTATGTCACGACCCGCACCCTAGAGTTAGGGCACGAGAACGTAACAACGCCCAGCCTACGCCGCAGTGTCGGCGGTAGAACGCTGTCCTAGGTCTCAATGCATCTAACAGTATAAGACTAAACAGTTTATACTCCCCGAATGGGGGTGACATAGCAGAATGTAAACTCAATCACATCTAAGGTAGAGCATAAAGGAAGATAGATAAAACATGAAATCGAAAAAAGATACAACAGATAGAAGTCTAAGTGTCTAAGGTACAAACTCATAATACATCTCAAAGCTCAAATACAGTAATCCATAAAATAAATACAACTCCAGACAACTGAGAATAGCTAACTAAACAACCTCTAATGGGTCTCCTCTAGGCTAGCAGGCAATTTCTAAGCTATCTGTAAAATTTGTCAACGTATCCTGTCAGGAAAATGAGCAAGTACAAACACCAACAACAGTTCCATATGAATTGAGAAATACTATAAGAGACAGTAATAATGAAATACAAGACAAAGATATCGGCGACTTGGGAACCATTTGAAAGCCGAGTTACAACCCTTAAACCAAATAAGGACCGGGGTTGTAACCCTTCTTTCAAACAGAACTTAGTCCCATAACCATGGCACAGTATGAAAGCAGGTAGAACAGGTGAGTTCGACGACTTGGGAACCATTTGAAAGCCGAGTTACAACCCTTAAACCAAACAAGGACCCGAGTTGTAACCCTTCTTTCAAACATAACTTAGTCTCGTAATCATGGTACAGTATAAAAGGCAGGTAGAGCATATGAGAAATGAATCATAGCATGGTGAAAGTACAGTAAGTAAAGGTGAACTGGAATGTAAGATATGACAACAAAATATAAAAAGTGATTTGAACTATTAGGGCAAAATGTGATCGGCTGGGAAATACGGAAAGGTTATCCACTTGGCCCGGCAATCACACGAACATCTCTGGAAAGGGTCATGCCGTCCAACCTGGATAACCGGCACGGGGTATCTGCTACACCCTACGTGAGGTGAGGGTGGCACTAGCAATATAGAGTAACACACGGAGGCTTTGATCACATAACCCCTAATAATTCCCCTCTATCTCCCGAATAGTATTACGGATCCGGACATGGCACGTCATGACACAGGTTTCGAGAGCAGGGGGCCAGTCCACTCCCAAATCAATGTCTATACAAGTACAGGAACACGGAAATATCTCATACCCATATACCAAGAAAGTCCAGGAATAACATCTCATGACTGGATCCGACGTATACTAGTCCGTGAACCGTCGTGTCGGGAATCAAGTAAAACACTACGACTGAATCGGATATAGTAGATATCAAGACAATAAAAACTATCAGTGAATGTACTCGCCTGCGGTCCTGAGCTGATAAGTATAGAGGGTCCAACTGAAGCCACAGAGTCCTATTTAAAGCAACACAGGTTACAAGGTATCTGGCTCCTAATTAGAACAACACAAATCACAACATGTCCAAAAGGGTAATATAATGCACTACAATGCATTCTACATGAATCTAGGTCAACTAGGCCAAAGTCAACCCTTGGTCAACTCTGGTGAACTGCACTAGTCAAACTAGGTCAAACTAGGTCATGTCCTAACCCAGCAAGTCTTACTAGGCCTAACCAAGACTATCCTAGCAAGCACACATCAATACAAGGCTATACAATCCAACATACACCCGACTCTATATAGCATGCAATTATTCAATACTCAAATAGGCAAGAATTCACATTAGATATACACTAGGTAATCTATTACTTTAAGCTATACATGTCTACACATATATACACATGCATATATTGGTATTCAACATTAGGTCTATAATCATGGCATTTCAATGGCTATATAAACTTATATATTACAATACAATATGCTACCATATATATAATATACATACATAGCTAAGTTAACTATATTCATAAATACTTATTTAAGAGGCTATGTGTGTGTATGTGAACATGGCAAAGGGGCAAGTGAGGGTTAAATGGGCATACATAGTGTATACATATCAGTAAGTGAACAAAGTGTAAGTAAACAAAGTGTCAAGTGTGACAGTGTCAACATAGTGTAAGGGTACATGAGGTAATATAGGATTTGTGTTAACATAGAACATTACATCTCATTAACTTGTATATTGCATACATTACATCTATTATTACATTACATTTATGCTTGCATTCATTCATCATTCATTTATTCTCTTGCACTACTATATGCACCATACATTACATACTATGGAACCTACATATTCATTACAAGCCATACTTATACATGCTTATATTAGATAGGATACTTACACCTCATACATCATTTATTTAACCATTTACTCATACTTGCATTCTCTATTTAGTTACATAATATATATACATTAACATGGGTTAAAATCAAATAGAACTTTATATTACACACAAGGGTGCACAAAATGCATATGCCGAATAGTAACTCCTACTAATAATCAATACTGTACCAACTCAGCATGAATTAAATTCTAGGATTAAAGTATGTTATAGATCTATGTGTTAGCTTTCCGAAACTTCAAACGGATCGCGTTTTTGTTTTCGGAAACTCCCGGAATCGCGAAAACACCGAGAACGCGTTTGTCTTTCGTACAGCTGACACTCAAATAATTCTCCAGAAAGTTACAGGAAAAAATAGGCCTATTAATACATGTTTTTGGAAAGCTAACTTCAATACGCTTCTTTTAAAAAAAACGGGATATTAAACCGAGGTTTGAGCTAGAAGTTATGACATTTCTAAGTTAGGGCTGAAATTAAAAACGTGGATAAAAATTATGACGGATTTAAATAGTTTGAGCCAAAAGAATACACAATATATATCCTAATTATCCACAACAATAATAGCAATAATAATATGAGGAACCACACTCACAAACTTGATTATATAATCGTCATGAACCATTTATTACATATATAAATATAGATACACTCTTATTATAATATATATATATATATATATATATATATATAAATCTATATATGTAACATGAACACATCCACAACACAAAAGACACTCATATGACCTCCAAATGGACACAAAATGGACACAAATGGAGATACAACCGTGTGGGTCATTCCTATGGGTTTACAATATTCCTATATGCATGAGAAAATGAAAAGAAGAAGGGATTTATATCTCCCGGTAGATCGAATCGAAGAAAAGCCTTCCCGGAGCGACACCGACACGTTGAGATTCCAAAAGGACACGAACGAGCTCCGAATCCTCCCAAACTTGGCTAGCTCCTCCCTTTCATGGAGTAGAGGAGAAAAGAAGAAGATTTGGTGGAAGAAGGAGTTGATTTGGTGGAGAAATGATAGAGATTTGCTCTCTAGAAATTTGGGGAAGAAAAGAGAGAGAAAAATAGATGGATAATGACAAATGGGAGGCTCAACCCTATCCTTATTGTGGCTGGCCATAAAGGTGGTTTTGTCCTATTAGGAAAAGTCCAAAAGCCCTTTTTTCTAGTCTATTTACTAATACATTGGTAAGGGGTTAAGTCGGGGGCAGTTTGGTCAATCCTAAAACACTAATCCATATTAATACTAACCAAAATAATTAGTCTAGTCACTAACTAAAATTAATATCATGTGGACAAAAATTAATATTATGTGGGCCATGCCTAACTAGTGTGTGGGCCCGCTAGAGTCAAAACTACCCCGGATCCCCGATACAAGTCGGAATGAGTTAAAATTCGAACCCGACTCAAATAACCCCAAAACAATATTATAAATAATAAAATAAATTTCAACCCCAAAATAATATCATAAATAATAAATTAAATTTTAAAAATATTCAAAAATATAAAATGACAAAAATACCCCTGTTTCTGAAAACTGGGGGTGACAAATCTATCCACCTTAAAAAAATTTCGTCCTCGAAATTAAAACAAAGCAACCACAGGAAACACATGCAGAAAACAATCTCATTCAAATACTTTTCAAAAAAAAATTAGCAATAAAAAAAATCTCCTTGAGGCACATCAAACATTTATAAGTAAAAACTGATACGTGTCCGATACGGACACAAAACCATCACACCTATCAAAGGTCAAAATTAACAATCATCAACGCAATAAATATCAATATAATTCAAGGAGGTCAAATGCAAAATATCCTTAGGCCAGAAATGACATTTAAACATCCTAATCACATTGTTAGGCTCTAGGTCAAACAGTCTCTAGGGTTTCACTAGCAAAACATCAAAATTACAAGTCAAGATTTTAAATAGTTTTAAAATGATTTAAAAAAAATTACCAAAAATTATATCATGATTTAAATGTCAAATCAATAAATGACTAAAATTACAAAATTTTAAAATTACTCTCATTTTAGAAAATTGGGTGTTACAAGTCTACCCACCTTAGAAAAATTTTATCCTCGAAATTAAAATGTCCATACTCCCTCTAGGTCAAACCCCCACAATCAAAGTCCCAGATTAAAACAAATCATGTGATCAAAAGGATGATATACAGGGTCATTACATACGGTGGTAGTGAAAGTCTCATCTAGGTATACTAGTCATGCTAAACCAAGACGGTCATAGGGTATCAAACACACAAGAAATCTAGAGTACTAAAGTAAAAAAGATACAGAAATAACAAATCATCAAAACTGTAAGACAGTCTACCATCCTATGTGAAAGCTGGTACTCATAAAAAAATATATATAAATAAGAAAGGTAACTTCCAATAATCTAAAAGGGTACAGAAAAATCTATTTCAAAGTTAAAGAATTGAAAGTCACTTGCATTGAAATCCAATCACAATATATATATAGAGAGCGTTAGAGAGGGAAAAGCTGGCATTATGTAATGTTATATGGTTTGTGTGTGTATGGGTGTATGTGAACAGGTTAATATGGTAAGATAGTAGGCATGTGTGTAGACGAAATATACATAAAATTGTATATGAGAAATTGGGTTTTCAAAACAACGGCTATCAAGTTACACTAATCATGGCATATTGGTTAAACAATCTACAGTATGCAACTTATTTACTCATAACATGCATGGCTAACCTTATAAATATATATATAAAGAGGGTAGTGTGTGTGTGTGTGTCCTTGTACAGGGTTATAGCCTAGTATTGAAAGGTTAAACCCAGTTTTAGTTCAGCATTTACATGCAAAGTCTGAAAATAAGCTAACATTTAAAACAGTAAAATATTAACATAATGCAGTCTCAGATTTTAGGGTTTTGAAACATCGCAACCCATCTCAATGGTCCTAATACATCCTAACATGATAGAAATGAAACCCTAACATACTATCCATACATTTATCTATGCACACAGTTCAATATTACATGTTAAATCTGAAATTTAACTAAACATGGAAATCAATGTAAAAATGTTAACATGTAACTAGTTTTCAGAATTTGGGAGAAATTTGAACATTAAAAACCAACTCAATGTTTATCACAACTAACATGTAAGAATATGAAACCTAAATTTATATCCCTACTTCCCACAAGGTATATAGCTCAAATATTACAGTTAAGAAATAAAACAGCAATTTGAACTAACATTTGAAATCCCACATCAAGGGTTAACATGCACACAGTGTCAGATTTTACAAATTTAAACACAAAACTCAACCAAAATTTTGAATTGAAACCCCACGTATAACATACATGTGTAGTGATGTAAACATAACTAATAATATGAAATTTATATTTAAATTACGAATTTAAACAAGGAAAAGCAGAGAACCGGAAATATTAGGGTTTTGACAATTTAAACATCAACAACATATTAATATGTATTTAGACAGGTGGGAAATTAAGTGTAGCATGCATACGTGTCAGACAAGTATTTGTGTCCACTATATCTATATTCACATGACCTAATATAAAAACCGAATTCTATATCAAGAGCAACATTTAGAATTCTACCAAGATTGCAAAGTAGGCGATTGATGTAATCAAGGCAGTTTTATTATTATTATTTAATACAAGAATAATAGCAAGAAAGAAATAATGATAAAATCTGTTTTGCTTATCTATTTAAAGAAGAACCATTTTGAAATACAGAGCTAAATTATCAAATCCAAGATAAAGTCTAGCAAAATTATCGATTCATTATATTAAGAAGAACTCATAGCAAGAAGTTACGCAAAGGTTTATAAAATAGGAAAACCTACTCTTAAGTTAAATAATGAGAAGCAAACAAAATAAAACAATTAATAATTAAAAAAAATTTGAAGGACAGAAACAAAAGTAGAGAAAATATGTTTCGAAAACATTTAAGGTATAATCTGATAATCATATGCGTCTGTCCAAAATCATGGTACACTAAAATCCTCGTCATACTAGTAAGCAAGGCTACGATAATCACAGAGTCCTCGACTTAGGCACATACCTCTAAAATCATGGTATTTAACATTTTCGCGATGCCGCTAGCTTGGCTGCGAAAACCTTAAATTCCTACACCCGAGGGATATATCCAAGTCAAACTATATGTCCTCACCATGTTGGCTAATATGACTGTAGAAGACTAGACTCCATAACTTAGATGACCAAGCCCATATAATTTCATCTTGACAAAATTAATTTAAATCAACAATGAATACTCAAAAATCAATTCAAATTTATCAACGAACATTAAAATCCAAAAATGAACAAAAATCCATGAAAATACAAACTCGGATGCAACAGCTATCATCAAAATTTAAAATTCAATAATCATCCTTTAAAATCAATAAATATAAACTCAAATTCAATAATAATCCATCAAAATCAAATTCAATAGCAGAAAGTAAAGATAAATCAATCAAGGAAAAAGAGTTTTCAAATCGAAGTTAAATAAGATTCTCAAGGGTCGTCACAGGAATCTCTCAAGGGTCCTAACTGTGATTGAGTACCTTCAAAATATATCCTAATCCTACTGCAGGCTGTAGTGGTACTCTAGTTCGAATACCACTACACTTTTAGTCTCGACCTGCATGGGCCACCACTAAAAACGTGTCACGACCCGCACTCTAGAGTTAGGGCACGAGAACGTAACAACGCCCAGCCTACGCCGCAGTGTCGGCGGAAGAACGCTGTCCTAGGTCTCAATGCATCTAACAATATAAGACTAAACAGTTTATACTCCCCGAATGGGGGTGACATAGCAGAATGTAAACTCAATCACATCTAAGGTAGAGCATAAAGGAAGATAGATAAAACATGAAATCGAAAAAAGATACAACAGATAGAAGTCTAAGTATCTAAGGTACAAACTCATAATACATCTCAAAGCTCAAATACAGTAATCCATAAAATAAATACAACTCCAGACAACTGAGAATAGCTAACTAAACAACCTCTAATGGGTCTCCTCTAGGCTAGCAGGCAATTTCCAAGCTATCTGTAAAATTTGTCAACGTATCCTGTCAGGAAAATGAGCAAGTACAAACACCAACAGCAGTTACATATGAATTGAGAAATACTATAAGAGACAGTAATAATGAAATACAAGACAAAGATATCGGCGACTTGGGAACCATTTGAAAGCCGAGTTACAACCCTTAAACCAAATAAGGACCGAGGTTGTAACCCTTCTTTCAAACAGAACTTAGTCCCATAACCATGGCAAAGTATGAAAGCAGGTAGAACAGGTGAGTTCGACGACTTGGGAACCATTTGAAAGCCGAGTTACAACCCTTAAACCAAACAAGGACCGGGGTTGTAACCCTTCTTTCAAACATAACTTAGTCTCGTAATCATGGTACAGTATAAAAGACAGGTAGAGCATATGAGAAATGAATCATAGCATGGTGAAAGTACAGTAAGTAAAGGTGAACTGGAATGTAAGATATGACAACAAAATATAAAAAGTGATTTGAACTATTAGGGCGAAATGTGATCGGCTGGAAAACACGGAAAGGTTATCCACTTGGCCATACAATCACACGAAAATCTCTCGAAAGGGTCATGCCGGCCAACCTGTATAACCGGCACGGGGTATCTGCTACTCCCTACGTGAGGTGAGGGTGGCGCTAGCAATATATAGTAACACACGGAGGCTTTGATAACATAACCCCTAAAAATTCTCCTCTATCCCCCGAATAGTATCACGGATCCGGACATAGCACGTCATGACACAGGTTTCGAGAGCAGGGGGCCAGCCCACTCCCAAATCAATGTCTATACAAGTACAGGAACACGGAAATATCTCATACCCATATACCAAGAAAGTCCAGGAATAACATCTCATGACAGGATCCGACGTATACTAGTCCGTGAACCGTCGTGTCGGGAATCAAGTAAAACACTACGACTGAATCGGATATAGTAGATATCAAGACAATGAAAACTATCAGTGAATGTACTCGCCTGCGGTCCTGAGCTGATAAGTATAGAGGGTCCAACTGAAGCCACAGAGTCCTATTTAAAGCAACACAGGTTACAAGGTGTCTGGCTCCTAATTAGAACAACACAAATCACAACATGTCCAGAAGGGTAATATAAAGCACTACAATGCATTCTACATGAATCTAGGTCAACTAGGCCAAAGTCAACTCTTGGTCAACTCTGGTGAATTGCACTAGTCAAACTAGGTCAAACTAGGTTATGTCCTAACCCAGCAAGTCTCACTAGGCCTAACCAAGACTATCCTAGCAAGCACACATCAATACAAGGCTATACAATCCAACATACACCTAACTCTATATAGCATGCAATTATTCAATACTCAAATAGGCAAGAATTCACATTAGATATACACTAGGTAATCTATTACTTTAAGATATACATGTCTACACATATATACACATGCATATATTGGTATTCAATATTAGGTCTATAATCATGGCATTTTAATGGCTATATAAACTTATATATTATAATACAATATGCTACCATATATATAATATACATACATAGCTAAGTTAACTATATTCATAAATACTTATTTAAGAGGCTATGTGTGTGTATGTGAACATGGCAAAGGGGCAAGTGAGGGTTAAATGGGCATACATAGTGTATACATATCAAAGAGTGTCAAAGTGTAAGTGAACAAAGTGTCAAGTGTGATAGTGTCAACATAGTGTAAGGGGTACATGAGGTAATATAGGATTTGTGTTAACATAGAACATTATATCTCATTAACTTGTATATTGTATACATTACATCTATTATTACATTACATTCATGCTTGCATTCATTCATCATTCATTTATTCTCTTGCACTACTATATGCACCATACATTACATACTATGGAACCTACATATTCATTACAAGCCATACTTATACATGCTTACATTAGATAGGATACTTACACCTCATACATCATTTATTTAACCATTTACTCATACTTTCATTCTCTATTTAGTTACATAATGTATATACATTAACATGGGTTAAAATCAAATAGAATATTATATTACACACAAGGGTGCACAAAATGCATATGCCGAATAGTAACTTCTACTAATAATCAATACTATACCAACTCAGCATGAAATAAATTCTAGGATTAAAGTATGTTATAGATCTATGTGTTAGCTTTCCAAAACTTCAAACGGATCGCATTTTCGTTTTCGGAAACTCCCGGAATCGTAAAAACACCGAAAACGCGTTTGTCTTTCGTACAGCTGACACTCAAATAATTCTCCAGAAAGTTACAGAAAGAAATAGGCCTACTAATACATGTTTTTGGAAAGCTAACTTCAATACACTTCTTTTAAAAAAAACGGAAGATTAAACCGAGGTTTGAGCTAGAAGTTATGATATTTCTAAGTTAGGGCTGAAATTAAAAACGTGGATAAAAATTATGACGGATTTAAATAGTTTGAGCCAAAAGAATACACAATATATATCCTAATTATCCACAACAATAATAGCAATAATAATATGAGGAACCACACTGACAAACTTGATTATATAATCATCATGAACCATTTATTACATATATAAATATAGATACACTCTCATTACAATATATATATATATAAATCTATATATGTAACATGAACACATCCACAACACAAAGGACACTCCTATGACCTCCAAATGGACACAAAATGGACACAAATGGAGATACAATCGTGAGGGTCATTCCTATGGGTTTACAATATTCCTATATGCATGAGAAAATGAAAAGAAGAAGGGATTTATACCTCCCGGTAGATTGAATCGAAGAAAAGCCTTCCCGGAGCGACACCGACACGTAGAGATTCCAAAAGGACACGAACGAGCTCCGAATCCTCCCAAACTTGGCTAGCTCCTCCCTTTCATGGAGTAGAGGAGAAAAAAAGAAGATTTGGTGGAAGAAGGAGTTGATTTGGTGGAGAAATGATAGGGATTTGCTCTCTAGAAATTTGGGGAAGAACAAGAGAGAGAAAAATAGATGGATAATGACAAATGGGAGGCTCAACCCTATCCTTATTGTGGCTGGCCATAAAGATGGTTTTGTCCTATTAGGAAAAGTCCAAAAGTCCCTTTTCTAGTCTTTTTACTAATACATTGGTAAGGGGTTAAGTCGGGGGTAGTTTGGTCAATCCTAAAACACTAATCCATATTAATACTAACCAAAATAATTAGTCTAGTCACTAACTAAAATTAATATCATATAGACTAAAATTAATATTATGTGGGCCATGCCTAACTAGTGTGTGGGCCCGCTAGAGTCAAAACTACCCCGGGTCCCCGATACAAGTCGGAATGAGTTAAAATTCGAACCCGACTCAAATAACCCCAAAATAATATCATAAATAATAAAATAAATTTCAACCCCAAAATAATATCATAAATAATAAATTAAATTTTAAAAATATTCAAAAATATAAAATGACAAAAATACCCCTGTTTTGAAAAACTGGGGGTGACACCCAAACACCACTATTGCTCTAGCCTACTGCTCCTCCTGCGGCTGCCAATAGCATCAGGCAAGTTCCTGGAGCCTGCAACAATGTTGCACTACTGTTGCAACTCACATCAGTCCTTGAAGACTAGTATTAAAAGCAACTGCACTGCAGTATATTCCCTATAACAATTGTCTATGCTTCTCTAGACCGCTGCAGTTCCTACCTTCCGCTCACCAGTACACACATACTAATTTCATGCATACACATACATGGACACATGTGCTCTGCCTAACTGCAATCACTCTTATTTCCCCTCTATATTCAGATACATTCCTATAGACATCTAGACACATTTCACGTACATAAGGATAACAGTCACAATATTCAGGTATAGGTATCCAAACCATTATGCATATTCATATATATATATATATATATTATGTATCAGGTGCAAAATGTCGATGACTATACAAGTAAAAGTGCAACGCGCCCAAAAGGGAGAAGAAATAACGACAAAAGAACGCAACGCCAAAACCAAAAAATCGTACGCAAAGGAGTAGAGGCTAGGATAATGCTGCCCAAACGTTGTCTTCGGAGTGAGTATAGCGCCTCCATGCTCGGAGGCTCTGACGGATGACTTCACTTAAGAGTTGGTAAGGAAGAAATTGACGCCCCTCGTACCTGTACTTGTTCCGGTTTGTACACAGAAACCAAATGCCGGCGGCTGCGATGATCTGACGGCCGTGGGAGCTCCCCCACCTGGCAAGGAGATCATTGAAGCCTCCTGGGTGATGAGTCTGCCAGAGTTTAATGTTGAGGCTGGTCCACAGCTGTGTAGCCAAGTCCCCGGAATGGAGTACGTGTTCCACCTACTCCTCGTGGGGGGAGGTACAATAGTGACATCGCGATGCCAGGCTGTAGCCGAAAGAGATGATAGAGTCATCTGTGGGAAGTTTTTGGTACTGAGCTTTTCAGATCAGGATCGACCATTTGTGAGGGATGCACGATTGCCAGTAAGGGGTAACGAAAGGGAAGGGGTTGCCGGTCCCTCTGCCGACAATCCTAGTGGAGGTGAGCCAGAAAGAGCTGCTCGGGTTGGCTGACTACCTAAGTGAGTCCTGTTCGTTGGAGATCTGCAAATTGGCTTCTGCTAGATTGTCGGCCAACTTTTGCCTGATCTAGTCTCAGACTCTGTACCAAATCCAGTCGGTCGCACTGTCCCACAGGTCACGAATCTCTCCGATGTGAGGGTTGTTGACTGTGAGGAGCGCTTCCCCCAGCCAGCACTCAAGTCTAACCGACGAATGACTGTTGCCCAACCTCAGGCAGATGTGAGGTTCATCGAGCTTGCGTCCTCTGCAGATGTGCCATCAGGTGGTCGAGGATCTGTTGTTAACTAAGGCCATCGAAGGGTGAACGAGTCTGAGGTATCTGGCCTTCATGAACCTGGTCCAGAAAGAGTTGTCTGTGCACAGCTTCCACCATAACTTCATAGAGCATGCGTCCACTAAGTGATCCATTCTATGAAAACCCAGACCGCCGTCCTCTGTAGGTTTAGCCATGGTAGACCAACTGGCCCAGTGGTACTTGTCTAGACCAAGACTGTGTCCCCAAAAGAATCTGGAGAAGAGGGATTCGTTGGAGGAGAGAACCTTCTTGGGAGGGCCGCAGACGGCCAGGGTGTAGATAGGGATGGAGGAGAGGACGTGTTTGATTAGAATCATCAATCCGCCAGGGGACAGGGTTGTGTTGTGCCAGCCCTCGATCTTCTTCCTGATAGAGGTCACTAGGGACACGAAAATGCTGTAGTTGGACTTGCCGTAAACTAATGGGCCGCATAAATAGAAGAACGGAGGATATGCAGTAGTGAAGGAGGTCAAATTAAAGAGCCTAGTTGAGTGGTTCCAGTCCACTTTGTGGTGGGTGTAGATAACACTTTTGTTGTTATTGACTCGCTGACCAGAGCATGTGGCGTATCTCTTCAGCATTCTGTAGACAACGTCAACGGAACCGATATCTCCAGAAGAGAAAATGAGTACGTCATCTACGTATGCGAGGTGGGTGATGATAGGGCAACCAGTGGTGGTGTGGAAGTGGTAGAATTGAGGATTGTTGATCATGCTGTTAAGATTTCTACTGAGGGCTTCGGCAGCAATAATGAAGATGGTGGCTGACAGTAGGTCTCTCTGGCGCACGCCTCAACTGGAAGGAAAGAAGCCTTCCGCTTGACCGTTGATGATGGTGGAGAACCAGGAGTTGCTGACTAATCGGAAGACGATGTCGATCCAAGGTTTACTGAAACCAAAGTCTCTGAGCACCCAGATCATGAATTACCAGTCCATGCGATCGTAAGCTTTCTCCATATTGAGTTTGATGGCGATGTTACCACCTCTGGAAAGGAATTTCATGCAGGTGACCATCTCTTGAACAAGGAGGATGTTGTCGATGATGTTCCGCCCCTTGATAAAGACACTCTGCTCTATAAAGATGATCCTGGGCAGGAGGTCGGACATACGATTGGCGATGATCTTGGAGATGATCTAGTTGGTAAAGTTGCATAAGCTTATGGGCTGAAAGTCTTTGAAGGTTTTTGGGTTGTCTTTTTTGGGAATGAGGATGAGGTTAGCTCTAGATATGGATTTAGGGTATCTCGCTCCTTGGAAGAAAGCAGTAGTGGCTTCAAGCAAGTCTAGAGCGATGATGTCCCAACAAGATCTGAAGAAAACCCCGTCGAACCCAACCGGCCCGGGAGCACTGTGAGCGTCAAGAGCCCAAATCGTCGACTTGACTTCTTCTGCTGAGGGAGTGACAAGAAGCAGGTCATTCTCTCTATCGGTGATGATATTGGGGATCTAGGAGAGGAAGTCCACGTCCTTGGTAATCACCTCTTTTGCGAAGAGGGTCGAGTAAAATTGCGCCACGACCTCTTGAATGCTCTTCTGGTCTTGGAGCTGAATACCGTTATCGTCTGAGATACGGTGAAGGTTGAGCTGTTGTCTACGACCCTTGACACAAGTGTGGAAGAAATCGGAGTTGCGGTCCCCTGAAGGTCCCAGTCTAGTCTGGCCTTTTGTTTCCAGAATTCTGTCTCGACCTTGAGTCGAGACTTGAGAATAGCTCTGGCAAGATTGAGCAATGCACGCGCCTCCATAGAGGTGTCGGAGACGACCCGAGTTTCTGCTCTGGTCACGTCGTCCTCTGCGGTTCTGATGGCCTGAAAGATGTTGCCGTATGCGGCCTTGCTCCAAGAATATAGTGCCTTGCTAGTAGCATGAAGTTTGTCCGCCACTCCAGCCACGAGGTCTAAAATATCGACGGAGCTCCAATCCCCTGTCATAACTGAATTGAATTAGGGGTGATGTCTTCAAAAATCTAAGAATCTGAAAGGTTTTTTAATGCGATGGGAGTTACTTCTGATCTCGATGAGGAGAGGAGAATGATCCGATTATGTGGAGTTAAGGCGGAAGAGGTTGGATACGGTACCCATGTCTGACCAGAGGGCGTTGATCATAACGTGATCCAGACGAGAGTACTGCCGCTAGGTACCTTCCTGTATGTTGTACCAGGTGAAAGCGTTCCCGAGAAGGGGATGGGATGGAGTTGGGCATTGAACATGAAGTTGTTGAAGTCTTCCATGGCCGGAAGCGAGGGCGGGCGTCCTCCAGACTTCTCGGAACTATAAAAAATTGTGTTGAAGTCGCGGAGGCAAATCCACGAAAGGTTGTTGAAGGGAAGGTGGGAGGTTAGAAGGTGATCCCAAAGGAGCCTGTGCTCAAAAATGTTACAGCTACCGTGCACCACCGAGAGGAGAGAACGGGACCAAAGCACCGGGTGCACCACCCAGCAGGAAAGAGCCTATTCCGAATCCTGAACAATGCCAAACTTGATCCCAGCTACGAAAAAAATCCAAATGTCGTGGCATTCGGCCACCCCGGTCTGGAATCCAATTTGGAGCTGGATGCCTCTCAGTCTCTTCTGAGGGATTTTGGGTTCAATGACCACTAAGATGTCGATACGGTGTGTTTTCATGAGGCTGATGATTCTATTCAGCATCGGTTTGTTGGCTAGCCATCTCACGTTCCTTGAAAGGATGTTATGAATTTGGGGGGGGAGGGGGTTGCGGTTGTGGAGCTTGGCTGCGGACCTGGTAGTCCTTGTCGGGTGCTGTTCTTGATTATTTTTTTTCTTCTTCTTCTTGTGAGATTTATTGGGGGTGTTGTTGCTATCGACTAATGGGAGAGGCACACCACATTGGGGGCAGAGGAACTGGTCCCGGAGTCTTTTGTCTGGTTGTCGACGATAACTTCTTCGGATCCTTCGGATTCAGCTAACGCTGACATGGGGTTGTTGGGGTCCGAGAATCCAGCTTCCTCGGTAAGTCTCTGCCTTTCTGTGACCTCTCGGTCTATGGGAGGAGAAAAGACTCTGTTATAGTCTTTTGGGTTAGACGAGTAGGGGATATCAATTTCAGGAGCTGCGGGTTACGGGTCTTGGGTTACCCCTTCGGGACTGGGGACCCTAGAGATAGAAGTTAGTTCTATGACAAGTCGTGAGTTTTTGGATGTCATGGTACTCTTCATGTCGGCCTCTGGATTGCTGGGTGATTGTGTTGTGATGATGGTTGGGTTTCCCGGTGCCTCTTCGTTGTTAATACTGGCTTCCAAATTCAGAGCTTCGAATCTGTTAGTGGTTGGTATCGAGTTGGGTTTTGGAGAGATGAGATTGCCCTGTTCAGTGGGAGGGAAGGTGATAGCCTGGGTCGTGTCTGAACTATCATCGAATATGAGGTGTGAGTTTGTGGAAGGATGGGCACGTTGTAGCTCCTCTAGTTGCTTTTACGGGGGGATTCTTGGAGGAAAGTTGTTTCTTTTGTTTCAACTCCAGATGAGCTTTGAAGCATAACTCGGTGAGGTTTCCTCTGATGTGGCAGTGATTGCAAAAGAGGGCGTTGTTATCGTATATGAGAGGTTGGACATGAGTCTGGCACCCTAACTCAATATTGATGGATTTGGGAAGATCTTTGGAGATGTCTAGTTCCATGTAAACTTTAGCATAGTTGGCTCTGGTGAGATTCCTGGTTTCTTCCGCCATGGCCAGAAATGTGCCGAAAGAGTTTACGATTCTTTTGAGCGCCGCTGGGATGAAGCAGATCAGAGGAGTTGGGGAGGGTGACCCAGGCTACCACGATAGGCGAGTCCTCTTTTGGATTGAGGGTCTGAGACCACATGACAACTGTCATGGTATTGGAGTCCACCTTGCTGGGGCCATGGGTCAGGGCGGTCCGTTGGTCTTCAACCGGAGATAGATAAAGTAGAATGTTTTTGGGATCCAGGGATGCGACCCTTTATGCCGATGTGAAGTGCCATTTTGCAATGGCCTCTTGGACTTTGGCTAGTTTGGGACACCCTGAAGAGAATTGGAGCATAAAGGTGAGGGAGAACTGCTGGTACAGGGATGTTAGATCAGCTTCGAAGAAGAGGATTGATAAAGGTTGTCCCGCTGGAGGTGGATGTAGTGCCCCATCCCGCTCATTCAATCAGAGGAATAGGAACGCTGACGGTAATCGGACTTATCCTTGCAACGGCTACTCGAAGACATCGTTCGATCGAGGCAACCGCTCGCTCAGGTGAGGTAGTTTCGGTGAACTCGCCTCATCTTTGCCTTCACTTAATAAATTACATATTTTTAACTTGCACAAGTAGGCTTGATAATAAAAGAGACGAATCCACATAGCTAAAGGGAATAATCCCGACGGGTCGAATTGAGTTAGAATAAGGAAAGGTCCGAAACGATCGTCTTAGAGTTGGTACATAGCGTGCTTTGAAAATGGTACTTGGTCCTTCGTCCCGTGGCTTGGGAGAAGGAAGAGTTGGTCTTCGCCACAAGCTAAGAGTTAGCCAAATTTATAGGCGTCGTCTGAATAAATGCTTCATAAAGCATGCACGGTCTCTTCGCCCAAGGCGTGGCATAGCCTCTGCTCGCCGATGGGTCAAGTTGTATTGCACGGCTTCTGCCATAAGTCTAGGCACCTCAAATAACTTTGTTGTTCAAGTCGAACGCGTGCACGGCACCTTCCTACGATGCAAGGCTAGACGCAGCCTTTGCTCGTCAAGTTGTTGCAAAGTAAGTTAGGCGAGTTACGTTAAGCTAAAAGGAGTAGTAGCAGGCACGACCCTATGAGTTATATAGTTGGGTATAACCACATAGTCTCACGATTATAAGGCCCGTCATATGGAGTATGACTTGGGCGGTGGTGTCACATAGAGTTTCAAGTTGGTCTAAGACACGGTGGCACGGACTTAGTGTTTTAAGGCAAAGGCCATGGTTGAATTCTTGAGTTTGGAAAGTGTTTCAAATAGAATGCTCACGACTGGGTCGTTGAGGCAAGAAAGAAGAATACTCACGACTGGGTCATTGAGGCAAGAAAGAAGAATGCTCGCGACTGGGTCGTCGAGGCAAGATCTCAGATGTGAGAAGTATTAAAATTAGCCCTGAAAGAGATGGTAACACTAGAAGTAGCTTTGATTATGTGAGACGTCAGTTCGAGTCGAGTCTTGTATAGTCATTGGACAACTTGTACAAGGTAAAATATATCTGTTTCTCGAACGGCGACCCCGGCGGCCCAGGGGAACCGTTGCGATAGAGACATTCATACCTATGCTGGATGACCGCACGGGTTAGGAGGGGACTTGCAGCGGAGCTAGCTACCCGCACTGGCAAGGAGCGTCCGTCTAATCAAAAGCTAAAAGGGAGTCCATTATAGGGCTGGGCCCTAGTGACTAGTTCATATAGATGAGTCGGCATGGGCGGCGATCCACGTATATGCCTTTGGATTGAGTCGAGTATTGAGTGTAGTATATCATGGAAGTTGAGTTGAATGTGTGTGTACAGTTGGAACACAAAATGTTGGGCCTAAGATTTGGCTGTAACGTAGGCGACGTGCTTCTGCACGAGATGTGGCGTCGAGTCTTAAGTTGTCGGCATATAAGTTACATAAGTTGGTTGAGTTGTTTGAGTTTTAGTCAGGAAACCGCCGCAAGAAAAAGTTGGTTGAGTGACACTAACATTCACAAGTCTTGATTGGGTCAGTTGGTGATCAAAGTAGCAAGGGCCGCGAGGCGGCGATATGGTTTAGTCACCCTGAGTTGCGAGGCACGACACGATGGATTCCTAGCACAATCACATGGAAATGGAGCCTCATCGCGTAGTTGCTTCTTTGATTTAGTGCCGTAAGGCAAACACGACTTGATAGGGTAACGTCGATGTTGCAAGCACGGAATGGTCTTGAAACACGAAATAGGCCAAGGCGTCTGTCATAAAACTGATCCTAAGGCAAGAGTAGAAAGACAATTGACAAGAAGGGACTATGCTGCATAAAGTAAAATAATGTATCGGTTTTGTATGGGTGGGTGAGGAGCTCATTCCACCAGTACAGTTGAGTACTGACATCCTCATAGTTTCTTTGTGCAGGTACAGGTAGAAGCTCGTGGCACGGAGCTCACTTGGATCCGTCGAGGCACAGAGTTCCTAGGCGATTCGAAGCGCGTGGCCGTATGGAGTAAAGACTTATACAGGACATAATGTATGGACGTCGCCTTCCGAAGCTCCCGCTGGTTCGAGACTTGTATTGAGAGATGAGAGAGAGCTGAGTGACTTGTAATGTGAGATGAGTGAGCTTGAGAGACTTGTAATCTTGGCCTTACGCCCATTGTAATCTTTGTTTCAATATCAATAAAAGAGTGTTTTGCAATGACTTGTGTTTTGTTCTAATTTTCACTGTTATTCTTCAATGTCTTTGTATGGGACTTCTATGTGACGACCCCGTCGCAGCCGCTGAAATCGGCCATTATGGAACCCGCCTTGCACGAGAACAATCTAGGCTCGTACGGCATCACGCCTTAGCGAGAGCGATCGCTCCTACGGGAGCGGGGCGTGACATAATGGTATCAGAGCATGGCTTTACGTCCTTGGACTTTCGATTGAATTCTTTAACTCCGTTATTTCTGCAAACTCTGAATTGTGCTTCCGCAAGTTGATATCGTTCGTACGCTCTCTCTCAATTGTCCCATGGGATGTCCATACAATGTCTAACTATTTTGCAAAACATAGGCGAACAGTTTTTGTCAAAACGAAAAGATGGTTCGCGTGAGCTCGATTGGCTAAGTCGGGTTGGGCATATACACCAAAGTTGCGTCGACCTTAGAAAAGTCGAGTACGGGAATTGAATTGTGTCGAGCCAGAATTAGTTGAACTCGATTGAGTAAAATGAGATGACTATCGATAGGGGTGCTATCGAGCGACGATAACATCGACGTGATATAGATGAGCGTGATTGGATATTGAGGAATTGTTCGAACGAAAAATTTGATGAAGTCGATTTTTATTCGAATGATAAATTGAGGATTTGTTGAATAACTTCATTCCTGAGTGGTGTATGCGATAGTCTCAGAAATGTCGATTGATCAATTGAGGATGCAGAGTGTCGATGAGTCTATCAGCAAGCGCTGCATTATGCAAAGCCGTAGAGCGAGTATCATTGAATAAGTTTAGTCTTGAAGTTTGAAGTGTTTATTCGAATATACTAGAAATGACGTGTACGGAACGTGTACGGGATTGATGATTGCGCGAGTACGAAACGCGAAAACGATTGAGTAGACAAATCAAATCGAGGAAAAGCTAAGTTGTTTTGAACGGATGACTTGATAAAGGGAATCAATAGGTAAAATCGTATAGAGAAAGCTAGCACGATAGGAAGATAGCGTGCATGAAAAAGTTAAAATTTTGTTGTTACATAATGATTCTGAGGATTGGAATGTATGTCGTTCGATGATTGAGTTAGCAAGAATGATGCGAATTGAAGAAATACGTTGGTCAATGAAAGATAGACGGATGAATAATACACAAATTTGGGTTTGAGGAAATTGATGTTGTGAATGATTCGAGTGATAATGATCGAAATTGATTATGAATGTTGAGGAGATTATCCATCCGGATGATAGCATCATTCGTACGACTCGAAATTGGTTGCTAAGGGAGATCGTCAGGTTACGCATATCGTCGATGGTATTGTGGCGTATCAAAGATCGATATACGATAACTCGGGGGTACTCTGACTCGGCGAATGATGATCGTGCAAGTTTTATTATTCGGTTGGATGCTATACTTAGAATTTTGATTGAGATGAATGTTTGATTGTGTCTTGATGGTTACGCGGATAACCACAGCGTCGACATTCTTGTCTTGGGCGAGCGCAACTCTAGCCTCGTACATGCGTTGCGTCGGATTTGGGGTGATCGTTCCGCGTGAGTGCTGGCATGGTGATTCATGTCGCAGGAATGATCGAACTCGGAAAAATCGAGATGCGGCAACTTTGATTATCTCGACTGTTGGCTTGATGCGAAGATAAACTCGAGAATTTGTAGGACTTATGATTGACGAATGAATGAAACTTGAGGATTGAGTAGGTCAAATCTGTGCATCGAGAATGAATTAGTCTGGACACAAACAAGAGTTACGTCTCGATGAGGATGATTATCCCGCGGGAGCGTTGCATGGTGATTCATGAACCACCGTGGATGATCGGACTCGCGTGAGATCGGGACACAACATATTGTTGAGTCGGATGACCTTGTGATCGATTACGTGAATTGGGATGAATGACTTAGGGAGTATAAATGTGAATTATGGTTTAGCGGTGAATCGTGTCGTAGCGTGCTTGACTTGGAACGATTAATAGGTAGATTATGTCGAGCGTGTTCAAAGAGATAGACTATACGAAATGGCTTGATGAACGAGCGATGTGTTCTTATCGAGGAAATCGGTTGGAATGTGAGTTATCCTAGGATGGCTTTACTGAACGATTTGGACCCCTTGCGACAAATCTTGGAATGTGCGTAGGAAATCAATGATCGATGTTTAGAAAGCGGAGTGATGCAAGCTTGGGTAGAAAACCCCGTACGATCGATTTGGTTTGACCTTAGAATGGGGTCAGTGTTGATATCGTTGTTTGGGAACTATGATTCCATTACTAACGAAAGACATAGCCTAGCGGTTAGGCAGACGTTCCTGTGCGAAGCAATAAGAGTTATGGAGGCACCACTCGCGAGTATCGGTTGACATGCATGTATATCAAGGACGCTTGAATATGTGCATGATCCGACTCGAGTGGTAATGGCAGAATTTGCTATCATGAGGCTTGGCTGAAATGCATGTATTTCGAGGACACCTGGAATATGTGCACGATCCAACCAAGTGATACGTTGAATTCAAGTGAGATTTGAGGAACGAAAAAGTGTTGAGGATTTTGAGATCGTAAGTTTTGAAGAAAGGATCGAGGATAGCACGAGCGTGGCTCAGATTTGAGAAATGCATAGGAAAAAGTGTATGCGAGAGTCCGTGAATGTTGAATAAGTGATAAGTCGATGAGTAAGTACTCAGTTAGTTTCGAGGACGAAACTTTTTCTGAGTGGTGTATGATATAGTGCCCGTCTCGCTCAGTCAATCGGAGGAATAGGAACGCCGACGACGATCGGACTTAGCCTGACATCTCTCGGTCGAGGCGACCGCTCGCTCAGGTGGGGTAGTTTCGGTGAACTTGCCTCATCTTTGCCTTCACTTAATAAATTGCATGTTTTTAACTTGCACAAGTAGGCTTGATAATAAAAGAGACGAATCCCGACGGGTCGAATTGAGTTAAAATATGGAAAGGGCCAAAACGATCGTCTTAGAGTTCGTGCACTGCATGCTTTGAAAATGACACTTGGTCCTAAGTCCCGTGGCTTGGGAGAAGGAAGAGTTGGTCTTCACCACAAGCTAAGAGTTATCCAAATTCATAGGCGTCGCCCGCATAAATGCTTCATAAAGCATGCACGGTCTCTTCACCCAAGGCGTGGCATAGCCTCCGCTCGCCGATGGGTCAAGTTGTATTGCACGGCTTATGCCATAAGTCTAGGAACCGCAAATAACTTTGTTGTTCAAGTCGAACGCGTGCACGACACGTTTCTACGACGCAAGGCTTGACGCAGCCTTTGCTCGTCAAGTTGTTGCAAAATAAGTTAGGCGAGTTACGTTATGCTAACAAGAGTAGTAGTAGGCACAGCCCTATGAGTTCTACGGTTGGGTATAACCACATCGTCTCACGATTGTAAGGCCCATCATATGGAGTATGACTTGGGCGGTGGTGTCTCATAGAGTTTCAAGTTTGTCTAAGACACGGTGGCACGGACTTAGTATTTAAAGGAATGGGCCACAGTTGAATTCTTAAGTTTGGAAAGTGTTTCAAATAGAATGCTCACGACTGGGTTGTTGAGGCAAGAAAGAAGAATGCTCACGACTGGGTCGTTGAGGCAAGAAAGAAGAATACTCGCGACTGGGTCATCGAGACAAGATCTCAGATGTGAGAAGTATTAAAATTAGCCCTGAAAGAGATGGTAACACTAGAAGTAGCTTTGACTGTGCGAGACATCAGTTCGAGTCGAGTCTTGCATGGTTATTGGAAAACTTATACAAGGAAAAATAAATCTGTTTCTCAAACGGTGACCCCGGCGGCCCAGGGAAATCGTTGCGATAGAGACATTCATAGCTGTGCTGGATGACCGCACGGGTTATGCGGGGACTTATAGCGGAGCTAGCTACTCGCGCTGGCAAGGAGCATCCGTCTAATCAAAAGATAAAAGGGAGTCCATTCTAGGGCTGGACCCTAGTGATTAGTTTATATAGATGGGTCGGCATGGGCGGCAATCCGCGTTTATGCCTTTGGATTGAGGCGAGTATTGAGTGTAGTATATTCTGGAAGTTGAGTTGAATGTGTGTGTACAGTTGGAACACAAAATGTTGGGCCTAAGATTTGGCTGCAACGTAGGCGACGTACTTCGGCACGAGATGTGGCGTCGAGTCTTGAGTTGTCGGCATATAAGTTGAATAAGTTGGTTGAATTGTTTGAGTTTTAGTCGAGAAACCGCCGCAAGGCAAAGTTGGTTGAGTGACACTAATATTCACAAGTCTTGATTGGGTCAGTTAGTGATAAAAGTAGCAAGGGCCGCGAGGCGGCGATATGGTTTAGTCACCCTGAGTTGTGAGGTACAGCATGATGGATTCCTAGCATGATCACATGGAAATGGAGCCTCATCGCGTAGTTGCATCTTTGATTTAGTGTCGTAAGGCAAACACGACTTGATAGGGTAACGTTGATGTTACAAGCACGGGATGGTCTTGAAACACGAAATAGGCCAAGGCGTCTGTCCTAAAACTGATCATAAGGCAAGAGTAGAAAGACAATTGATAAGAAGAGACTATGCTGCACAAAGTAAAATAACGTGTCGGTTTTGTATGGGTAGGTGAGGAGCTCATTGCACCCGTAAAGTTGAGTACTGTCTGTTGGCACATTGATTTTGATCATTGTTCACAATAACCCTTGTACGTCTTTAGTTTGTACTTTTCATAAGCAAGAATATAAGAAAGGAATCTCCATTCCATGACGCTTATCAAAGAACATGGAGCTCTACAATTCTCCTATATCAAGATGATGTTATACAACAACAAAGAGAAATGCCAAAGACTATGAAGCAGTCCATACAAAAAGATCAAACTTGGAGACTACATAGAAGACGGTTCTTATCCTTGTTCTTTTCTTGAGTCTGTAAATGTCTAGGAAATCTTTGTACGTACTTTGTTAGGATGACAATGTTAAAGAAAGAAATGGTGGAATAGTCATTCAAAGGAGGCAAAAAATCCGCCAGATTTTTGGACAAATCCGTCGGATAATCCGATCACTCACAGCAAGTTAGTGAGCCAATGATCGGATCATCCGACGGACATACGCAAAAATCCGCCGATCGCTCACAGCAAGTCAGTGAGCCAATATTCGGATAATCCGACAGACATCCGCATAAATCCGCCGGATAATCCGATCGCTCACAACAGTTTAGTCAGGCAAATGTTTGGATAATCCGACGGACATCCGCGGAAGTCCGACGGATAATCCGAGCCTCTCACAGCAAGTTTGTAAGCTATTGTTCGGATCATCTGCCAGATTTTCGCTGAAATCTGACGGATAATCCGCTTGACTTATTTGCAACTTTTGAATTCAAATCCAACGGCATCTGGCAAGTGCATTTAATGCATCTAACTGCTCTTTTTATGACTGTTACTGTTGACCGGATAATTCGATGGATTTCTGCTGAAATTCGGCGGATAATCTGGTTGACGGCTGAATTGCCTTTATGACTTTGGATTTGTATAAAAGGAGCTTTAGTCTCTCCTCTTAAAGGCTATCTCTTACAAGCTTTAAATTTTCTCAACCACAAAAGAGCTTCACCATTAATACTCCACCAAGCTTTCAAATTGTCATCCTCTTCCAAAGTGCTAGAGTATTTACGAGTTATAATCATCGATCTTCACGTGTTAGAAGATCAATAAGTTCTCTTCTCATTTGTTTGAAGTTGGCGAGCCTTCGTAAGAAAACTCCTATGTTGAAGTTGGCGAGTCTTCGGATCAAAACTCGTATTGAAGTTAGCGAGTTCTTCGGATCCAAACTCGTGTGTACTATTTTATTAAATAGTGGATTTAAGCCGGAGAGATTTTCGGGATTGGATTGCCTCAAACGAGGATATCAGGATACATCTTGTGTTTGATCTTCCTTCTCTTTACTTTTATTTGTCATATATTGTTTCTGTTGCTCTAGTTAATTTTATTTCCCTATTCACCCCCACCTCTAGGCTTCTACAATTGGTATCAGAGCTTTGTTCTCTTGATTTAGATTTACACCCTTTGAGTGATCCATGGCCTCTAACCCTAGTATCAACACCTTCCACAATGAAGGACACTCCACAAATAGGCCTCCCCTATTTGATGGAACCAACTATAACTACTGGAAGATTAGGATGAGCATTTATCTGAAGTCCATAGATTTTAATTTATGGAATTGTGTGATAAATGGTCTTCCTACTACTTCTAGAGTTATTGAGGATATTGCTTCTGACACCCTTAGGGACACACTCACTGAAAACACCAAGAAGCTTGCGAGTCGAGATGCCAAGGCAATGAATGCTCTTTATTGTGCTCTCTACTTGCAAGACTTCCAATGAGATTTGGAAGTTACTTGAAGTCACACACGAGGGTACTTCACAAGTGAAGGAATCCAAGATTAGTAGACTCACGCAAGAATATGAGTCCTTTAAGATGAAGCATGATGAATCTATTACTTGCATGTTTACTCGTTTTGGTGATATTATTAATCCTTTCTCTTCTCTTGGTAAGGAATATCCTGCTCATGAAAAGATCAGAAAAATTCTTAGAGGACTGACGAGAGTTTGAAGTCCTAAAGCTACCACAATCATTGAGGGGAATGACCTGACAGTCATGAACCCTGAGACTCTCATGGGTAAGCTAATGACTCATGAACTCGATATGAAGGATCAAGAGGAATCCTCCATACAAGTGAAGGAGAAGGAGAAGACCAAAGAGAAGGAGAAATCTCTTGCTCTCAAAGCTACAAAGTCCTACTCCAAGGATGGCTCCGACGACAATGAGTCGGACGACGATGAAGAAATAGCTCTCACAGCTAAGCACTTTCAGAAGTTCCTTAAATTCAACAAAGCTAACCGCTTCAGAGGGGACAATGAAGAAGATCCGATGTGCTATCAATGCAGAAGACCTGGACACATCAAGAGGGACTGTCCGATGATAAGAAAAGACTCAAGCAAGTACGAGAAGCCTAGCAAGGGAAGCTCGTCCTCCAGGAAATTCACCAACACAAGCATTTGGTGTGAGAGTGACGCAAGCGACTCCGACAACGACAAAGAGTGCAAACACAATGCCAACGTTTGTCTCATGGCAACCGATGAGGTACTTGATGATCTCTTCCTAAATACACTTACTTATGATGATTTGGAGAAAGCTATCCTTGAATTGCATGAAGAGCACAAAGGTGTTAGGAATAAATATAAGAAATCTCTAAAAGAGATTGATGCTCTTCAACTAGAAGTAGAAAGACTCTCAAGCATCATTATTGATGTAAAGGTAAAATCTCCTGCTTCTGACACGGATGAAATAGAGTCTTTGCGACTCAAGTTTCAAGAATCTCTTGATACCATCAAGAAAAAAGGATGATAAAATTCAATCCATGAGAAGCTCTCATGAATTTGCTATGCACAAAGTTCAAGATGCTAATAGGAGAGAATATGACACTTCTATTAAGTATAATGATCTTCTTTTACAGAGTAAGAAATTAGGTAATAAGAACACTACTCACATGCATGCTCCGAGACACCTCCACACTTATCACAATGCTAGGCATACTTCTAACATGAACACTACACACAAATCCTTTTCTAACATGAGGAAAGGACCTTTTGTTAAGAAAAACACTTCGCATCATGCTTTTTATTATCATCATCATAATACTAATGCTAGAGCTCCTCGCACTAGAGATTCATATATGCATGATTCTCACATATCTTCTTCTAAATCCTCTATGATTTGCAATTACTGTGGCTTGCATGGACATACAACCAATTATTGTCATACAAGGAAACTTGTTGACAAGAAAGTTTTTATGTGGGTTCCTAAGACTAACACTCATGGACCCATAAGATCATGGGTAACAAAATGTTCATCTTCAACTTATGTTGTAGGTGAGGAGTCCTTCTCATGCTAGAAGCAAGTGGATTCTCGATAGCGGTTGTTCACGGCACATGACCGGGGATGCTTCATTATTTACAACGCTATCGATGAAGAAGGAAGGACACGTCTCTTTTCGTAACAATCTTAAAGGTCACATTATAGGGAATGGTAATATAGGTTCCCCTCCTTATCCTTGTATTAGGAATGTGTGTCTTGTTACTAATCTTAAACACAATCTTCTTAGTATTAGTCATCTTACCGATAATGGTTATGATATCAAGTTTGTTAAGCTCAAATGCTTTATTACCGATAGCTCTAATGGATCTATTGTTTATGAAGGAATTAGAGAAAACAATATCTATGTTTTATATCTTGTTGAAGTCACTAACAATGACAGGTGCTTAGTTGCTAAAAATGATGAGAGTTGGCTTTGGCACATGAGGCTCGGACACGCCAACATGGATACCATCTCTCGTCTTGCTACCAAGAAGCTCGTAAGAGGACTCCCAAGTATCCCGTTCAAAAAGGATATGGTGTGTGAAGAATACGAGAAGAGTAAGTTAACAAAGTCATCCTTCAAATCAATCAACTCTGTGAGTACTTCTAGACCTCTTCAACTTATCCATATGGATCTTTTTGGTCCTAGTAGAGTTGCTAGCCTTGGAGGCAAGCTTTATGCTTTTGTTTTAGTTGATGATTTTTCGAGATTTACTTGGGTTATTTTTCTTGCTTGCAAAAGTGATACTTTTCGTGAATTTGTTGCCTTTTGTAAACGTGTTCAAAATGAGAAACATTTTTCTATTAACAAAATTAGAAGTGATCATGGAGGAGAATTTGATAATGCCGATTTTAAAAGATTTTATGAAAAGAATGGTTTTGGACACGATTTTGCTTGCCAACGAACTCCTCAACAAAATGGTGTCGTGGAGAGAAAGAATAGAACCCTTGGCAATAAGGCCCGGGTTATGTTAAACCAATATAAGCTCCCCTAATATTTTTGGGCGGAAGCCGTTAATACGGCATGTCATGTTATAAATAGGGTCTTGATTAGACCTATTTCTAAGAAGACTCATTATGAGCTTTGGTTTGACAAAATTCCCTCTATTGAATATTTTAATGTTTTGGTTGTAATTGTTTTATTTTGAATACCAAGGATAACCTAGGCAAGTTTGAAGAAAAAGCCTATGAAGGAATATTCCTTGGATACTCTACTCATAGTAAAGGTTTTCGTATTTTTAATAAAAGAAGTCCTGTTGTCGAAGAGTCAATCAATGTCTCTTTTAATGAACTTAACTCTTCTACATTCTCCTCTTCCGAGGATATTGATGACATCTCGTTTGGGTTGGAGAACTCCTCTATTGAAGATCGTCCTTCTTCATCTAACAATGAAGTTGTGACTCCATCAAAAGAGTCTCCTCCTCTCGAGCCTCCTCAAAAGGATCTCCCAAAAGAATGGAGATTTGTCACCAATCATCCTAAGGAGCTTATCATTGGGAATCCTTCCTCCAGTGTTAGCACTAGATCTGCCACTCGTGATCTTTGTGCTAACGTGGCTTTTATCTCTCAAATAGAGCCTAAAAATGTTAATGATGCTTTTCTTGATGAATTTTGGATGATAGCTATGCAAGAGGAGTTAAATTAATTTGAGCGAAACAAGGTTTGGGAACTTGTCCCAAAACCTAGCAATCACCCTATTATTGGAACAAAATGGGTATTTCGTAACAAACTTAATGAAGATGGGTTAGTGACTCGTAACAAGGCCCGATTGGTTGCTCAAGGCTATAACCAAGAGGAAGGCATTGACTACGACGAAACCTATGCTCCGGTTGTACGTCTTGAATCCATTCATATGCTTTGTACTTTTGCTTGTTTTAATGACTTTAAGCTCTTTCAAATGGATGTTAAGAGTGCTTTTCTGAATGGAATTACTAAAGAAGAAGTTTATGTTAAACAACCTCCCAGCTTTGAAGATTTTTAATTTCCTAATCACGTGTTCAAACTTCACAAAGCCCTTTATGGCCTCAAACAAGCTCCCCGTGCTTGGTATGAGCGCCTTAGCTCCTTTTTTATTTCTTACAATTTTTCAAAGGGGAAAGTCGACACCACACTTTTTATCAAATCCCATGATGGGACTCTTTTATTGGTTCAAATTAATGTCGATGACATTATCTTTGGTTCTACTAACAATACACTTTTGGTAGAATTTGCTAAAGTTATGCAGAAAGAATTTGAAATGAGCATGATGTGTGAACTTTCATTCTTTTTGGGCTTACAAATCAAACAAGGACCCAAAAGGACCTTCATCAATCAAGCAAAATACACAAAGGATCTCCTCAAGCGTTTTGAACTTGACTCATCCAAATCAATGAGGACTCCTATGGCAACAACGACAAAGCTTGACAATGATGAAGATGGTACATCCGTCGATATTCGTAAGTATCGAGGTATGATCGGTAGTTTACTTTATCTTACTGCTAGCCGTCCCGACATTATGTTTAGTGTATGTCTTTGTGCTCGATATCAAGCAAATCCCAAAGAATCTCACTTAGGTGCCGTAAAACGTATTTTTCGGTATCTCAAGGGCACCATTAACTTGGGGCTATGGTAACCAAAATCCTCATCCTTTGAGCTTTGCGGTTTCTCGTATGCGTATTTTGCCGGATGCAAACTTGACCGAAAAAGCACTAGCGGCACATGTCACTTCTTGGGTAAATCCTTGATATCATGGTTTAGCAAGAAACAAAACTTCGTCGGTCTTTCTACCACTGAAGCTGAATACATAGCGGCAGGATGTTGTTGTGCACAAATCCTTTGGATGACACAGACACTAGTAGATTATGGTATTTCTTCTTCATGCATCCCTATTAAATGTGATCATACTAGCTCCATTAATCTCACGAAAAACCCGATTTGTCACTCTCGCACAAAACACATTGAAATAAGACATCACTTTCTACGGGATCATCAACTGAAGGGTAATATTTGTCTTGAATTTATTGACACCACTAATCAACTTGCTGATATTTTTACCAAACCTCTCTCTGAAGATCGTTTCACTTTTATTTGTCGAGAAATTGGCCTCCTCGATATCTCTATTTGACATCTTTCTGTCTTTCACAGATTTTCTGGAGGATTTCCGCAATCATCCGTCGGATTTTCCGTTCAATTCCAGCAGCTTTCTGACTAACAAGTTCGAAAAATCCGTCGGATTACTGCTGAAATCCGCCTGATTATCCGCATTTATTGATCTCCGCCAAAAACCGATCGCGAAAGACTATCACATTAATTAGATATGACCCACCACTTACCCGTATTTAATTCAATCTTATCTTCTTTCGAATATTTCGCCGGACTTTCGTATAAATCTGTCAAATTTTTCGTTTTTGTGGTGCAGGCGCAGAAACCGAAGCGTCGACTGCCTTCAAATCTGTTCCCCTTTCACTCTATCCGTTCCCAACCATTATAACCCCTCATTAACACCTCTTCACCCACTATAAACCTTTTCCCCTCTCCTTCCATCCTTCCATTCTTCCATAAATCCCTCTCACTCTCTCTTCCTCCATGGCTTCTCGCACCAAGCATCAACACCATGACGGAAGCTCCTCCTCCGCTCAGCCTCTTCCCCTTGCTGTGTTTGTTCCTTCTCCCATGCAAGGCTACATTCCACTCATCTTCAAGTCGGCTTTCCATTCCCGGGAATGGTTCTCCTTCTACCACAAAGCTCCAGTCTGCTCCGGGAAACCCATCTCGTGGATCAACTTCAAAGACCATCGAGATTACTTTCGCTTCTCCCGCATCGCTGCCCTCCTCGAGCGTCAGGTTGACTTCTATCCACATGCCATCCGCATGTTCTACTGCAATCTTGTTCCCGCCAAGGAAGGTCCTGAGTTCGAGACTAAGGTTGGTGGCGTGAAGATCATCGTCACTGCCGCATCCTTGGCCACCATCCTTGGTCTTGATGAACGCAAGGTACATCGTTCCCTTTCGGACACCATCGACCACATCTCCTTCTCTTCCGACATGTCTTATGAGGAGTTCCTTTTCAACATCTGCGGGGGCTCTCTTGTTCAGCGCCCGAACGATAAGGATCTTAGTCCATTTTTCCATGACATGTATCGCATCCTCTGCCACACTCTGACCCCGAAGTCTGGGAATATGGACAGCATGACTACTGAAGAACTCATCTGCATGTACTATCTGGTCGCCAGACAACCTTTCTCACTGGCCAAATCCATCATCTACACCATAATGCTCATCAGGGAATCTCATCATCGTTTCCTACTCTTTGGCATGTACATCACCATGATCCTTGAAGCAAATGGCGTTGACCTCACTCACTGCCCGATTAGTGATCCTCGTCCCTCCCCTCTTGCCAAATCGAAGGGACGTACTCGTGCGGCTCCTACTATTGCCCCTACTACTGCTCCTGCTGCTGTTGCAGGTGGACCTGCATCTCCTCCGGCAACTCTTTTTACTCATGAAGTTCGCCGCTACATTGATCGCAAGTTTGTCGATCTCTCTCTCTACCCATGAGCGTATTCAGGCCAACACTCGGGGACTCGGTACTCTTATCCACTATGGCTTTATGGACCAGGCCTACTATATTCAGCGCATGTTTGAGGAGCACACTCCATTTCTCAATCCTAACACTCCTCATCCAGATTTTTTGGGCCCTCGTTTCACTGATCCTAACGTCTATGGCTTCATGTACCCGGATGGCGTCGACCCTTATGGCGCCTTCACAACTGCTTCCGGGGATGATGAAGATCAGGAGGCCGGCCCATCTCATGCGCCTGACAGTTGACGATGCCTTTTTTAGTCTTGTTTTGTGTGGTCCTTCGGGGACCTTTCGTATGAGTTCTCTGCTGTCCTACGGGACTTTTAAAATATGCTTTTAGTTGTGTATTTTGTTGGGCTTTCATAGCCTCGTTATTGTACTCCTGCTTTTATTAAATGAAAGTTATATTATGCTTTTCTGTTTAGTATATTTTCTATCTTTTTTTCTCCATCTTTGATTAACTGACAAAGGGGGACAAATCGTGTTGAGGGGGAGATCCTTAATTACGGGGGAGCTACTTTCTTTATTCTTATTGTTTGTCAATTATCAAAATGGGGGAGTTTGTTGGCACATCGATTTTGATCATTGTTCACCATAACCCTTGTACGTCTTTAGTTTGTACTTTTCACAGGCAAGAATAGAAGAAAGGAATCTCCATTCCATGACGCTTATCAAAGACCTTGGAGCTCTGCAATTCTCCTATATCAAGATGATGTTATACGACAACAAAGAGAAATGCCAAAGACCATGAAGCAGTCCATGCAAAAAGATCCAGCTTGGAGACTACATAGAAGACGGTTCTTATCCTTGTTCTTTTTCTGAGTCTGTAAATGTCTAGGAACTCTTTGTACATACTTTGTTAGGATGGCAATGATAAAGAAAGAAATGGTGGAATAGTCATTCAAAGGAGGCAGAAAATCTGCCGGATTTTCGGACAAATCTGCCGGATAATCCGATCACTCACAACAAGTTAGTGAGCCAATGATCGGATCATCCGACGGACATCCGCGGAAATTCGCCGGATAATCCGATCGCTCACAGCAAGTCAGTGAGCCAATGTTCGGATAATCCGACGGACATCCACATAAATCTGCCGGATAATCCGATCGCTCACAGCAAGTTAGTGAGCCAAATGTTCGGATAATCCGACGGACAACCGCGAAAGTCCGACGGATAATCCGAGCCTCTCACAGCAAGTCTGTAAGCTATTGTTCAGATCATCCGCCGGACTTCCGCTGAAATCCGACGGATAATCCGCTTGACTTATTTGCAACTTTTGAATTCAAATCCAACGGCATCTGCCAAGTGCATTTAATGCATCTAACGGCTCTTTTTATGACCGTTACTGTAGACCGGATAATCCGGTTGACGGCTGTTTGCGTAGTTCATTTGAAAGTTGTATTTCTTGATTTTCTGACTTTTTTTAATAAGTGCAACTTGATTTTTTTTGACCTACAAGACCCCTTCAAAGTTTTTGAAAGTTGAATTTATTCAAAGTTTCGAAATACTTTGAATTTTGAATTTTAAATCAAGTTGTGCATGAGCTGTCTGCGCAATCGATCCCTACTTTTTCGGCACAATCTGAGGCGGTCGTTCTCTTTGGAAAAACTATAAATAGCTCTCCATTCCCTCTCTGTCATTCTTTACTTGTTGTTTCGAATTGCAAAAAAAAAAACTTCTTCATCTTTCCCGATTCTCCTCATCGATCTTCATGGCCCCCAAGCGATCCTCCGCCGCTGCCAAGGGCAAGGCCCCTGCCGAGCCTTCGGCTAGGGTTGTGCCCCGTCCATCTCGATATGAGACTGCGCATCCCGCTTTGCTAGGTAGATGATTCAATCGAAAACTCTTTTTAGAGTTTTTTCGACTTCACTGATCTTCAAAATACATCTCTTTTTAGAGATGTGATCATATTGCGCCACCCTCTTTAGGGTTTTGGTTGCACGAACTAATTATTCTTCATTTTTATGAAGAATATCTTCTTGTACGATCGGTTGAATTACGCTGGCAAAAGTCAGCACAATCGGCTGATTTGTGCAAGCTTTATCAGCGCAATCCGATGGTTGTGCAATCTGACGGTTGCGCAATCTGATGGTTGCACAATCTGATGGTTGCGCAATCTGATGGTTGCACAATCAGATGGTTGCGCAGTCTGATGGTTGCACAATCTGATGACAGAATTTTCTGACTTTGACTTGTACTAAATTATGTTTTCTTCTGTTGGATGCAGTGAATACTAGAGAAGATCCTGACTATAAAACTTTTGTAGGAACTCTTTCAGAATCTGAGTTCAAAGAGGACTTGTCCCACGTACTTTTTCTGCAATATACACTCCCATCCTCTCGCCAGACTATTCTGATAGCACAAGATAATGACACATTGCTATGCCTGATGAATGGACAACCTTTACAGACTGTTGATGCTGTCACCCACAGAAAACCTATGTTCCTGTTTGGTGAAGCAATTGACAAAAGTTCTCAACCAAGACCACGTGTTGAGAAGAGAACTTTTCAGTGGAAGGAGAAACTGATTTTGCTACCAGATATTGCCAGGTGTCTTCCTTTGGCACGATATGCTCATGCTAGCTATACCAGGAGAATGGACTGGGACATCACTGACTGGAAAAATCTGCGTCAAGAAGGACCGAAACAACAGAGACATGTTCTATAGTTCCTCAGAACGACACAGTACGGTACTTAGAGGATTGAAACCAGGGTGCATCCCTCCGGAGAATTCTTCTCTATTAATGTTTGTAAGGATCCCAATCTTTGCGAATGAGTACGCAAAAGTTGAAGGCAGTTACCCGGATCAAGACATCCGGTTGACAGGTCTGGTAAACCAAGACATCAAAAGGTGGAGCAGTATAGCAAATTAGATACAAGTTCAATTTAGAGACAAACTCAGAAAGATTGAACTGTATGAAGCGGTACATGCTACCGTATATGGCTTCTACCCAAACCCTCATCTGTTTTTAGCACTGGCAGAGAGGTACAATTACAGGATAGGGACGTTTATGACGCCCTGCAGAGAGATGGGGTTGGCTCTCCACGAGATGAAGTATAACTCGTACTTACCAATGGCAGACTTTCCTTACGAGGAGTATGTCCCTACCAATGACGAGTTACAGAGACTGGGTCTAGAGAATTCGAAGATGGTAGACGTCTTTGACGAGTTGTTATGCCATTACAACGTATGCTCTTTCTACTACAAGAGTGGCTCGTCTGGTACATGTTATTCTTCGAAATGGCTGACTTATCTTTTTTTCAACCATATCATTGAGAAAAAGACAAAAGAAAATGATTCCTACAATCCAGACTTCTTCCAACCTCTCACCCATAGCGAAGTGATAAAGCTAATGGATGAGAATAAGAGACTGGATACTTTGGTAGAGGATGAACATCAATATCCGCCTCTTAAAGTTGGAGATTATGTTGAGAGCCATTTAAGAATGGGCTACAAATCCATGTCCAAAGAAGCCCAATTAGCAAGATTTCTGACGTACTGGCTCTGCCGCTTCGTCATGCCTGGGGCAAGTACAGTAGACCGCTTCTACCGCGGTGTCCTTTTTGCTGCTGTCCGGTTAGTCTTTGGCTACCGGATGGATCTACTATCAGCGATGACTTGCAGAATAAATGCGGGTCTTTGTTTGTATGTAGATTCCATGCTTAAGGGTAAGTGTGATAAAGGTAATTTCCCCAGACTAGAATTACCTTACACTTATTTATTCGGATGGCTACTCCTGCACTACCCATCTCTGATGAATCCTGCCGTGGGGGCAGTGGATAGCAGTTTTCTGTGCCGGTTCTCACAAAGTCGATGGCTATATACTAGCCTGAGAGATTGCAGACGCACTTTAAATTTAGGCAGAGCATGGAATTTTCTTTGTACTCCCCCTCCAACAGGTTATGAATTCATGGCATCCAACATGGTCGACCTTGGGAGGCAGCCTATAGGTCGAATAACTTTTGAATGGTTGAAGGCAATCAGACCGTCACATCTCGTATATAGATTTGAGGAAGAATGCTTTCTGGAGCCATATTTGTCGAGTCGCTTCGCTCGACAATTTGGATATGACCAGTTCCACCTGGGGAATGCAATAACTTGCTTACGAGGAACAAGATACTTGATTGACGGAGCCAGAGCGTGGGCTTATTACAACGCTCGAGACATACGAGAAATGTTCTCGATGCCACAGAGGAATAATGCTGGTCCAAGAATGCTATTCACAGATTCCCAGTTTTATACAGCTGCAAACACCTTTGCCAAAAACTTTAGCCTTGTGAATAGTTTTACGACGGCAAACCGTCTGAGGAAGGGAGTAACTGATGTACTGGCTCCTAACAATGATGAAGAACACGAACCAGTGGATGATCTACTGGAGGCTTCCAGGGAAGTCAATTTCCCTGAGGAAGTTAATCAACCTATAAGAGTCTCTCTGAAGGTTGCTAAATCTCCGGTCAAGGAGAAGAAAAGAAGAAGAGAAGAGCCTCATGCCCCATTGTGAAGAAGAAACTAATTCTGGAACATTCTTCAGAGAACGTTACGACCAGATCTCAATCTCGGCAGCTGGCCGAGACAATTCAGCAGGAAGAAGCCACTACACCAACTTCTATTCAAAAATAGATCGAGGCAATAAATGTAGAAAGTCCTGAAACACCTCTACACAGAAAGAAAAGATTGGTCCGCAGAAGACAAGTTTCGTCTTCAATCATGATTGATGCTGCAGCGGGAATCACCATGCCCTCTCCAACTCCTGTTTCTGAGACTGGACATAAGACTCCTAGTCCAGAACAGAGGGAGGATATTGAGCAGAGGGAAGAACTGGACCAGAGAAATGAAGCTGAAGAGCCCAGGAATAACATTGTAGAGGAAGAGCATAATGTCGTACGATCTCCCTCACCTGCTGCAGAGACTACTCAACTTCCTCTTACCCCTGGAGCAACCCTTGCAGAAGAAGATCGTTTGATGATCGAAGCTTTATACGGCTGTGACTTCGGTTATCAAGCAGAAGCTGATCATACTGCTGATGCTGCTAGTGAATAGGTTCCCGAGGACAGCGAGAATGAGGAAAATGCCTCATCAGAAGCTGCTGATGAAACACAAAATCCAGAAGAGAATGTTAAAATCCAAACATCCCCTCGAAACACTCTGTCTTCTGAAAAGGAGGCTGAGGTGCCGAGATCTCCAGAGAAGGCTGCTGATGAAGAGATGGATTTGGAGAAAACTCCAGTTGCTGCTTCCGAAGGTATTATAATGAAATTAGCGATCTTCTTTTAATAAATAACTTGATAGTTAACATCATTACTTTTATCCCCACAGAACCCGGGTCCTCTTCAGCTCCTCAAACATGCATGGTCATAGTACTGGCAACGATAATTGCCAGTAGTAGCCGCCATTTATCTTGTGGCTCTGAAGCAGGGAGTAGCCAGGCTGTAGCATCTGAAGCTACTTCTGCTCAGTTAAAGTCCGTTCATGCAGATGATAGGCCTGTTGCTGAATCCATCCATAGTAAGACTGCTTTCACTTTTAATTCTCTTTAATAATAGCCAATGACAGGCAAAGTGACAGTATTTGCTTTTGCAGAGGAACAACCAGGAGGAGCAACCAGCGCCACTTTAGTTCCCTTATTCAAGGAGCCTACTGCTCAGACACGAGAGATTGAGCGTCCTGCGGTTTCGTCATCAACAGGAGTAGCTACGACTCCTGGTGCTCTGGCGACTAATCAGCTTGTCATCCAGTCGTTCACTAGATGCTTTTTCGAGTCCTTAGGACCACTGATTAATAGAATGATGGATAAAAAAGATGATGATTTTTACATGGTTAGAGGCCCGACCTCTTTCTTGGTGAATGCCATTCGGGAGCAAGGTGATGAAGCTCAAGCCACTTTCCTTGACCATATATTGAATGAGTTGGAAATCTCTATGAAGAATTATAAAGATCTCAACAAAGGGGAAGTAGAACCTTTGGTGCAGGTAGAGTTCGAACAAATGGCTCAAGCAGCTGCAATTGAAAGAGTGAACCTGCAAAATTTCTTGGATGCTTATTCTACAAAAGCTGCTGAATATAATTCCAAGTTAGAATCGGTGATCTCAACTGCTGAGAGGAGAGAGAAAAGAATTGCTGATCTGAGAGTGGAGATTGCTCGTCTTGAAGAGGAAATAGAAAATGAAGTTATAGAGCACCAGACAGTAGTCCAACAAATTGATGCTCTTACTCAGGAAAGAAACGAGTATGTTGCAGCACATAATGCTGAAATCACTCGCCGAATGGTCTCTATGCCCATTTTTAATGAAGAATCGGGAATGGAAGAGGCCAGGAGGAAAGTGATGGCATCACGTGAAGAACGGCTGAAGACTCTAAAACAACAGATCAATAATCTAATAAAGCCTCCATCTTAGTAGAAAGACCATTTTGTATCTTTTTGTCTTTCTTTATACTATGCATATAACGTCTCAAATTTTGATCAATAAAAGACATTTTTTTGTTGTGGCTCTATTATTTCTTGCGTATCTTATTCAGATACAAATAATAGCGATAGAAAATTTATTCAGAGGTACAGGACATGATATATTTATTGATTTTTAGAAAATAATTATATTCATGATATCTGCTCAGAGGTAATATGGACGTGGCAGAATATAATTTGTCGAATATTATTATTTCAAATAGACAACTTAATCGAGGATGATCAGTTACTGATGTGGATGAAAATGAACGAAAATAAATCGTCATAATGAACAGATAAATCGTCGGATGATGGTGAACGGATGAACCGTCAAGTGATAATGAATGAACGGGCGATCCGTCAGATGGATGTGAATGAACGGACGAACCGTCTGATGAATGTGAACAAACGGGTGAACCGTCAGATGATTTTGAATGAACGGACGAACCGTCAAGTGATAATAAATGAACGGATGAACCGTCTGATGAACGTGAATGAACGGGTGAACCGTCAGATGATTTTGAAAGAACGGACGAACCATCAAGTGATAATAAATGAACGGATGAACCGTCTGATGAACCGTCTAATGAACGTGAATGAACGGGTGAACCGTCATATGATTTTGAATGAACGGACGAACCGTAAAGTAATAGTAAATGAATGGATGAACCGTCTGATGAACGTGAATGAACGGATGAACCGTCAGATGATTTTGAATGAACGGACGAATCGTCAGATAATTTTGAATGAACGGACGAACCGTCAGATGATTATGTCATTTCGTTGTCTTGGGAATCTCTGCCTATAAATAGAACAGAAATCTGGAAGGACTGATCATTTCTACTTCTTAATAAAAATATGTCGTCCGATGATGCATCCAAGAAAGTCGAAGTCACCACAAAGGTTTAAGCGGGCATTGATGAACATCCGGCCGAACTGGTCCAATCAAAGCAGGCAGAGGCAGGCGAAGGTTCGTCTGCACCCAAACCACCACAAGATATCCTGGACTTCCTGCTTGAACTAGGAAAGACTGAAGAAGAAGAGGCCATGAGGATGGCTGCCTGCAAGTTCCTCGTGGGTTCCAGCAAAGATGTTCTTAGCTCTTTTGCTAATTATGTCTTTGATAAGGACGGCAGTGATCCCCATCCCAATGTCGATAAGGATGACAGTGACCTTCCTTGATATCATGTAACAACATTTATGATAAAATAAAATCAAACTTTATTTATGAATTGTCTGATCATATTTACATAAATTTATGTTACATTTATACATAGTATTTCTTTAGGAATTTGCCATTGATAGGCATCATTACAACTCGACCATCTAATTCTGCAAGTTGATGTGCTCCATTTGAAAAGACTTTGCTGACAACATAAGGTCCTTCCCACTTCGCATCGAACTTGCCTTTGCTCATGTGAGTCATAGTCATAGGACGCCTGACCGTTAGAACAAGTTCTCCTTGCTGAAAGGCTCTGACTTTAACTTTGCAGTTGAATGTCTTTGAGATGCGGGCTTGATACAACTCAATATGTTGTTGAGCTAATAGCCGCTTTTCATCGAGCGCTTCTAATTCTTGAAGTCGGAGAAGATCGTTGTTCTCTGTAGTGAGTTCATTAGCAATAGCAATCCTTAAGGAAGGAATTTGAAGTTCCAGAGGAAGAACTGCTTCACAACCGTACACCAGAGAGAAATATGTAAAGCTTGTGGGATTGCGGGCCGTAGTTCGATAGGCCCAAAGACATTCACCAAGCTTTTCACTCCAGTTTTGTTTGTTAGTAGATACAAACTTTTTGACGAGCTTGATAATAGTTTTCTTGAAAGCTTCGGCTAATCCATTAGCAGCAGGATTGTAGGCTGTCGAAGCGATATTGTCAATTCGATGATCATCGCAGAATCTTGTGAACTTCTGGCTGATGAATTATGGTCCGTTGTCATGGATGATTCGTCGAGGTACAACAAATCGATAGATGACATGGTATTTGACGAAGTTGATGACACTGCTGGTCTTGACTTCAGCCAAAGGTATAGCTTCAGCCCATTTGGAAAAGTAATCGTTATTGCTAAGATGAACCGATGTCCTCTAGAAGAAGGAGGATTGATGGGACCAATGATGTCCATGCCCCAAGCTTCGAAAGGCCAGGAAGCAGCCGTCAGATGAAGGAACTTCGACGGTTGATGAATGAAATCTGCATGGATTTGACAAGCTCGACATTTTTTTGTATAGTAGATGGCATCAGATACCATAGAAGGCCAGTAGTAACCCATGCATCGAATGCGATCGTGTAGCTTAGGACCGGGTTGATGTGCTCCACAAACGCCGTCGTGAGCCTCACGTAGTACTTGTTATGCTTCATCACCAGCTAGACAGCGCAAGAGTAGGCCGTCATATGTTCGCCGGTAAAGAGTTTTGGTGGTTTGATTGTAGTAGAATCGGAGAGACCGCCGACGAATACTCGTAGCCTCCTTGGGATCTTCAGGGAGTATGTCATGAACTACGAAGTCGATGAAGGGAGTTATCCAATCTTCACTGATAACATTGACTTCAGCAAGATTACTGAACTCGATATTACGATTATTTTTGACATAGAATAATTCTCGATTAGAGATAACCACCACTTGTTGTCTTCTGATGGGGATGGCTAAAACTGCTGCAAGATTGGCCAAAGCATCTGCTTCAGTATTGCAAGCTCGGCGTACATATTCGATAAAGAAAGCTTTGAATGATGTAGCCATGTTGATTGCTGCTTCAAAGTAAGGCACCAGATCTTGATGGCGAACTTCATAGGTTCCTCTAACCTAGTTAACAACCAACTTAGAGTCACCATAAACTTCAAGATACTCGATGTCTATTTGTTTGGCTAGCTGAAGGCCAATGAGTAGAGCATTGTACTCTGCTACATTGTTAGAGCAAGGCTCATCTAGGGAGTGGGCTCTTTGAATAACTGACCCATCGGGAGAGACGAGGACAACTCCGACTCCTGCAAAAATGGCACCATTGGGTCCGATTTTGGATGCACCGTCAAAGAATAGACGCCAAGTAGGAAATTCTTCGAAGACTGTGTTGGATTCCAAAGTCTCATCTAGAATTTTATCATATAGTTTAGATGTTTCTGGTACATGATGAGCTGCTAAGAAATCTGCCAGTGCATGACCTATGACGGACTTTTGAGAAACATATACCATGTCATATTGGGCTAGCAAAATGGCCCATGTAGCCAGCCGAGAATTGAGTGTACTGGGTTTCTTCATGAGTACCCGAAGAGGATTAACTCGGGATATGACATGAATAGTTTGGCCAATAATGTAATGCCGAGTCTTTTGAACAGCAAACATGAGAGCTAAGCATTCTTTTTCGACCGGACTATAACGGTGTTCAGCACCAATCATAGTACGACTGAGATAATAGATGGCCTGTTCATGGCCTTCTTTGTTCTTTTAGGCAAGTAAAGTACCCAATGAATGATCCATAGTGCGGACATACATTAAGAATGGTATGCCAGAGATTGGTGGCACCAAGACTGGTAGATTCATGAGATACCGCTTGATGTCGTCGAATGCTTATTGACATTCTTTGGTCCAAACGAAAGATACACACTTGTTCATGAGTTGAGTGAATGGTCTGCAGCGTCCAGACAGATTCGAAATGAATCTCCTGATGTACGCAAGTCGACCTTGGAATCCTCGTAGCTCTTTTAGGTTGCGTGGAGGACGCATCTCTTGAATGGCTTTGATTTTCTCGGGATCCACGCGTATACCCTTAGAGGTAAAACGTAGCCGAGAAATTTCCCACTAGAGACACCCAAGAATGACTTGGTGGGATTCATTTTGAGTTGATATTGGCGCGTGAGATTGAAGATGGTTCTCAAGTCTTGAATGCGATCTTCCTTTAGACGACTTTTGATAGCAATATCGTCAACATAGCATTCGATAGTCTTGCGCAGATGGTCTCGAAAGATGGTACTCATTGCTCGTTGGTATGTTGCATCAGTATTCTTGAGACCAAACGGCATTACAGTATAGCAATAGACTCCGCGAGGAGTACGAAAAGAAGTATGCTTTTCATCTTCAGGAAGCATCCGAATCTGATTGTATCCGGAGAATCCGTCCATAAAAGATATTCTTTCGAACCCACAGGTGTTGTCAATCATGACGTCCGTGATAGGAAGAGAAAATTCATCTTTTGGACATGCTTCATTTAGATCTCGAAAGTCGATACAGACTCGAACTTTGCCGGTTTTCTTTAGAACTGGGACAATATTAGCTACCCATTCAGGATATTGCTCTTTTCGAATAAAGCCACAAGCAATGAGCTTCTTGACTTCATTGTCTATTGCATCCATCATTTCTGGCTTAAAACATCGCTGTTGTTGTTTGATCGATTTTGCATTCGACTGGATATTCAGTTTGTGAGTAACGATTTTGGGATCTAGTCCTGGCATGTCTTCATAACTCCAGGCGAAGACATCAATGTATTCTTTAATCAAAAGAATTAATTCTTATTTGTCTTCTTCGAGAAGGTTCTTGCTAATGAATATTGGACGAGGTGACCCGCTCTCTCCTACTTCAATTTGAACTAATTGATCTTCAGTAGGAGGTTCTCTTTATTTAAATCGGAGTTCCTATTGGGTATCCATTCGTTGAGCCCAAGGATCTGTTTCAGAACATTCCTCAACATCCTCGTCATAGCCTTCTGGAAGTTCGACGGAGACCATGTTAGAAGATAAAGTCAGCCGATGAACTTGACCGATGCTGGTGTCAGAATCCTATGATCTGGAATCAGAAGAGTTAGAACGTTCCTCGCTATCCGATTCGGAGCCTGCTGGGGATAAAATCGAAGGAGAAGCATATCCGAGACCTCTTTTGGTCCTGTTGTAGTACATATCTGATTTTCCTTTTGGAACAGCTGTACGGAGAGGAGTATTTCTGCCCTTACCGTAGTTGAGGCCGCTCTTGAAGTCATAACCCATCTTTCGGACGATGTCTTTTGATTGTTGACTGTAACGACGGAGTTGAAGATGCCCCGTGTCGTTAACTTTGCTATCATCCGTATAGCTGAATTTTTGTTCCGGTCCTTTACTAAAAAGTATTGGACGTTTGCCTTTCTTACGAGTGGGAACAATACGATATGAATCCTTTGGGTGTTTGCATGAAAATTCTGTTTGAAGAGATTGCACAACTCCCATTGTAAATGACTGATACCTATCTAACATATCCAAATAGCATTTAGTATGATAAATGAGATCAGTATACTAGAAAGTAGGTGCTTTTTCATTGATTTATACATTAGTATTTACAGCAGGACTTTTAGCCTTAGCAGGCTTAGACAGGTTGATTACAAGAGGGGGAGAAGAAGAACGTGGAGGAGGATTAGCTTTGTTACGACGGAGGTCGATAACGAGCGGCTCAGAGGAGGTGAGCTCCCTTTTCTCCTTGTTATGAGATAGATCTATAACAAGTGGCTCAGAAGAAGTGAGCTGCTTTTTATCTTTGTTACGACGTAAGTCAATAACAAGCGGCTCAGAAGAGGTGAGCTCCCTTTTATTCTGATCGTCATCAGTAGATTGCTTCTGGACTGGCAAGTGAATAGCCAGTGGCTTGGAGGATTGAGGACGAGAAACACGCCCTTTGACAGGAATGATGAGGGTATCTTTAAGTACTGTTTCTTGCCCTTCTTCAGTATCCAGAGATAGGACAACCTTCATGAATTCGTCCTTGTACATACGTGCATCATTGCAGTATGCCTCAATGCCTTTGAAAGGATAGAGATCAGCAACTTTCTTCTGAACTTCTCCATTGTCATCAACATATTTGAAACATTGATGAAGAGTTGATGGAATAATGTTATGCTCGTGCAGAAATGGTCTTCCCAGCAACGCATTGTAGGAACAACCGTGATTGTCAATGATGTAGAAAGTAACCTTTGTGCGAAGATTGCCTATTTGGAGTTTTAGACGAATCTTGCCCAAAGGTTCACTCCTTCCCTGGTTGAAACAATGGTGGTGATTGTACTGGAAAGACTATGCACTGGGATCTTCAGCGCATCCAACAATGTCTTTAGCATAATGCTGAGAGCAGACCCTGGATCTATCAAGATACGATCGACTTTCATCGAGTCGACATATCCTGTATAGTAGAGTGGACGGTCGTACCTGTTATATTCCATCAACAAGTCATCTTGAGTAAAAATGATGTTCGGAATTAGCTCCAACACACTATGACAATGAAGGCAAGAGACTGGTTCTGCTTTTGGCTTCTTCAGAAGAGCTAAGCAGGTTTCAGCTTGCATAAGAGCCTAGCTCAGAGTTTCCCGAGTCTCTTTGGAGAGGCGCAAGAGCTCGAAGAATGACAACCGGGCCGGTGTATTAGCCAATTGAGCTAATATGTCAAAGTTGTAAGGCTTCTCAAGTCCGGAAGGAGATGTCTTCTTCAAAGGTTTATCGAAGCGGACTTGCTGTTTGCCTTTGTCAGCAACCGTTGGCTTGGGAGGAATGGGTATCACAACCGATGAGGAAGCAGTAGAAACATCCTCAGTAGAAGCTGGCTGCACTGGAGCAGGCTCAGAAGAAGAAGAAGCAGGATTCTTTTGAGTTTCGGGGTAATCCTTCAGATAGGCTTTCCTTGATCTGGTGCCTAGCAAGATTTCTTCATCAACTATGGGGTCAAAAGACACCATATTGCAAATCTTTGTCTTTTCCTTGGAGCGATCTTTCTTCTTGGAGGAAGAGAGAACTTCAAATTCTGAAGCAAGATCCGGATGAATCCATATAATCTCGCCATTATCAAGAGACAAGGGGACGAGACCTTCACTTTGTGGAGGAGGGAGATTCTCAATCTCAAGAGTAGCCTTGGGGATAGGAATGACACCATGTTGCACCATCTGTGGTGGGAAATCACTGAACTGAATTATTACTATATTTACAGTAACAGTCTTCTCGTCTTGTTGCAGAGTGACGACGCCAGCGTTGACCAGCTCATGGATTTTGCCTTTGAGCACATAACATGCTTGAGTGGGATGTCCGATGAACCTGTGATAGACACAGTACTTGGGATGATCAGTCTTACCGACTTCATCGGGCTTCTTAGGATCTGAAAGTTGAATTTTATTGCTTTTGAGTAAGCAATCAAAGATACTAGCAGTGTCATTCTCGTCGAAGGAATACTCAACTTTGGGACGAGGTTCTCTTCATGGAGTTGCTGAAGGAGTAGAAGTGGACGTAGGAGGAGCTACATTAACCGCCAAAGATTCTTTGTTCTTGTTCAAATTGATGTTCAAAGTTTCTTTTGGTTTGCAGTTATTCTGGCGATTGCCACCACCTGATGTTTGATGTTCATTCCGGTCGGGGTTAGACATTTGTACCCCTAACTGCTTGAATTTGTCGGCGCTAACTTCAGCGGCTTTAGCGTTGACAATAAAAGATGGCCAGTCTTGGAATTGAGTAGACCCCGTCCACATGCTGATGATGGGCAATAGATTTGCCTTACAAGTGTCTATGGTGACAGCGGCTGGAGTTCCAGGAGGCATTTTCAGAGCTTCCCGACGGAATCTTTCAATGAAACTTTCAGCAGTTTCATTGTATCTTTGTTTGATCTTGTTGAGGGCTGACATAGTCATGTCGTTGATTCCCTCGTAAAATTATTCCAAGAAGATTTGCTTCAAGCCAGAGAAGGAGGTAATACAACTATCAGGCAAACTTCTATACCAATCGTATGCTACGCCAGCTAAACAGCCGACGAATACTCTGGTAAGAAGAGCGTCATTTGGTTGAAGTTGGACAGTCATAACCTCAAAGTGATTAATGAACTAACTTGGAGATGTGCTACCATCAAACAGCAAGATAGTTGGGATCTTGTACTTCGGATGAAATGGGACTTCCTTCCATTCAACTGGAAAGGGCTGCTTGATCCCCAATCTTTGCAAGTTGTCCTTCTCCTTGAAAGTTTTGAACTGAGTTCATAAGAGCTTCACAGCTTCATTGGCATCTTCCACTGATGTAGAAGGAGCGGGCTGAATCACAGTGGTAAGAGGAACAACATGATAAGCACTACCCCCAGCACCTGACTGACTGGGTATAGGTTGGACTTGTACAGGAGGTACTTGAGTAGGTGCTACCTCCAATCCCGCATTGACATGCACCGATGATGCTATGATTTCAGGATTTGTAGGTAGTACTGTTTGCCATTGATTGTAAAAGTACAGAACAATTATCGGAGGACTGAACTTAGACTCACAATACAAACTCGCTTGTACAAAGAAAGCCTAGGGACGAAAACCTAGGTACAGCAATCTAAGTACAATTGTTTATTTTAGATTCTGGGGGGTGACGATAGAGGCTCGGGAAGGCGACGGCAGCCCTGCCTTACTCCTTGGACGATCGGTATGCAGCCTTGGCTCCTGGTGTGAAGATGGTTGGCGTTGACGAAGAAAGGCTCTTTTTGCTCCTCTGTTGCTCTCATGGCTTCTCTCTCTCTCTCTGTGTATTTTCTCTCTGGCTCTGTATTTTTTTTATTCTTTTGTTGCCGGTTGTCCCTTTTTTTTTGCAGAGAAATGATGCTGGCTATTTATAAGAGTGGGGTATGATCATTAGGGTTTGCTAATGATCATTTATTTAGAATGTTGGCGCTCCTTCAATCTATCTGAACCCTTGATCCTGATTACAATGAATCTAGGCCATTAATGCGGATAGCACCGAATCTTGTGAGCAATTAATGTTAACTGCTTTAAATCTTTATGATGGATTATACCAATGTTCGATTGCTCGCCACGTGTCCTATTGGCTTTATGATAAATGATATGCCTTGATCTCGGTAATTATGAGGATGACGTCAGATATATTTGTTGAGATTCGGTTAAATCCTTGATTGATCCGATGCCACGTGTTTTAATTGTGGGGCCTGCCAGAGCCGTATAGGATAGGCAAGACTTGAACCGCAGGAAGGTAATCTTCATGAGCCGCATAGGACAACGCCTTATTGAGCCGCAGGGGATGATCTCTCAATGAGCCGCATATGCATCATCTCTATGAGCCGCATAGGCTAGCGTTGTATTGAGCCGCAGGGACTGGGCTCTCGGTGGGCTGCATATGGCTGATTTTTGTTGGCCATATAGGGTGACTTCTTAGTGAGCCGCATAAAGTTGTTCTCATTTAAGCCGTATGGGACGTGCCACGTGGTAATCTAGGACTTTTGTCGGATCTGGTCAGAGATTTTCTTCTTTTCCCGAAGAGTCTGTCATTATGGCAGAACCATTATGACGCTTTATGTCAGAGCCGTCACGGTCGTCGAGTCGTATCAGGGCATTAAATGAGGCCATTACTTAAAGGGCCAGCCGTAGGGAGGGATCCCAAGGGGGGATGTGGCGTCGATCGGGCCACATATTCCTGCTGAACCGCATACACTCCCGAGCCGCATGAGACTGAGAGTCTTCTTTGAATCGCATAAGGCAGCTCCTGTATGAGCCGTATGGGCTTCTTTTCAGAGCCGCATGGACCATTACTCTGATATTTTCCATGCTTCTACAGGACCCCCTTCAAAGTTTTCAATTTGCAAAATTGAAACACTTTGAATAAGAAGCATGGCCCCGTTCATACCGCATAAGTGTCTCAGCCGTATAGACTCATTCTGACCGCATGGGCTCTTTGCCACGTGTCCTGACTACGTGTGCAAATCTTCATTAAATGCTCTTGATTCATTTTTGAATTAATGCCGTCTTTTGGGGAAGAAAGATCATGATAGCGAAGACTCCCTTTCTGGTGGGGGTGAAGAAGTAACGGATCAACCGCTTTCCACACCCGATGACCTGGCGGAAGATCCATTGCTTACTGCACAAGATGAAGTAGTGAGAGAAAAGCGGCCTTCGGCTGTGCTTGGTTCCTCACGTAAATGAGTCAGACACGAGTCTTCTGATGGTAGAGCGACCTTTTCCGTGAAGAGAGCTGCCGTTAGGTCTTGCGGATTACTCATTACCGAGAGGGGTGAAGATACAGACGCTATTCCGGAGGTAAGACCAAGTCGTAGTCATCTCTTTGTTGTAGTTTTCTTTTTTCTTGGAGATATGACTTAATCACTTTTCTTTGTAGGTGTCCGACGAACCGGCCTCTCCTGAATCGTCTACCACCCCTGAAGCTGATCCGGCCCTTGCTGCTTTGATTAGCGACATGTGTGCTGCGGTCCTTTCTGCGGGGGCTCTCTCAGCGGCGGCTGGAAGCTCCCAGGTTGCTGAGGTCTCGGCCCGGGGTGACGAAGGTTTCCTCAGACCTGTCTCCGAGACCGCTGATCTTCAGCAAGGCACCGTCGATCTCGGTACATCTCCTTCCGAGGACGCAAGGGGGGAGGAGTCTGTTATACCTGACTCGGAAGCTGTTGGTGAAGAGGCTGCGGTGGCTGCAGGCGAACCTCGGCCTCCACACTCCTCAACTGGTAAGATAAGCCAGATATTGACTAGTGAGAGGGCTTATTTGCTCTATCAACATATCCTCTGGGTCAAATCGATTCATGGTTGCCTTGGCCCTGCAGGTCCTGACCCTTTACTTCTCGCCGTAGATGTTCTTGGAGAAGGCTCGGTCTGCCGTGATATGGGAGGAAGGAGCGTTCCTTCTCCTTTGCCGTCTCATGTCGAGGAGCCTCCTGCCAGCTCTAGGCCGACGGAAATGGGGTTGGCGATGGTCTCCACCTCATTCTCTGCAGATTATACGGCTCCGGAGACCGACCTCTCGACCTTGCCGAGTATTCAAATTTTGCAGGCTGCCGAAGAGGAGTTGGCCGCTGTTCAAGCGTCCTTTCGTGCGGAGCTAGTTTCTCTCGTAACAGGAGCGACGGATTCTGTTGCGTCTTCTTCGGTGCTGCCAGCCACGCTCCCGTTGACACCGGCCTCTACGGAGACTCTGAACGAGGCGACGCAGGACGTGGTCGACAGCTTCTATCGTCATTTGAACAGGGGTGTAGATGCTGTCATAGGACGGGGGACCCCATTTTCTCTATCTCTCCGGTGCGCTCGGGGTCAAATTGCAACCTTGAAGTCCCTTCCTGGTGGGGTGGGATTGGCTGCACTGCTGGAACCTAAGCTGACGGAAGCTGATCAGCTTGTGACCCAACTACTGGCGATACGACAGGCGGGCTTGCCTGCTGCGATTGAGCGGGAGCGTGGCTTCCTCATTGCTGCTTGGGATAGGATTAAGCTAGCCCGAGCGTGGCTTCCTCATTGTTGAACCAGTTGTACGGGGGGACCTTGATAAGTTCTCCGCTTCGTATGACCAGCTGGGTCGTAGGAGTCAGGCTTGCCGTGCTCGGGAAGAATCCGCTTCTCATGGAATTGCTGATACGAAGGAGCAGATTCTTGAGCTCCAGAGGCAATTGGCCTTCTTAGAGTCAGAGCTGGAGGCTGCTCAGGCGGAGCAGGAGTCGATCGTTCGGGAGGCCGAGAAGGTTTCCCGATCTTCCGATAACTTGGAGCGGGCTTTAAGAAATTTGAGGATAACTGGCAGGCTCACGCTCATCTGGAGGATGAGGCGGTGCTGACCCACGAGGCAGAGCATCGAGCCTCCCAGAGGTTTGAGCGGTCGGTTGTTTTGCTGACAGACCGTCTCAGGGCGTTATGTGCCCAGAGCAGTGATCAGCTGTCTGTTTTCTTTGTTTTCTCTTTTTTTCTCTTTTTTTTGTAACGGATGTGATCCCAAAATGATGTAGTATTTAGAATTTCGAATAAATGAGCATGTTTTAACTCATCTTCTCTTTCTTGTACTTGTGGTGTTTGCGGGATTGGACTTGCTGGGAGATTATTTATGGACCTGTTACCCTAGGCGTACCTTGATTTTAGGTACGGATAACAAGTTTGGACAGGATATCCGGAACAGCCGTGGCAAAGTGGTCATGGATGTTCTCGGTGCTTAAAAAAAAAGGAGTGCCATAGAGCAGCTGGGCTCCCGGGGCATGGTGGGGTAGTGGATTTATGCTAAGAAGCTTAGCGAAGGAATATTTGTGGACCTATTATCCTTAGCGTACCCTGGTTCGGGATACAGATAATAGGGTGAAAGGAAAACCAACATATTTGCTCAGAGGTCATGAGGACGTGGCAAGCATGAGGGTTTTACCGTGGAATATTCCTGCTCAGAGGTAATGAGGACATGGCAGGGGAGGTTTCACGGAAGATATTCGTGGTCAACAGCGGACATTTTGTGGACCTATTACCCTTGTCGTACTCCGGTTGTGGGTACAAATAATAGGTCGAAAGGAGACCGACATACTTGCTCAGAGGTAATGTGGACATGGCAAGCATGAAGGTTTCTTCGACGGAGCCTTCCCACTCAGAGGTAATGATGACATGGCAGGAGTGGGCTCAATGAAGAGGGGGTACATAGAACGACTCAATGGTAGGAGAACGTGAAAGTTCTATGTGAGGGGCGGTTTGTTTTTGGTGGAAGCGAAAACGACTCAGAGGTAATGAGGACATGTCCATTTTCGGAAATTTGTGGATCGATTACCCTTTTTGTGCACTAGGAGTGCGGGTATTGGATCATGAGGGAGGATCTCTTCCGGGAAGCAAGTTCAGAGGTATAATCATACGTGACTTACTATCTAAAAGAGTGACCGAAATGTGAGTTCAGAGGCACCAACGGGTACATAACTCGATAAATTAACATATTGAGAAAGCGGGAGTCCAGCGGCACCAGCGGGTACATGACTCGATAATCTGAAGGAGTTGTAGGGGTAAGTTCAGGGGTACCAGCAGGTACATGACTCGATAATCTTGAAATATTGTGGGTGTGAGTTTAGTGGCACCAGCCAGTACATGACTCGATAATCTGAAATGCTGAGGGTGTGAGTTCAGTGGTACTAGCGGGTACATGACTCGAAGACTTTGTAGCGAATGTCGTTTAGATATAATATTTCTTCAGGAACTTGCCGTTGACAGGCAGCATGAGCAAGTCTCCGTTTTGCTTTACAAGGCGGTAAGCACCGTTGGAGAATACCGTCTCAATGATAAATGGGCCCTCCCACTTTGGCTGGAATTTGCCGGCAATCTTGTGAGTCATGACCATTGGCCTCTGGACTGCCAAGACGAGATCGTCTACCTGGAATGTTCTAATTTTGACCTTTTTGTTGAAGGCTCCTGAGATACGAGCTTGGTATAGCTCGATCCTTTGCTGAGCTAGGAGGCGCTTTTCATCTAAGGCCTCTAACTCTTGCAGTCGACGTCGGTAGTTATCATCGGTTATCAATTGATGTGTGAGGGCGACACGTAGTGATGGGATCTATGTCTCCAAGGGAAGGACTGTCTCACTCCCATATACCAGGGAGAATGGTGTATTTCCGGTGGCTGTTCAGACCGTGGTGCGATAAGCCCATAAGCACTCGCCGAGCTTCTCGTTCCAGTCCCGCTTGTTGGAGGAGACGAACTTCTTGAGCAGTTTGATGATTGTTTTGTTGAACGCCTCTGCTAACCCATTTGCTGCCGGGTTGTACGGCGTCGAGGCGATATTCTGAATACGGTGCTTATCGCAAAACCGATAGAATACGTGGCTAGCAAACTGCGGACCATTATCATGGATGATCCTTCGGGGCAGTCCAAAGCGGTAGATGACGTGGTGTTTAAGGAAGCTGATTACGTTTAAAGTCTTAACTTCTGCGAGTGGGACAGCTTTCGCCCATTTGGAGAAGTAATCAGTGATCGCAAGTATGAAGCGATGTCCTCAAGAGGAAGGTAGGGTGATTGGACTAATGATATCCATTCCCCATGCTTCGAATGGCCAGGACGCCACTGTCGGATGTAAAAATTCGGATGGTTGGTGGATGAAGTCCGCGTGGACTTGGCAAGGTTTGCACTTTCTAGCATAATCTATCGCGTCTGCTACCATTGTGGGCCAATAGTAGCCCATTCGGCGAAAGCGATCTTGCAGTTTCGAGCCAGGCTGGTGGGCCCCGCAGACACCGTCATGGGCTTCTCGTACGGCTTCTTTGGCTTCTGCGTTTGACAGATACCGAAGCAGTAATCCGTCGTAGGAGCGACGATATAGCATTTTCGTCTCTGTATCGTAGAAGAATCTGAGAGAACGCCTTCTGATGGAAGTGGCTTCCTTTGGGTTTTCAGGCAGGATGTCATAGACGATGAAGTCGATGAATGGTTGTCTCCAATCTGGGGCGTCATCGATCGTCTGGGCAGAATCGCTTACGACGAATTGCATATTATTTTTGGGACATACCAGTTCATGGCCTATCACTTCCACTGATTGTCGATCATAATTCGGAACTGCTAGGGAAACGGCGAGACCAGCTACGACATCGGCTTCAATATTTTGGAGTTTGGGGACGTGCTCGATGAAGAACCCCTTGAACGACGAGATGATGTCGATCGCTATTTGGTGATAAGGGATCATGTCTTCGTGGCGGACTTCGTATGAGCCCCGGATCTGATTGACGATTAGCTGGGAATCGCCATATGCTTCAAGGTATTCTACCCCCAGCTCTCTTGCAAGTTGGAGGCCAATGACCTGAGCGTTGTACTCGGCCACATTATTAGAACAGGGTTCAGTGAGGGAATAAGCGCGGTTAATCACCAATCCAGAAGGAGAGATTAGCACTACCCCGACTCCGACGACTATATTGCCTTTAGGTCCGGTCCTTGAAGCACCGTCGAAGAACATTCGCCATATATTTTCGCGAGAGGTTGTGTGCGAGTCGGCGACCTCATCTGGGATCTCTTCGTATATCCTGGAAGACTCCGAGCCTGGGTGGGCTGCCAAGAAATCTGCCAGGGCTTGACCTTTGACTGTCTTTTGGGGGACGAAGATCATGTGATAAGGGGACAGCAATATTGCCCATGTAGCGAGTCGAGAGCTGAGTGCCCCTGGTTTAATCATGAGGACCCTTAGAGGGTTGACTCGTGAGACCACATGTATCGTTTGTCCGGTGACATAGTGTCGCATTTTCTGAATGGCAAACACCAGGGCGAGGCATTCCTTCTCTACAGCAGTGTATCGGTGCTCTGGTCCAATCATCATTCGGCTGAGGTAATATATGGCTTGCTCGTGGTCTGCATCATTGTTTTGTGCCAACAGGGCACCGAGGGAGTGTTCTATCGCTCGTACATAGAGCAGGAAAGGTTTTCCAGGGACTGGGGCTACCAAGACCGGAGGATTCGACAAATATTCTTTGATGCTGTCGAAAGCACGCTGGCATTCTTCGTCCCATACGAATGAGACTCCTTTCTTCATGAGGTGCGTGAATGGTCGGCATCGCCCGGAGAGGTTGGAAATGAACCTTCTGATGTAAGCTAGCCTTCCTTGAAGGCCTCTGAGTTCGCGGAGATTTCTCGGGGGACCCATCTCCATGATTGCTTTTGTCTTTTCAGGGTCTACATGGATACCCTTTGCAGTGATGATGAAGCCTAAAAACTTCCTACTGGATACGCCCAGGAAGGACTTCGTAGGGTTCATCTTCAAATTGTGCGTCCGTATTAGGTCGAATACCGTCCTTAGATCCTGCAGATGGTCTCTTTTGCTACGGCTCTTGACGGCTATATCATCAACATAGCACTCCACCATCTTGGGTAAGTGGTCTCTGAAGATGATGCTCATAGCTCTTTGATATGTGGCGCCAGCATTCTTTAAACCGAAAGGCATGACTGTGTAGCAGTACGTGCCAATCGGTGTTCGGAATGATATATGCTTTTCGTCGTCAGGAGACATTTTGATTTGGTTGTATCCCGAGAAGCCATCCATGAATGACATGCGTTCGAAGCCGCAGGTATTGTCGATCATGATGTCTGCGATAGGAAGGGGGAATTCATCTTTGGGACATGCCTCATTCAGGTTGCGGAAGTCGATGCAGATTCGAATCTTCCCGTTCTTCTTGAGAACGGGTACTATATTGGCGACCCAATCGGGATGCTGCTCCTCACGGATGAAGCCGCTGGCTATCAGTTTGTTGACTTCAGCTTCGATCGCGTCCATGATGCCTGGGCAGAAGCGTCGCTGTTGTTGTTTAACTGGCTTCGCATCTGGTCGAATATTGAGTTTATGAAGAGTGACGTCAGGATTTAACCCTGGCATGTCTTCATAGCTCCAGGCGAATACATCAATGTACTCTCTGACAAGTTCTAACAGCGACTCCCGTTCTTCGTCGGTTAGGCTTTCACTAATGAAGATTGGTTTTGGAGAAGATTCGCTGCCGAGATCCACTTGTATGACCTTATCTTCAGTAGGGGGTTCTCTCAGTTCGAACCGCTTTTCCTATTGTGCGTCTAATTGCTGGGCCCATGGCTCTAGTTCGAGGATTTCGGGGATGTCTTTGTCTTTCTCGTAAGCGTCGGTGAACGTCATGTTGACTGACATGACTTGTCTGAACACATCTCCGATGCTGGTATCTGAGTCGGAAGCTGGTGATCCGGTTGAATGGGACTGCCAGTCGCATTCTTCATCTGAACTTTTCGGGGTCGTAGTAGGCATTACATACCCCAACCCGCATCGAGTTTTGTTATAGTAGTTTCGTGGTTTGCCCGCCGGGACTGGCGGCTTCAAAGGTAATCGTCGCCCAGTGCCATAGTTCAATCCTGGCGTAGTCTCCAGATCATACCCCTGTTTCTGCATGAGATATTTGGATTGAGGGCTACAGAGATATAGAGGCAGTCTCCCGGCATCTGACCCGAGGTCGACTTCTTCTATGGTGCGGGGATGAGGGTTGTTCGTCCGGCCGAAGATGATTGGATGATCTCCTCCCTCGTGTATTCGGTAAGCATTTTCTACTGGAGTGAGCTGGATTACGGTGTACACATTTGTCACCTGTGTGTGTAGGTGAGTGCCTATACCGTGTTCCATAGCATACATCGTACATAGCTTATTGAGCTCGGTGTAGTTCAAAGATAACCCTTTATTGATGAAGTAAGGTATCTTTTCTAGGGGGATTACATCATCAGCGGAGGGGACATTAGTGTGGGTAGCCACATACTTGGCTAGCTCCGGTTCCTCTTCGGCTACCCCCTGTGTGAACGAAGACTGAGAGGATGACCTAGGAAGCTTGATCGTCAGTGGTCCAATTGATGGAGCAGAGCGTGGAGTCATTGGCAGACTGGCGACCCCCAGTTTGGCACTCGATGTGGAGCGAGAAGTGGCTGGTTCGCTGGAAGTGTCAGACCATGCATCGAGGCGACAACCTTTCTTGGAAAGGCGTATTGTCAGTGGCCTGTCCGAGGGGTTGAGCTTCTCTGTTTGTGGTTGACTGACTCTTGGTAACCTGATTGTTAGTGGCTCCGTTGTGGGTCTCGGTACTTGGTTGGATCTAGGCAGCCGGATTATCATCTGCTCCTCTTGCACCGAGAGGCTGATCGCGTCCTTCCGCAGAGTGGCGATGAGGGATACAGACTTGCCCGATTTGCGAGCTTGGAGGTGGATCGTCAGGGGTCCTTCTGATCCCGTGGCTGTCTCAGTATGAGCTTGTGCGTCTCCTTCATCCAGGTGCCTCTTCGACTTTTCGTATAAACAGGAGTCCGAGTAGTAAGATTCGACCACTTTGAAGGGATCGATATCAGCAAACTCTGTCTTCACGAAGCCGTGTTTGTCGACATATTTGAAGCACTGGTGTAGTGTGGAAGGCACGATCATATAATCGTGTATCCATGGGCGCCCCAAGAGGATGTTGTAAGAAGTGTCTGCATCTATGACGTAGCAGGTGACTTCGGATTGGAGGTCGCCAATTTGACACTTCAGACGAATCTTTCCAATAGGGTAGCTCCTGCCCGAATTAAAACCGCTGATGGCGGTACTTGTAGGTGTCAGACGATGCATTAGGATGCGGAGATGATGTAGCAGACCTTTCGGGATGATGCTTATGGAAGAGCCAGGATCAATGTGCATCCGATCCACCTTCACGTCGCCGATGTACCCCGTGTAGTATAGCGGGCGATCATGTAGGTTGGTTTTGATGAGCATGTCCTGCAGAGTGAAGACAATATTGGGCATTGCTCCCGTGCAGGCACTATCTTGGAGATCCATGGGTGAGTCCTCCCCAGTGAGGTTGGATTGAGCGAGATAGGCATCGGCATTTTGGAGTGCTTCGCTCAATGCAATACGAACGTCCTTGGAGAGCCTCAGGAGTTCGTATAATGACAATTTGGCCGGAGTGTTAGCCAATTGTGCTAAGATGTCAAAGTTGTAGGGCCTCTCTAGCCCTTGGGCTGCGTCCTTTCGGAGAGATTTGTCGAAGCGAGTCTCCTTCGGCCTAGGTTAGTCGGTTGTCGAAGGCTGAGCCGGTCCCAGAGCATCAGTTGTAGTGGGTTGACGATTTTCAGCTGGACTGTCAACCACAGGTTGGAATTGCGCTCCGGACCGCGTGATGACGGCTGTAGCTTCCTCGTTGTCTGCTGAAATTGTGCGGTAGGTCTTAATTTTTCCACTCTTTTTGTTGGTGGGAGATGGTGTGGGCCGAGTCACTTTTGACACCAAGTCTGGATGGACCCACATGACCTCTCCTCGTGAGGTGGTGAGAGGTACTAGACCAGCAGCATATTCTCGGGGCGGAGGAAGATTGGAAATCTCCATTATTGTGAGAGGGACGGGGATTACCCCGTCTTGAGTCTCCGTCGGAGGGAAGTTGTCAAATTGTACGGACACCATATTAGCTGCTACGGTTACCTCTTCGAAGTCGATGGCCAGAGCGTTCGAATCGATGAGGCTTTGGATGTACCGTTTTAATTGGTAGCAGTCATGTGTAGCATGGTGTACATAACGGTGGTAATGGCAGAACTTCGGGTTCTCCAAATCAGCTGGCCGAGGCTCCCGTCTTGGCGGAGGAAGCTGAATTCTACCTCCTTGTATGAGCATGTCTAAGATAGGCTTGACGTGGCCGTCTTCGAAAGAGTAAGCGATTTGAGGCCATTACTTGTCTGCTGGCTGTGGCTCGGGCTTCTCGGCCGTGTCGGCCACCATAGCCTATTTTCCCTTGCTGTTACGATTGTTGGAGGGGTTACCCCCATTATCGTTGTTGAGACGCTTGCCCTTATTTTCTCCTTCTGAGATGTGCAACCCCAGTTGGCGGGCCTTCTTCAGTCGTTCTTCAGCGCTTGTGGCACTGATGATGAACGCCTTCCAATCTTTGAATTGACTCTCGCCCATCCAGAGACTAATCGTTGGAAGCAGTCTCTTTTGGCAGATTTCAATCAAAGAAGAATCCGGATTTTCGGAAGGCAGCTTCATGGCGGTCTGGCGGAACCGCTCAATGTAGTTCCTTGTTAACTCCTTCTCCCCTTGGACGACGTCCTTGAGAGTGGACATAGTGACGTCTTGTCCTACTTCATAGAACCGTTCCAAGAACATGTGCTTGAAGCCGGCGAAGGAATGGATGCAGTTGTCCGGTAGATTGCGGTACCAATCAAAGGCAACTCCTTCCAATGCTCTAATGAATAACCGTGTGAGGATCGCATCTTCATGGGGCAGATGGTCGGTGGTGACCTCAAAGTAAGTGATGTACCGACTTGCTGAGGTTTTGCCATCATACGGGTTGATGTTGAACGGCTTATATCTTGGTGGAAATGGAACATCCCTCCACAGCAGGGTATGGTTGCCGTATTCTGAGATCTTGAGCATTTTCTCGGGCATGAAACATGGCACGGAGCTCCTGGACCTCTCTTTTTACTTCTCGGGTCTCATCTGTCGCGGCGGGGGCTGTTATTTTGGAGGAATTATTGCCCGGGTTTGGTGCCACTGAGTTCGAATCTACATTGACCGTGGGGCCCGTATTTGTTTGACCAGGCGCTCCTCCTTGTAGAGTGGGCAGGGCCACTTTAATCTCGTCTACAGACTTGACCAAAGCAAGTAATATGGCTTCGAGACTGTCGATGCACTGGCGATCACTGGAACCACCTTGATCGCTGTCTGTCATAAACACCGTCCTTACGTGAGGAGTGATGGAAGGAACGGTGGAGGATGTGCCCTCTGAGTCGTACCCATGCACCAAGAAGTCATCGGGATAGGTGGGAATGTTCTCTTCGGGCTCGGACTCGGAGGGGATGGTATCCCCAGCTTCAGAGCTTGCCTTGTCTTGAGAGTTACGGATGTCCTCGGGGGCATCAGCGTCCGTTGCACCTGATGGAAGAGTTGTTTACGCGGACTCGGTTCCTTGGAACATCGGATTGTTACGGATGTTCGGAGGAGTGCTACCCCCAGCTCCTTCAACCCCCAGCGATGTGGATGATGAATTTCCCATCATCGTAAATTTCGTCTTTGAACGGGTGTGTTGGAATACACCAGTGGAAGACAACCGTTTAGACGACAGTTTCTTAGTTGTAGTGGTTGATATCTTCGGACTTGAGATGCTCGCTTTCTTCCTTCTCTCTTCGGCGGGGACTTTTTGAGCAGAATTACAGGAGACAACAGGAGGTGCCTCATCTTCTGAGTTCGGGTTTTGTAGCCTTTGGAAGATGGATGGCCGAGCTTCCGTCATTGCCGCGTTGTTGCAGCAGCAATTGACGATGATTTGGGTGCAGCGATGTCCAAGCGAGGACTCTTTGCACACCGACACTCCTTCTCTTTCCTTGCGTTTGTGGAGGATCGTCTCCCGCAGGTCAGAGGAACCACTCTGTCTGTTCGCCGCGGGAGGCTGGACTTGAGCAGTTGTATACAACTTTCCATCCGAGGCCCGTGTGATAGTCAATGGGACGCTCCGATAGTCAGAGGTTGGGACAGCTGACTGGGCTCGATGTGCCTGCGCTGCCCTAGACTTCCTCCCTTTAGCACTTGTGGGTGCGTAATAGGAGAAGTCCAAGTTGAATGCCACAGAGTCTGGCTTATCATACAGAGAATCATCAGGGTCGGGACCGTATGAGAGACGGTCGAAGACCGATCGAGAGAAGCGTGGAACGGACGCTATGCTGCTAGAGTTGGGTACCGTGTAGGTTGTCTGCATGCGGTCGTCTTCTGCTGTCGGATGAGTTGTCTTTGGGCGGCTAGGAGTCACGACCGTGCAGGCTGGCCGCATACGATTGGCAATAGTGGCCGCATGGGTTTTTTGCAAGCGACTGACTCCTGTAGCCTCATGTGTTTCATCCATATGATTGGCGACTGTTGCTGTATAAACTATACGGCTGCCAAATGTGACCGCATGACTCTTCTTCCTGCGGCTAGCGACTGTGGCCGCATGGGCTTTATCCATGCGGCTAGCGGATGTGGTCGCATGAGCCTTTTTCACTCGGCTAGCACCCCTATGCGGCTCAGTTCGCGTAGAGTTCCTCTTTGCCCCTGCAAGTCCAGCATCATAGTATTTTCTTCTGCCGGACTTGGGGACAGCAGAGTTGTCTACGGTCTGAAGTGGGGCCGCAGAAGAGTCCTTCTCGCCGTCTTGAGCAACAGAGGGTACACCGTCGGGGGCTTGGGGAGGAGCAAATGATTTTGGCCTCCACTCTCTGCGAGCCTTTTTCGTGCGGGTGCGCTTATGGACCGGGCCAGCTCTTCCTTCGGAGAGCATCTCTTCGAACGCTTGTTGGTCGAAGCAGACAACCATCTTTTGTTGCGTGGAGCCAAGCTTGGCTGCATCCGATTGCGTCACCAACTCCTCAGCCGTGGAGAAGTTAGTCCCCAGCAGAGTCGCCATCGTGTTTGCCATTGATTGTAAAAGTACAGAACAATTATCGGAGGACTGAACTTAGACTCAGAATACAAACTTGCTTGTACAAAGAAAGCCTAGGGACGAAAACCTAGGTACAGCAATCTAAGTACAATTGTTTATTTTAGATTCTGGGGGGTGACGATAGAGGCTCAGGAAGGCGACGGCAGCCCTGTCTTACTCCTTGGATGATCGGTATGCAGCCTTGGCTCCTGGTGTGAAGATGGTTGGCGTTGACGAAGAAAGGCTCTTTTTGCTCCTCTGTTGCTCTCCTGGCTTCTCTCTCTCTGTGTATTTTCTCTCTTGCTCTGTATTTTTTTAATTCTTTTGTTGTCGGTTGTCCCTCTTTTTGCAGAAAAATGATGCTGGCTATTTATAAGAGTGGGGTATGATCATTAGGGTTTGCTAATGATTATTTGTTTGGAATGTCGGCGCTCCTTCAATCTATCTGAACCCTTGATCCTGATTACAATGAATCTAGGCCATTAATGCGGATAGCACCGAATCTTGTGAGCAATTAATGTTAACTGCTTTAAATCTTCATGATGGATTATACCAATGTCCGATTGCTCGCCACGTGTCCTATTGGCTTTATGATAAATGATATGCCTTGATCTCGGTAATTATGAGGATGACGTCAGATATATTTGTTGAGATTCGGTTAAATCCTTGATTGATCCGATGCCACATGTTTTAATTGTGGGGCCTGCCACAGCCGCATAGGATAGGCAAGACTTGAACCGCAGGGAGGTAATCTTCATGAGCCGCATAGGACAACGCCTTATTGAGCCGCAGGGGATGATCTCTCAATGAGCCGCATATGCATCATCTCTATGAGCCGCATAGGCTAGCGTTGTATTGAGCCGCAGGGACTGGGCACTCGGTGGGCCGTATATGGCTGATTTCTGTTGGCCATATACGGTGACTTCTTAGTGAGCCGCTTAAAGTTGTTCTCATTTAAGCCGCATGGGACGTGCCACGTGGCAATCTAGGACTTTTGTCGGATCTGGTCAGAGATTTTCTTCTTTTCCCGAAGAGTCTGTCATTATGGCAGAACCATTATGACGCTTTATGTCAAAGCCGTCACGGTCGTCGAGTCGTGTCAGGGTATTAAATGAGGCCATTACTCAAATGGCCAGCCATAGGGAGGGATCCCAAGGGGGGATGTGGCGTTGATCGGGCCGCATATTCCTGCTGAACCGCATACACTCCCGAGCCGCATGAGACTAAGAGTCTTCTTTGAATCACATAAGACAGCTCCTGTATGAGCCGCATCGGCTTCTTCCCAGAGCCGCATGGACCATTACTCTGATATTTTCCATGCTTCTACAAGTACGGTCGGTGGTACTGTATGCTGAGCCACAATGATAGAATGCATACTAGCGACCATTTCTGCCATTGTCTTCAATTTATCTTCTAGTGCAGCTATTCTTTGTTCTTGGCTGGCTGAACTGGAAGCATCGGGATCTTCATTGACAACATAAGCTGTCACTTCCCTGGGTACAGTAGAAGACACCGTCTGTTCTGAGCTTTCGCTGTATGCATCATAGTCGGAGAAAGAATCATCTCCTGAGTGAGAAGAAAGAAAATGACCAGAAGGATCTTGAAGATTCCTTTGACCTATTGTGTCTCGGCTTCGGGAACGGGTATGTTGGAATACTCCTTCAGAGGATTCTTGGAGTAAATTCAAGTACCGTTGGCTTGGCTTACGAGGCTTCCCGTGCTTAGAGTACTTCCTACCCCCAGTGTCTCTGGAAGTCATGTTGACGGAGGCGTATAAAACTTCATCTTAATCTTCAGACATAGGCTCAGGGTTAGGAAAGTTCAGACGATCGAAGACAGATCGTCTTGTTGTTTGACAACAACACTTAATAACAACTTTGTGATTACAGCGATGATGATCACTTGGTTGAATTGGAAGTGTTGAAGTGTTGTCCCGCCTTTGTTGGAGGTGTTCTCGGAGATCGAGAACAGCAATAGGACGAGCAAAAGTTCGAGGGACTTGTTCTTTGATAACATTTAGAACATGGTTTCGGTTCTTCAAGTGTTTTGTCCCTTGAGTGCACAAAGAAGTGCTTACTTCATTAGCATAAGTGTCTGGATTCCTGACCTTGGAAGTTTGCTTCTGATGATGTTTGGTCTTTGGCATTGGCTGTTTGCGTTTTACCGAAGTTGGTCGATTGAGATATGTTCTTAAATCAGCAAACTCACCCCCAGGGGTCTCTGTCTGAGACACCAGCAGTTTTCCCTTTCTGGAACGGAAGATCTTGAGGGTTGGGAGATCCTGGAACTCTGCTACCGGAGTAGGCAGAATACCTCTTTGATCAGTACAAGTTCTTTTAACATGGAGAGAATAATCCTTGTTTGACAGAATTTTTGTATTGACTGATGCCGGAGCATATTCAGGTTGATATTCAACGGTAAAAATCGAAGAAGACTGAGAAAAGACCAAATGGCCTTTTCCTTTGTTTTGACAGAAGAGTTAGCTAAAGAGTGTTTCCCTCTGTTGTCCTCCAAGTCATGAGACGAGGAAATTTGAGAAAAGACCAAAGGGCCTTTTCCTTTGTTCTGGAGAGGAGGAAGAATATCCAAAAGACTACCCCCAGTAGATTGTACAGGAGCAGCAGGGTGTTGGAGAGGAGCAGTACTCTTCTCTTTGTTGTGAGAAGAAGAGAGATTAGCCAAAGGGCTGTCTTTCTTAGATTACGCAGGCATGGTTTGCACATGAGTGGATGGCGCACTAGCAAGTTGCGCAGGAGAGTCCTCGACAGAGTGCTTTTTGGTTCTGGCCACAGACACTGTGGTTTGCGCATCAGGAGTTCTGGCCACAGAGTGTTTAGGATACACTCTAGTTGCCGGAGCATCAGTTTACGCAGGAAGATGGGCAGCCAATTGCGCCAGAGGCAGAGGAGTTTTATACTTTAACAAGGTAGCATAAGAAGTCTTCTGTGCACTGACAGCAGCATCTTGCGTATGAGTAGATGAGACAGATTGTGCAACAGTCTTAGTGGCAGCAACTGTAGACTGTGCAGCAGGCTTCTTGGCAGACTGTGCAGCAGTCTTGCTGACAGAGTTGATGGACTGCGCAGCAGTCTTGGAGACCCACACTGGGCACACTTTGCACGTGGCAGAAGTGGTTGCAGTGCGAGGAGTGGTCTTCGAGTTGATCATGGCTTCATAGGTTGTCTGGTTGACCTTCACAACCAGCGTCTTCTGCGTCTTCCCGATAGACGCTACGTCACATTGAGTTGTCACTTCCTCGTCGGAGGAGAAAGTCGTCCCCAGTAGAGTCACCATTTTGTTTGTGCAGTTTATTTGAAAGTTGTATTTCTTGATTTTCTGACTTTTTTTAATAAGTGCAACTAGATTTTTTAGGACCTACAATGGCTGAATTCCCTTTATGGCTTTGGATTTGTATAAAAGGAGCTTTAGTCTCTCCTCTTAAAGGCTATCTCTTACAAGCTTTAAAATTTCTCAACCACAAAAGAGCTTCACCATTAATACTCCACCAAGGTTTCAAATTGTCATCCTCTCCCAAAGTGCTAGAGTATTTGCGAGTTGTAATCTTCGATCTTCACGTGTTAGAAGATCAACAAGTGCTCTTCTCATTTGTTTGAAGTTGGCGAGCCTTCGTAAGAAAACTCGTGTGTTGAAGTTGGCGAGTCTTCGGATCTAAACTCGTGTTGAAATTGGCGAGTTCTTCGGATCCAAACTCATGTGTACTATTTGATTAAATAGTGGATTTAAGCCGAAGAGAGTTCCGGGACTGGATTGCCTCAAGCGAGGATACCAGGATACATCTTGTGTTTGATCTTCCTACTATTTACTTTTATTTGTCATATATTGCTTCTGTTGCTCTAGTTAATTTTATTTCCCTATTTACCCCCCTTTTGGGTTCTACACTGACACCCACATAGTTTCTATGTGCAGGTACTGGTAAAAGCTCGTAGCGCAGAGCTCGTTTGGATGGGTCGAGGCACAGAGTTTCTTGGCGATTTGAAGCGCACGGCCGTATGGAGTAAAGACTTATACAAGATATAATGTATAGATGTCGCCTTCCGAAGCACCCGCTGGTTCGAGACTTGTATTGAGAGATGAGAGAGAGCTGAGTGACTTGTAATGTGAGATGAGTGAGCTTGAGAGACTTGTAATCTTGGCCTTGCGCCCATTGTAATCTTTTTTTCAATATCAATAAAAGAGTATTTTGCAATGACGTGTGTTTTATCCTAATTTCTGCTGCTATTCTTCAATGTCTCTGCATGGGACTTCTGTACCCGTCGCAGCCGCTAAAATTGGCCGTTATGAAAGCCGCCTTGCACGGGCGTAATCTAGGCTCGTGCGGCATCACGCCTTAGCGAGGACGATCGCTTCTACGGGAGTGGGGCATGATAGTGGAAGGTAGTCAATGAGAGGGAGCATGACATCGGAAAGGATTGGGAGCTTCTAGGCAGCGCGATCTGGTCTCACCAGATCAGCGAACGATACAGCGGGGATGATCCCAGAGGGGGCTGATGAGCTCGGAGAAAGGACGGAGGTTGGGCCAACTGAAGGGAGAGGGGGTCTGACGATGCCCGGGGACTGATGCGGGGGTCCTGGGCCTTCGATGACTGGTGTGCTGAAGGATCCACGAAGGATGGACGGGCATGGAGAGGAAGTTGGAATGCCTCTGGGGACTGACCCGGCTGCGATGAGGGGGAGAAAAACACAAAGGTCTGCGGCCTGCCGCACGTGGGTGGCTCATGAGGAGTAGGCGGGCACTAAGGCACATGGAGGAGGAGCGATAATAGCGGCCTCGACGGGCAGGACCGCTGGCCATCCTGGCCTCCTGTATGTGGCGTATACACCCGCCGGTGGGGACAGAACGACTGGACTGCTGGCGCATAAGGAGGTACTAGACGTATGGCCCCCCGGGAGGCCTGCTGGCACAAAAGGAGGGAGACCGGGCGCATATGAGGGAATATTAGGCACAATAGAGTGAAGGCCTGTCGTAATGGCAGTCCCAAGTCCGGAGGGTGCTACCTGATCCGGACGAGAAGCAGGCACATATGGGGATAGGACGGGCGCGTAGAAAGTCCCGAGCAGCGCATGACTCGACGCCGGACGGGAGTCAGGCTCACAAAGGTGGGGAGTGGGCGCATCTGCATCTACGGAGGGCACATGGCCAGGCGGCAGAACGAGCACGGGCGCGTGTCCCTCCACTTGGCCGCATGCCCCGGAATAGGGGAGGGGGCGCATGGTCTGAGCTCCGTAGAGGCCGAGGGCGAAAGATGGGGATTTGAAATTTGAAAAGCAGGCGGAGAGGGGCGGGAAGCCAGCTGGCCATCCGCCGAACAGGCCGTGACGGGTCTCGAGGCACCGGAGCTGGACAGCAGCTTGGACGGGGACAGGATTGTCGGGGAGGAGGTCGCCTCCGAGAGGAAAGCTGAGGGCAGGAGAGCCTCCGCGGCAAGCCTGCGCCCGACGAGGGACAGCTGTGCCATGGACCAGTCGATGAGGGGGGTCCACGAATGGACGGATGGTTGCACGGCCTGCCGGAGGGCGGTAAGGGGCGTCGCGGAGCACGCCGTGGCCGGCGGGGGGCTTGCGGCGCGAACACAGCACGTCTACGAGCCGACGACAGAGAGCTTCCTCGGGGGAGGGACCGAGGGGGCGATCCGAAGGGGGACGAGAGGGGGGGACATTGGCGGAAAAGAGCGGGGGGGGGAGGAGCTTCCGACAGGCTAGATACGGCGAGAAGCGGTCCATGCGGGGGAAGGGGCTGAGAAGAGGGGGAAGAGGAAGGAAACATTATATATATATATATATATATATATATATATATATATATATATATATATACACACACACAAATATGTATACTCATCCTATATACATACCACAACCACCTGTTTACATACCTATATATATATATATCATATTCTACCCACTATGTATATAGAAATATATAATTACAACCATGATACACACTATGGTTCCTTAAATCCCATGATATTGTATACCCAAACTCACCAATACCAAGCCAAAATCCAATTTAGGCTACAATACACATGTAATGCACTCAAAGACACAGGTCGATGGACACGTATCGCCCAAATATACATGATTTTCCAAATTGATCGTGTGTATCACAAATTGTCATGATACGGGACCACGTATCCTAATTTGGACACAAGGATATCAATTCCCACCAAAATTAGACTCGATTATAATGAAATTCAATGAATCGAACACTTGGTGGACACGATGGCATCCCCAAGCCAAAAACACTAATTATAACAACTAAATCTAATAGAAATTGGTCTTCTACCCACCAATTCTAATCCTAATGGACTTGATCTAGGAAATTGCGTCTCCTACGAGGATTTCCCTAAAACTAAACGTAGAAATTAGAGGAAAAAATTCGTTACGAATTGAGAAGACGTTTCCAAAATATATCTACATAGTTGGAAACAAGAACGACGATTCAAACACGATTCTCTTCAAGCTAGCTCCTCCTATGCTCCACTTTGGCTCTCCATGCCAGGGATCTCCATTAAAAGATTGAGTAGAGGTTTAATTAAGTGGGATTTTGAAGAGGAAGAAGGAATTTGGGGGTTTGAGCTCCAATGGAAATTTTGGAGAAGAAATGGAAGAATGGAGAAACTTGTGGAAATGAAGAGAATGGATGGTTTGCTCCCTATAATGGCTGACCCCCATGGCTGGGTTAAATTCTTATTAAATACCATATATGTCCCCATCTAGTCCCTAATCTATTTAATTAATTAAAGGGCACTATGGGGAATTGGTAGAATTGGATTTGGTTAGCTAAATTGGGCTCTTGGCTATAGGTTTGGGCCTAGTCATGGCTTGACTTAATGGATTTAATTTCTAATCCTAATTTTTAGTCAGGTGACTACAAATAATTGGCACACTAATGACAAAATATTAATTTGGTCAAAAAATAGCCATATATGGAGATGTGGCAATGACAGTAACCAAAACGATAAATGTGACCTGCATAGGCCACCACAAAAACCATGTCACGCCACAATCTGTAAACTCCCTAAATTTTCAAAAATTTAAAATCCAATTTAGTTATTTTTGATGTTTAGAAGATTTTGATACATATGTAAACTGAGTTTAAGATTTTTATTATTTTATTTATTTTTTATATTTATACAGGATAAATGAAATGTGAATCTTTTCATTTATTTTTAGAAATTATTGCCTTGTTTTTAGAAATTTTTAGAATTTTTTTAGAACTTTAGAGATCCTATATATTAAGAAATTATAGGTAACATATGTTTCTCCATATTATGCAATTGGGTACTATTCCAAAAAAATAAATAAATAAAACTTATATTACTTTAGAAAATTACATATTATTTTTATTTTGGAAATCTTAGATTTATTTGATTAATTTTAGATTATGTAAAGCATTTTTGTAGATATTATAGAACAGATTTTTTTTTAAAAAGGAAATTTTTTTGAATGGGATAAACAGTGCCTGAAGGCACTGTTCCTTTGTCTTCCTCCCGAACATACTGTAATAGTAAACAAAAAATATATAGTTGGATAAACTCATCCAATTTGAATGTAGATTAAATCAAATATTTCCCGGTCAAAACCTCATCACAATCTCCTCTATTTAGTTTCAATCTTTGTTTATATTTGATTTGAATCGAAGTACAAATTGATCGGGAAGATCGATATGTACATCTAAAGAATTTCGGTTATTCTCTTGGAAAAACCCAACGAAAAGTCTCTCGAGAACTTGACCCATCGATACTAGGCCAACTCCCCCACCTCTGCGAACCCTCGATCACTCCATGACCATGTTGCCACTGTACACTGCCGTCGACCACCACCGGCGGGCCGCAGCCCACGCGACAACATCAAAACAGAGGCAGGAGGAGCAGTAAAGGGCATCAACAACAAGTGGTTTATCATCTACTTTGAGGTAAGAATTCTTCTTCCTCGTTCAATAAAACTTTGATCCAGTTAATCCAATAGAAAGTCGACAACGCCCTCTCAATATCCCAACAAGTGGATTGAGATATAGTCCAATGACAAGTCGGGGAAATCAACGCAAAATTGAGGAAAACTGTCCATTAGAACAGAGCATTGAACCGCCAACCAACCATGTTGAAGGACCGATTTTGATCGATCCAGTAATAGTTTAAAAATTTTACTTGAATCCAAAGTTCGAGAAAAATTAGTTTTTAAAACAATCGATTTAGAAAAAATTTCTCGATACGACTTGTGTCTCGCCAAACCGGGCGACATGGTCGCAAACCGAAGGCATTGTAAGGTGCGTATCGACTTCACGGACGTGTGGGCTTTGACAGAATTCAAAGTGGTTGGGTGTACGCGACGAATTTGATGCGTATCCATCAAAATTCACCGTATCGACCTTTTTGTAAATTCTCCAATTACTTTGTGTACGTTCGTCAAATCAAAATGAAACTTACGCTAGCAGGACCGTATAATTTTTTTGGTCCTGTATGCCATGTTTGGTCCGATTCTAAGAAGGTTGATCGGAACGCCTATTTGGCGGGCCCGCGAACCGCTCCAACAGGCAAAATTGTGCACAGCCCACCGGAATCCAACTTTGGACATACGGTTGTATTCGTCTCCTCAAACTGGAACCGTAGATATGTAGTTTGACGACTTTAGAGACCGTTGGTTCTGGCATGCGTTTCGGTACAAAACGGATCCAACAACGGACATCGTTTTGACCTGAAAATATGATTTTTCCCCTGTTCCAGAATTGGACTTTTGGACAGGCGTTTCCTCGACATATCTTATATTCCAAACACGTTCGTGGTATTTATTTCAGCATTCTAGGATGTATGCGGAATTTGGCTTTCATCGCTTCACTATTCTGACGATTCGAGCTATTTGACGTCGCCCTTTTGCACACAACCTCAGGCAAGATACCTTGCCTTAATTACTGTTTATAATTAGTTGCATATTTCTTTATTTATTGTATATTTATTTATTTTTTATTTTTAGTTGGATCCATGACTTGTTGTTTATAGTTACATTATTTTGCTTTCTATTTTTTTTCTTCCTTGTGTTCTAATGTACAAGTGGACCTAGTCTTAGCAGACTACCTTTTATTAGTGACCCTTGGGAGGGTGAAGACAATTTGATAGATGGGCTACCCAAAAACCAAAAGCCTTAGTAACAGCGCACTACGGTAGTAATGTCGCGACGGTCACTAGCCTCGAGCTATATGGACTGATGGGTCACGTCGGCCGCTAGCCTCGAGTTATGTCGGCTGATAGTATTGGTATTTGACGTGTGCATGTTTTGAGTTGTTACCTTGTCCTGGAAGAGTCAGCCTTTACCTATCCATACATTAAGATGTCTTCTAAATTGCATACTAGAATGGTTAGGAGACCTTAGTTAATTTTATGTCACACTTCGTTCCAGTCATGGCGTGGGACAATGTTACATGGTGGAATAGTGTGCTACCCCTTGTCCTTGTTTGGTTGTAGGGGTAGTCCACTGTTTTGATGATAGGATATTCGACCGTGTTATGGTTGGGACACTTTACTCTTATTTGTGACTCTATAACATTTATTTTATTCAGTTTATTATGGCATATTCTTCCTGTATCTTGTTACGTCCCACTGAGGACCTGGTGAATTCTCCAGGTGTGTTCTTTGTGACTTTTCTTAGGTGCTCTAGCCAAGGCCATTTCTTCGAGGATGATTACACCTAGATCGTCTTCGCATCGCTCGACGAAAATTTCTTTATCATGTATTTCTCTCTCTTTTATTGGTAGTGGATTTGTCTCCACCCAACAACTTGTAAATGATAATTCATTAGTTTGTTATATAATCATTGTTCTTTATTTGTGGATGAGATTAGAATCGTGGTTTACTGCATTTTACAACTTATGTTACATACGAGGATTCCACAAATTGGCGTATACTTCGTATGTATGCAGCCGACATGTCTACGTACTTAGTCCTAAGTATTTTGGGACTGAGGCGTTATATATTTTTGTGGTGGCCCATGCAGGTCAAGATAAATTGTTTGGTTACTTTACCGTACCAAGTAAGCCTGCGTATAGGATTAGAGTCTAGGATCTCATCCACATACTTGACCTCCCACCTCGATTACATTTCGAACTCTCTCTTGACTCATTGGTTGCATCTTGCTTGATCCCTTCAATCGTAAATCTTATCTCTCCTTCGTGCTTAATAGAGGTTAAGAAGCTAACCCATACTAGGTAGACATGACACATTGTCCTATCACACCTCTAGTTAGCTCTTATAAGTTGGGTAGAGTGTCTCACGACCTAGTATTCCCTTCGTCCTTATGAATCATTATAGAGGATACATATATTACCTAGGCTATAAATCCTTAGAGTACCATACTATTGGCCCATTGGTCATATGGTCAACCTGATTTTAATAATTGATCAAACTCTGTCTGGATATACAAAGCTAGTCGGGACATCTCGGATTCTTGGACATGATCAAGATTGGCTATCCACTCCATTCAAGACCGAAGATCTGTTTGCCTACTCGAGTCTGTAATTCCTTATGCAATGTATTTTTCATTTTATTTGAGTCTAGGAATATGTTGTACACCGAGTCGTACTGGCAAATAGGCTATCCCTAAATGAGTTCAAAATGTTTTTAAAATGACCTCTCAAAAAGGTTTACAAAAAGGTTTTCAAAAAGGTTTTCAAAAATCACCAAAAGCTTTTTAAAAAACCCTTACTAAACCTTGACTTAACCCTGACAGAACTCGGACCGAGTTCGGCCAGAGTTCGGTTAGTGGCCGTTGTGATTTTGAATCTTTGGAACTTGGTCCTCCTGCAGCTGCGGATTTGACCGAGATTTGCTCAAAGAGTTCTGCCCGAATTCTGACAGAAGTCTGCCTTTGGAACTCCTATAAATAGAGAAGGATTTAGATCATTTCAATTCACTCATTCACTTTCAATCTTCTCTCTATCTAAAGCTTTCAGTCTTCCAAAGAGTTTTTCTAGAGCTTTCAATTTCAGATCCCAAGCCAGTTACAATCCTCTAGTCAATTTGCCAGTGCGGTACGGTCTAGAAGTTTCTGAGAGATTGTAATCAGAAGGCTTGATTGAAGAATACCTCTTCACATTTGAAGTTGGACGAGTTCTTCGTATCAAAGCTCGCATTGTAGAAGTTGCAAGGACTTCGTAAGAAAACTTGCAGTTTTTCCAATAGTAGATTCAACTGGTAGCAAGAGTTCTACCGACTGGATTAGTCCTCAACAGAGATATACCAGTATACATCGCTGTCTTTGTGTTTGCTCTCTTAACTTTGCCTTTACATTATTTCAGTTGTGATTAATATTCTGTGATTGTGCTGCTAACATTTTTAATTAACATTTTTTCGCTGCCAACTCTATTCACCCCCCCTCTAGAGTATTATGCTTTACTATTTCGTTCCTACAATTGGTATCAGAGCGGGTGTTACAGTTAAAGCAAAGGTAACAGTACAATTATTTATTCATTTTAATTAACTATTATATAGATCACAGCACAACACATGGCAACTGTGAAATTCACAAGTGAAGGCCAGGCCATAAACAGACCCCCACTGTTTGATGGTACGAATTATACATATTGGAAAACACGGATGAGTTTCTTCTTGAAATCTCTTGACTTTGATTTATGGTCCATTATTCTAGATGGCTATCAGAAGCCACCTCGTATAAATGTTGATGGAGTTTTAGTTCAAAAACTCCATAGCAGATATACAGAGGAAGAAAAGAAAAGGGCCAGTCTTGACGTACGTGCCATTAATGCTCTTTTTTGTGCTTTAGACAGAACTGAATTTAACAGGGTATCTATCTGCACAACGGCTAATGAAGTATGGAAGCTACTCGAAGTCACACATGAAGGCACGACTCAAGTCAAGGAATCTAAAGTCAGCAGACTTACTCAAGAGTACGAGGCATTCAAAATGAAGCCCAACGAAACAGTTACACAAATGTTCGAGAGGTTCTTGGATATTGTAAATCCTTTGTCCTCCCTAGGCAAAGATTACAGTAACCATGAAAAGATTCGCAAACTCGCGTGCTCTCACCAAGAACTGGATTCCAAAGGCTACTGCAATCATTGAAGGAAACGACCTCACAACGATGTCCCTAGAAGTACTCATGGGTAAGCTACTCACTCATGAACTGGAGCTACAAGATTTTGAAGAGCCTGCACCAAAGGAGAAGACTATCGCCCTCAAGGCTCAGCACAGAAAACCTGCTGAAGATGACTCAGATAGCAGTGGATCTGACGCTGAAGATCAAGCACTCCTAGTAAGAAAGTTCAAAAGATTCATGAGACATGAGAAGAGAGTCAAAGAAAACAACAGCAACAACTGGTACCAAGAAGATGCTGTTTGCTATGGTTGCAAGAAGAAGGGACACATGAAGAAGGATTGTCCCACAAACTTATCATCAGGCAAGAAGAGCAACAGGTATAAAAATGGGAACCTGAAGAGATCAACGTCACAGAAGTATGCCAACACCAGCATATGGCATGAAAGTGAAGCCAGCGACTCAGAAGACGAACAATCAGAAGACGCTACAAACGTATGCTTTATGGCATCCGATCAGGTACCTACTGAACCTGTAGTTGATACTTATGATGACTTCACCTTTGAGCAATTAGGAGATGCCTTCAGTGACCTGATGACTGATTACAGGAAACTGCATAGTAAGTATCAGACCTCTAAGAAGGTACTCAAAGAGTACAAAGGTGAAATAGGTAGACTTACCGACCTACTAGCTGAGGTTAGAAATAATGTTAGTGAGTCTGGTAAGGTTTCTTCAATAAAGCTCTTATTACACGAGACTACCAAGTCATCTGAAGAGAAAGACAAAATTATTGACCAACTCAAGGAAGAACTTTCTATAGAGAAGAAAAGTCTTCAATGTGCACAAATCAGAATGGAATCACTTACTTCTGATTATACTAAGTTGTATGACACTTCCAAAAGATTGGAAATTAGGTTAGGAAAATAGCCTGAGCCTGCTGCTTTCTTCCCTAACACGTGTCACTTAACAAAAAATCGGAACATTCCCAAGCCAAACACTGTCAGACCTAACCCTATAAAACCTTTACCCCAAAAGGTTAAGCCCAAACAAGATTATAGGTATGCTTTCTTCTATACTAGAAAACCCAAACCTACCAACCATGCACACCACTTAGCTTTCAACACTCGACATGCACAATGTCATTATTGTGGCCTCATTGGTCATATATCATCTGTATGTAGAATGAGAAAGCTTGTTGATTTAAATGTTTATGCTTGGATACCTAAAGCTAACCATTCAGGACCCTACAAGAAATGGGTACCAAAGGTTTCATCTGCAAACTGTTTTGTAGGTGGAACACCCTTCACATGCTAGAAGCAAATGGATCTTCGACAGCGGTTGCTCACGGCATATGACCGGTGACGCTACCCTATTTGCAACACTGTCGAAGAAAAAGAAGGAAGGCTATGTCTCCTTCGGTAATAATTTGAAAGGGTATATTATTGGTATCGGTGATATTGGTAAGTCTCCCTATCCTGTGATTAAGGATGTCCGTCTGGTTACCGAGTTGAAACATAACCTACTCAGCATAAGTCACCTAGCTGATCATGGTTATGGAATCAACTGTGGCAAAGACAAATGTACTATAGTTGATAGCTCAACTGGTAGTACTAACTTTGAAGGTATCAGGAAAGACAATATATATGTTTTCTATTTGTTAGAAGAAACTAACATTTCAGGTAGATGCTTAATGGCCAAGAGTGATGAGAGTCATCTATGGCATATGAGACTCGATCACGCTAATATGGATACAATATCAAGATTATCCACAAAGAAGTTAGTACGTGGTTTACCGGATATTACATTCAAGAAAGATTCGGTATGCAGCCAATGTGAAAGAAACAAAGCTACCAGATCCATATTCAAATCAGTAAACACAGTATGTACTACTAGACCTCTACAATTGCTTCATATGGACTTATTTGGTCCTTGCAGAGTTGCTAGACTCGGAGGTAAATTTTATGCTTTTGTAATTGTAGATGATTTCTCTAGATACACGTGGGTATATTTCTTGACACGCAAGAATGATGCATTATCCGAATTTGTTGCCTTTGCAAGAAAGTTCAGAATGAAAAATGTTACATGATCACTCGCATTAGAAGCGATCATGGTGGCGAATTCGAAAATACTAATTTTGAGCAATTTTGTGACACACACGGTTTTATACACGAGTTCTCCTGCCCTAGGACTCCACAACAAAATGGAGTTGTAGAACGTAAGAATAGAACTCTAATCGAAATGGCCAAAGTGATGTTAAACCAGTTTAGTCTACCCAAATATTTCTGGGCTGAAGCTGTCAATACAGCTTGCTTTGTACTCAATAGAGTTCTAATTCGACCCAAATCGAAGAAGACTCCATTTGAGTTATGGTTTGATAGAATTCCCTCAGTTTCTTACTTTAGAATTTTTGGTTGTAAATGTTTTATTCTTAATACAAAAGACAATTTAGGAAAATTTGATAAAAAGGCCGATGAAGGTATATTTTTAGGTTATGCGGCCAAGAGCAAAGGATACAGAGTCTTCAACAAACGTACCATGATCATCGAAGAGTCAATCAATGTCACTTTTGATGAATTAAATCAAATGACTATCGATGACAATGACGAAGATACATCTGTACCAAGCTCAACTCCAGCTGATTCTCAACCAAGCTCTGTACCAGCTGAATCTCCTAGAGAAGATCCAGGAACCAGCTACCTTCAGAATTTATCGAAAAGGTTAAAATTTACAGCTGATCATCCAAAGGATTTGGTAATTGGTGATATTACCAAGGGAGTAAGTACTCATACATCCTGTAGAGATTATTTCTAGTGTTGCTTTTATTTCACAGCTAGAACCCAAAACTATTGATGAAGCATGTAGTGATAGTTTTTGGATAGATGCTATGCAAGAAGAATTAAACCAATTTGAACGGAATCAAGTTTGGGAACTTGTTCCCAGGCCTATTGATCATCCGGTCATTGGCACCCGTTGGGTATTCCGAAACAAACTGAATGAGAATGGTTTAGTGACTCGTAATAAGGCTCGACTCGTAGCTCAAGGATACAATCAAGAAGAAGGTATCGACTACGATGAGACTTATGCCCCAGTTGCGAGATTAGAATCTATTTGCATGTTATGTGCATTTGCATGTTTTTATGATTTTAAACTTTTTCAAATGGATGTGAAGAGTGCTTTTTTAAATGACTTTATAAAAGAAGAAGTTTTTGTAGCACAACCTCCAGGTTTTACAGATTTCAAAAACCCAGATCATGTTTTCAAGTTGAGGAAAGCCTTATACGGTTTAAAACAAGCACCTCGTGCTTGGTATGATCGTTTAAGTTCTTTTCTACTTGACAAAGGTTTTTCAAAAGGCAAGGTTGACACTACACTATTTATTAAATCTTTTAATGGCAAGCTGCTTTTAATTCAAATCTATGTTGATGATATTATATTTGGATCTACTGATGAATCTCTATGTCAAGAATTTTCTAAGTGTATGCAGAATGAGTTTGAGATGAGCATGATGGGAGAGCTGAAATTCTTTCTCGGATTGCAAATCAAACAAACTGATAATAGGACGTTCATAAATCAAGCCAAATATACAAAAGATCTGCTAAAGAAGTTCGATCTGGACAATGTCAAACCTATTGGCACTCCAATGGCAACTTCAACAAAGCTTGATTCAGATGAACAAGGCAAGCCAGTCGACACACGTAAGTATCGAGGTATGATTGGTAGTTTACTTTATTTAACTGCTAGTCGTCCAGATATAATGTTTATTGTTTGCCTGTGTGCACATTTTCAAGCTAACCCAAAGGAATCACATCTGTCCGCAGTTAAGCGTATCTTTCGATACCTTAAAGGCACTTCTTCTGTTGGCTTGTGGTATCCCAAAACTAGGTCCTTTGACCTTATTGGTTATTCGGATGCAGATTTTGTTGGATGCAAAGTTGATAGAAAAAGTACAAGTGGCACATGTCATTTCTTAGGCAAAGCTTTAGTCTCTTGGTTTAGTAAAAAGCAAAATTCTGTAGACCTATCAACAACAGAGGCTGAGTACATCGCCGCAGGACGTTGTTGCGCTCAGATTTTGTGGATGAAACAAACCCTAGAAGACTATGATTTATTTTACACACATATTCCCATTTTCTGTGATAACACAAGCACTATTAATTTGACTAAGAATCTAGTATGTCACTCTCATACTAAACATATCGAGATTCGACATCACTTTTTTAGAGATCATCATCAAAATAGAGATATAAACCTTGTGTACATAGATACTGAAAATCAACTAGCTGACATCTTCACTAAACCTCTAGCGGAAGATCGTTTCAATTATTTACGTCGAGAATTAGGAATTTTGGACGTCAATAATATTAATTGATTTTGTTTTATGATTATATATCATTATGCAAAAACTGTATTAGAGACAAGCCAATAAAGAGTCTGTCTGTCACCACAACTACGGTTGAAGCGAAGCGGTACTTAAGAGTTCCCCTGTGAACCTCCGCCAGCTGGGACAGTACTCCTACAGCTAATCTGAGACAGTCGCTGTGTAACGACATTTAATTCATAAAATAATATTAATTATGTTAATTGAAGGCTAAAATAACTAATCTTTGAATTAAATATTTGAAATGAGACAACAAAAAAGAATGGCAAAATCAACTTTATAGAACCCTAGGCGAATTCGGCCAGAGCTCTGACCGAATTCGGCCCGAGTTCGGTTGAGGGTGTCTGGTTATATATACAGAACCCGAGCAGCACTTCTTCTTCATTACTTCCAAACTATTTCAAACAGCAGCAGCAGCCGACCCGAGCATCAAAACCTTAGTTCTTTACCACCCTATTCCATCCAATCCAAGTGGTAAAATCTCTCCAAAATTTGGAATCATGCGGAGATCGTCGTTCTCTACGACATATCTTAATTTCGTGAGGTATAACTCCATCTCTCTCCACTTTTCAATTAGTGTATTTTTATTCCAATTTGCACATATGGCACCTAAATTTAATCCATCTAAGAGGAAGAAGACGAACCCTAGTGAGGAAGGGTCATCTTCGCATCCACATATGGATTCACTCTTTTCGCCGGTCCAAACGAGCGACGGTGCGTTCGACGAGTTTTTCTTTCAAACCCTCGACCAAGCCCTACTGTGGTATGGTGATTTTTCTATGCGATCCATATGCCCAGGCGCTCCAGTCAAATGGACGGTATTTCCTGATCATCGTCATTTGTTTGAGGTATTAGGGTTACACTTATTTGTTAAAATATGCTTCCCTATAGCAACTAATGCCATTAGATTATTCTATTGCAATCTCATATTAGACACTTTCGATGTGAGCACACGTATTGGAGGTATTAATATCAATTTCGATGATAGCCTCTTAGCGGAGATCCTTGGTATCCCTAACGAAGGTGAACCGCTAGTTGATATCACTGATTTTGATTTTTCCGAAGGCACGACACTCGCAAGTTTCAAAGCGGAAATCTGTGCACCTGATAGAGTACGCTCTGGAAAGTTCAAGGCTAACAACCTGAACTTGTTTAACTATGAATTGCATCGCATCATCTATTCCACTATTCTTCTAAAATCCACTTCAAAGGATGATGTGACTTCTCTTGAGCTATCCGCCATGTACCATATTCTTAAGGGGATTCTATTTTCTGTCCCTAAGACCATGATTCAGATGATGGGTCGTTATCGTGCAAGAGATAGAAATCTCTCTTACGCGATGATTCTTCCACGCATCTTTCAGCGCTTCGATATCGATCTGTCGACTTGTACTCAGGACCCTGAGCCCAAGTTTCTTCAGTTATCTCGTCGTAGCATGACTGCTACAGCTCCACCTACTGCTCCTCCTACTGCACCTCCTCCACCACCTCATCAGTATGCTATGACATTTGAGGGCATACATCAGCATTTATCTGCTTTGTACGTCTCGATGACGGACATGGCTCGCGAGCGTGAGTTCTGCGACGTCACCCGTTATCAGGCGATGGCAAACTCCTTGGCTGATCTTCGTTTCGCTCAGACTGGTCATTCAGCCGGTTCCATCCCTCGAGATCCAGCTTTTTCGGGTTATCGCTGTGAGGATGAGGCTGTCCATGCCTACTTCTAGCCAGGTAACGCCTATGATTGGTATCGTGCACCTCGTGACTACGTTGGTGAGTTCTATGCTGGCGCCCCTACTCATCCTTCTGGCGCTGGTACTTCTGGTGCTGGTCCTTCAGGACATGCGGGTCGAGCTGATGTTGGTGATGACGAGAATAGTGATGAGGAGATGTGATTTGATTTTTTAGTGACATTTTATTGTATACTTGGAAATGCTCCAACATTCCAAGTTTTTATCAGTATTTCTTTTATCAGTACTTTCTAGTTATTATCAGCACTTTGTAGTTTGTTTCAGTACTATTATCATTCATGGACAAGTTTATGATGTTTCAGTTATGGCATTTCAGTTTATTTCAGCACTTTGTTTTAATTATTAGCACTATCTCTTTATACTGCTTCTTCATTACAAACTGCCTGTGAAATAGCATGCCTGATTTTTTCTTGAAACAGTACATGCCTGTTATGCTAATCTGTAGAAACAATACATGATGTAATGTGTTTCTCAAATTTTTTTTATGCCTTTTATATGTTTTCTCACTACTTATTACTTATGCATTGATTGCGAGGGAGCCTTCTCTTTTGCAATTATTTTGCTAAGTGACAAAGGGGGAGAAAATTTAAAGATCTAATATTTCTTTTGAGATAATACAGGACATGAACAATTTCTACTTTTTGATTTTTTTTTGAACAAGCTTAGCTTAATGTTATATCATTCATAGTTTGTCAATTATCAAAATGGGGAAGCTTGATGGCCCATTGGTCATATGGTCAACCTGATTTTAATAATTGATCAAACTCTGTCTGGATATACGAAGCTAGTCGGGACATCTCGGATTCTTGGACATGATCAAGATTGGCTATCCACTCCATTCAAGACCGAAGATCTGTTTGCCTACTCGAGTCTGTAATTCCTTATGCAATGTATTTTTTATTTTATTTGAGTCTAGGAATATATTGTACACCGAGTCGTACTGGCAAATAGGCTATCCCTAAATGAGTTCAAAATGTTTTTAAAATGACCTCTCAAAAAGGTTTACAAAAAGGTTTTCAAAAAGGTTTTCAAAAATCACCAAAAGCTTTTTCAAAAACCCTAACTAAACCCTGACTTAACCCTGATAGAACTCAGACCGAGTTCGGCCAGAGTTCGGTTGGTGGCCGTTGTGATTTTGAATCTTTGGAACTTGGTCCTCCTGCAGTTGCGAATTTGACCGAGATTTGCTCAAAGAGTTCTCCCCGAATTCTGACAGAAGTCTGCCTTTGGAACTCCTATAAATAGAGAAGGATTTCGATCATTTCAATTCACTCATTCACTTTCAATCTTCTCTCTATCTAAAGCTTTCAGTCTTTCAAAGAGTTTTTCTAGAGCTTTCAATTTCAGATCCCAAGCCAGTTACAATCCTCTAGTTAATTTGCCAGTGCGGTACGGTCTAGAAGTTTCTTAGAGATTGTAATCAGAAGGCTTGATTGAAGAATACCTCTTCACATTTGAAGTTGGACGAGTTCTTCGTATCAAAGCTCGCGTTGTAGAAGTTGCAAGGACTTCGTAAGAAAACTTGCAGTTTTTCCAATAGTGGATTCAACTAGTATCAAGAGTTCTACCGACTGGATTAGTCCTCAACAGAGGGATACCAGTATACATTGCTGTCTTTGCGTTTGCTCTCTTAACTTTGCCTTTACATTATTTCAGTTGTGATTAATATTCTGTGATTGTGCTGCTAACATTTTTAATTAGCATTTTTCCGCTGCCAACTCTATTCACCCCCCCTCTAGAGTATTACGCTTTACTATTTCGTTCCTACACATACCCCATTTTATCGACCAGAGCCTTAGGCAGGAAAATAGTAGTATAGCTATATAGGCGCAAAACCCAGACAAGACTTAGAGTTTAAGGAATTAGGGCTATTTTGGTTTTCACTCATCATTATCGTGGGTATTTATATTTTGGACTAGCTTGACTAATGCCGCTATTATAGCCTAGTTTTTGCAAGCTTGCTCTTTTATCGAGCTTGATCAAGGACAATATTTTATTGAAGGCCTCCACTAACGTATTATCTAATCAGAATCGGTACATGATGGTCTGATCAACCTAGTGCACTTTGGTTGGCTCTTCGATTATTTTACATGGATTGAGATATAATTAAACTTATCCTCTAGGATCTCATCCACAACGGTCTTGAGAACTTCCTTTTGAAACTGTTTAGTCGCCCTTGAAACCCATAATTGCAATTCGATCCCATCTCTCTCGAGCTCCTATTTTCTTTTATCACCTATTTCGAAAAAATAAACGCTCGTAGACATGAAGTATTCTTCTATGGCCATGAAGGCTTTATATACCTAATAGTTTCCATCTGTTCAAAATCAGAGAACTAACTCCAAACTGGATTAATATCTATCGCATCATAAATTCTATTATGTCGTGTAGTATTCTTTAATAATCAAGAGTCGAGGTACTACATCACGACCTTGAAAATTTTTCTAACCTCATTAATCCTAAAACCTTGTCTTAGTTCTATAGAGTATAGATTGTAAGCCTTCTAAATTTTAGATTTATGAGGACTACCGATTGATTAGGATAAGTTGGTTTATATTAGGATGATAGATTAGTACCTCTTGAACTTTTGCTTTCTATCTAGATCATTTGACATCCTCGATCATGACATTGTTATTTGGAGCATGAGACCAGTTGTTACCCTCCAACTAATTTCATATACAAGACCTAGACGAATCCATCTTCATGTATAAATATCATGTCCCACTAAAACATGTCCCCCTTGTACACTATTTTTATGATACGACTTTTAGGTCAAAGAGGCAAACTATAACCCTTACCGTAATACCGATGTACTTTCCAACTTCAATTAGAAATTTGACCTCGACTCAAATCTTTTGACCCAACATATGATTGTGATATATTCGAAGCCAACTGTGCATATTCCACTAGTGTTCCACTCAATGGAGTTTCCATTTGCTACTTAAACATAAAAGTCACAGAAGGCACCTGGTTAGGCTTAAGGAACCTAGTTGACCAACCCGACTGAAAAATAGTCCAACCCTTGACTTGAACCTATTCTAGGTTACCCTAACCTAATAGAAAGGGTCAAGATTGATTTTATGGGATCTTATCCAGCCAATATAGATTAAAACCCAAGATGCAATCAATCAATGATTGGATCCAACAGAACTAATAAATCATTTTTAACGAGGATCACAAATATTGGTGTGGGATCCATGATGATAAAGAACTCATATTCGAGTAGAGAAAAAGAAGTAAAAGTTTGTTTATTAGTGTCGAATATAAATCGAAATGGGGCGTGGCCAAGCGGTAAGGCAATGGGTTTTGGTCCCGTTACTCGGAGGTTCGAATCCTTCCGTCCCAGATTGTCTCTATCAGAAACAAAAATTCTTCTCTTTAACAACTTTCTGTTTAATGTTGGTTTATAAGGGTCATTTCCATCCGTATCATTTTGGTACCTCACCGTGACTTGGATATTTGGAGCACAATACTAGCCATGTCCTTCCAACCAATTCTACCCTCATGAACTAGACACGCCAATCTACACACATGACATACATGTCCCATACAAACACACCATCCTACGCTCCATTTCAATTACACAATAGGTACAACACATTTTCCTTAGAACCAACCACGGAGGCCCATTTTTGTCCATTTGTCTTTAACCTTACAATCATGACCCATTACCTCAAATGACTGGATACCCATGATCTGTGAAAGACTAAACAAATATCCCTCTCTTGTATAAATAGTGTAAGTTCGAAGTTTACTATGACCACCTCCTCCATCTTTTCAAAAACCGAGTACGTTAACTTACTTTTCCTCCATATTCACCCTCGTTAATTTATTTGTTTGATATATTAAGTTTATTTTAATTTGGAGGACAAAATTTTTATAAGTTGGGTAGGATGTAAACTCCTTTAATTTTCAAATTTTTTAAATATAATTTAGTTATTTTTGATGTTTAGAAGATTTTGATACATATGTAAACTGAGTTTAAGATTTTTATTATTTTATTTATTTTTTATATTTATAAAGGATAAATTAAACGGGAATCTTTTCCTTTATTTTTAGAAATTATTGCTTTGTTTTTAGAATTTTTTTTAGAACTTTAGAGATCCTATATATTAAGAAATTATAGGTAACATATGTTTTCTCCATATTACGTAATTGGGTACTTTTCTAAAAAAAGAAATAAATAAAACTTAGATTACTTTAGAAAATTACATATTATTTTTATTTTGGAAATCTTAGATTTATTAGATTAGTTTTAGATTATTTAAGACAATTTTGTAGATATTATAAAATAGATTTTTAAAAAAAAGGAAAAAACAAAATTTGAATGGGATGAACAGTGCCAGAAGGCACTGTTCCTTTGTCTTCCTCCTGAACATACAATAATAGTAAAAAAAAAAATATATAGTTTGATAAACTCATCCAATTTGAATGTAGATTAAATCAAATCTTTCCCAGTCAAAGCCTCATCACAATCTCCTCTGTTTAGTTTCAATCTATTGTCTATATTCGATTTGAATCAAAGTACAAATTGATCGGGAAGATCGATATGTACATCTAAAGAATTTTGGTTATTTTCTTGGAAAAACCCAACGAGAAGTCTCTCGAGAACTTGACCCCTCGATAGTAGGCCAACTCCCCCACCTCTGTGAACCCTCGATCACTCCCTGACCACGTCGCTACTGTACACTGCCATTGGCCACCACCGACAGGCCGCAGCACACGCGACAGCATCAAAACAGAGGCAGAAGGAGCAGTAAAGGGCATCAACAACAAGTGGTTTATCATCTACTTTGAGGTATGAATTCTCCTTCCTCGTTCAATAAAACTTTGATCCAGTTAATCCTATAGAAAGTCGATAAAGCCCTCTCAATATCCCAACAAGTGGATTGAGATATAGTCCAACGACCAATCGGGGAAATCAACGCAAAATTGAGGAAAAACTGTCTATTAGAACAGAGCATTGAACCGCCAACCACCCATGTTGAAGGACCGATTTTGATCGATCCAGTAAGTTTAAAAATTTTACTTGAACAAATTTATAAACCACATGTAGCTCTTAAACTCCCTTCTAGCAGTTTAAGTTTTCATGCACAATACGCAATTTATTTTGAATCTAAAGTTCAAGAAAAATCAGTTTTTTAAACAATCAAATTTAGAAAAAATTCCTCGATACCATGTGCGTCCTGCCAAACCGGACAAAGTGGTCGCGAACATGTGGGCTTTGACAGAATTCAAATTGGTTGTGTGTGCGCGACGAATTTGATGCATATCCGTCAAAATTTATCGTATCGGCCTTTTTGCAAATTCTCTAATTTGTTTGTGCATGTTTGTCAAATCGAAACAAAACTTGCGCCAGCAGGGCTGTATCATTTTTTTGGTCCTGTATGCCATGTTTGGTCCGATTCTGAGAAGGTTGATCGGAACGCCTATTTGGTGGGCCCGTGACCCGCTCCAATGGGCAAAATTGTGCACATCCCACCGGAATCTAAGTTTGGACTTATGGTTGGGTTCGTCTCCTCAAATTTGACCTGTAGACATGTAGTTTGATGACTTTAGAGACAGTAGTTTCTGGCACACGTTTCGGTTCAAAATAGGTCCAACGGCGGACATCGTTTTGACCCGAAATTATGATTTTGCCCCTTTTCCAGAATTGGACATTTGGACAGGCATATCCTAGACATATATTATATTCCAAACACGTTCGTGGTATTTATTTCAGCATCCGAGGATGTATGCGGGCTTTAGCTTTCATCGCTTCACTATTCTGACGATTCGAGCTATTGGACGTCGCCCTTTTGCACACAACCTCAGGCAAGATACCTTGCCTTAATTACTGTTTATAATTAGTTGTATCTTTCTTTTTTTACTTTATATTTATTTCTTGTTTATTTTTAGTTGGATCCATGACTTGCTGTTCATAGTTATTTTATTTTGCTTTCAATTATTTTTCTTGCTTGTGTTCTAATATGCATGCGGACCTAGTATTAGCGGACTACCTTTTGTTAGTGACCCTTGGGAGGGTGAAGGCAATTTGATGTATGGGCTACGCAAAAACCAAAAGCCTTAGTAACTACGTACTACGGTAGTCGTGTCGCAACGGTCACTAGCCTCGAGCTATATGGACTGATGGGTCATGTGGGCCGCTAGCCTCGAGTTATGCCGGCTGATAGTATTGGTAGTTGACACGTGCATGTTGTGAGTTGTTACCTTGTCCTGGGGGAGTCAGCCTTTACCTGCCCATACATTAAGATGTCTTCTAAATTGCATACTAGAATGGTTAGGAGACCTTAGTTAATGTCATGTCAAACTTCGTTCTAGTCATGCCATGGGATAATATCACATGGTAGAATAGTATGCTACCCCTTGTACTTGTTTGGTAGTAGGGGTAGTACACTGTTTCGATGATGTGATATTGGGCCGTGTCATGGTCGGTAGACTTTACTTTTATTTGTGACTCTATGATATATATTATATTCATTTTATTGTGGCATGTTATTCCTGTATCTTGTTACGCCCCTCTGAGGACCTGGTGAATTCTCCAGGTGTGTGCTTTATGACTTTTCGTAGGTGCTCTAGCCAAAGCCATTTCTTTGAGGATGATTAGACCTGGATCATCTTCGCATCGCTCAACGAAAATTTCTTTATCATGTATTTCTCTCTTTTTCGTTGGTAGTGGATTTGTCTCCGCCCAACAACTTATAAATGACAATTCATGAGTTTATTATACAGTCTTTATTCTTTATTTGTGGATGAGATTAGTATCGTAGTTTACTGTATTTTACAGCTTATTTATACAGACAGGATTCCACATATTGGAGCATACTTCGTATGTATGCAGCTGGCATGTCTACGTACTTAGTTCTAAGTATTTTGGGACTAGGGCGTTACACAATCCCACAATACATGGGACCGAGCTACTAGAAATGGCCAACTGATACTAGTTCAGAGGGGAAAACTGATTTAATAGACCCTGGACCCGCGAAGCGTATACGATGTCTAGTATGAACTTCAATCCATGATGCTATGTTAACAATTAAATGGAAAGATAATCTAGAAGACATCCATAATAATTATAACAAGAAAACTAAGCAAGTACTGGAAATAAATGTTGAAAGTAAAGTACTGAGTAATAATCCAGCATGAAATGTATCAAGTCTGGTGGAGACAAATCTACTACTAGTAGATTAATAGTAAAGTAGGTAAATATAAAGATAAGGAGTCCATGCTCACAGGAACTCCAATGGGTCGATTTCCAAATCCTCGAATGAGACTGCTCTGGCATCTGGTCCAAGTCCATAAATCTTCGAGAACTCATGTTATCAATTTAGGTAAAAATTCCAGATCCTTAAATGGATACAACAAGATACATAATATACATGTCTAATATAACAATAAATGCATAAAGAAAAGAATCATGTGATACAAGTGAAGCTTATCTTAAAAAAAATAACTCACGACTGTTTGCCATGAAATATAAAAGAACAGAACAATTATCGGAGGACCGAACTTTTACTTCACGTTACAAATTCGCTTGTACAAAGAAAGCCTAGGGACGAAAATCTAGGTACAACAGTCTAAGTACAATTATTTATTTTAGATTCTGGGGGGTGACGATAGAGGCTCGGGAAGGCGACGGCAGCCCTGCCTTACTCCTTGACGATCGGTATGCAGCCTTGGCTCCCTGTGAAAAGGTGGTAGGCGTTGATGAAGAAATGCTCTTCTTGCTCCTCTGTTGCTCATCTGGCTTCTCTTTCTCTCTATTTACTCCTTCCTTTTGACTATTGGGGGGGTCTCTCTGTATATACGTATTTTTCTCTCTGAAATTGTATATATTTCCAAGGGAATGGCACCTTGCTATTTATAATAGTGGGATGTGATCATTAAGGTTGCCAATGATTAGTTTATGGAGATGGCGGCGGCTTGGAGATTGGTCCATCTTGGCCATTCGTTTTGATGATCAAGAATCTGGGCCATTGGGTGCAGATTACACCAAATCCCATGAGCAATTAATGCTGATTGGAATAAATCTTCTTTATAATGATTTTCTGATATCTGTAAATAAATTAGACCTATTCTTCTGCCACGTGTCCCAGATTTATTGGGATTTATCCCAATCTTAAATGGCAGCAAATCTGAGGAATTAATCGATCTAGGATACGTGTCCTGGGAGCTGTTGGGGGGAATCTGGACCGCATAAATAGTGAGCCGCATACGAATGTGAGCCGCATATGAATATGAGCCCATGTGTCGGAGCTATGTGGGCAGTAGCCTTTATTTAAGTCCTCTAACCACAGAGGAGTAATCCTTTTGGGCCGCATAGGTATATATCCGCCTGGGCCGCATGAGAAGTCCTTGCTCGAGCCGCATGAGTCTTACATGGCCTGAGCCGCATAGAATGGGTTCACTCTAAGCCGCATAGGAAGTCTTTTGCTCGGGCCGCATGAGGCCCCTATGGACTGAGCCGCATAGGTTTTATTCTGAGCCGCATGAGAAGCGAGCCGCATACGAATGCCCACGTGGCAAGGCCACGTGGCATTTTTATGGCTCTCGGGGGGATTTATATCAGAGATTTCCTTCCTCTTCCCTAGAGATTCATCATTATGGCAGAGCCATAATTACCTGCCTTTGGAGTCAGGGCTGTCAACTTTTCAGAGGGGTCAGCCGTCATAGCAATTAATGCAGCATGGATGGAGGGGGGCACTATCAGGCCACGTGTCTTCTGAGCCGCATGAAATGCCCTGAGACGCATAGCTTCCTATGCCGCATGACTCCCTGAGCCGCATGTGTTTTCTGAGCCGCATGGATCTCTCTTGGCCGCATGAGCCATTTTCTTTAATATTTTCCATGCTTCTACAGGACCCCCTTCAATGTTTTCAATTTGTAAAATTGAAATACTTTGAATAAGAAGCATGGCCGTGTTACTCTAACTGCATAGGGAATTCTGACCACATAGAAGGCTCGGCCGCATGAATTATTCAGCCGCATAAGTGACTTAGCCGTATGAGACTGTTCAGCCGCATAGCTGCTTGCCACGTGTGCAGGTCTTTTAATTACCTCAAATTTGTTTCAGCGCCGTCTTTGTAGGAGGGAATCCCAAGAGTCCGCTCATTAAATCTTTCGAATTTGACGTCCTTGGTGAATCTTGGAGGCGAAACTCAAGGAGTCGGTTGCGCTCTTCATGAATTGGTCATTGACCCACGTGTCCCCCTTTTCTCGTTTTCCTATAAATATGAAGGGTTTGAAGGAAGAGAAGACTTCCTTTCTCTTCCTCAGACCTTCCCTATCTCGATCGCTCTTCTCCTCTTTTTGATAATTAATGGCTCCCAAGAAGACCGTGGCAGTAAAGGGTAAGAAGGCGGCCTCTACTTCTACCACGACTGCTGCTGCTACTCCGCCCGTCGCCGTACCCAAAGTTCATCCTGACGTTTACCCCCCCCCCATTATTGGTAAGGACAATGCATGAGTTTAAAGAATCCCCGACCGCCATGGTTATGTTGCATACTTTATGCACGAGCCTTTAATCGCACGTTCGCCCTATGGTTGAGCTGTGAGCCTCATAAGAGAAGTACTGCATCTGTATGCATACCTTGCTGGTGAAGCCGTATAAGTGACGCTAAACCACATAGACCGTTTCTTGTACTGAGCCGCATGAGATTTCTGAGAGCTTCATGGGGCCGCATGGATATTTTCTTGAACCGCATGGAGTTCGAGAACCCCTAATCGGCTCTCTCTTGTTTTATCCCTCTGTTTAACTTACTTTTCTCTGTTTGTTCTTCAGTGAACCTGCCGGTTAACGCCGCTGGAGAACTCTTGGTGGGTAGCGCCCAAGCCGCTCTCGGCTATAGGTATGACCATATTGTCCAGCATATGGTTGACCAGTTTCTGAGCGATGAGCCTACGGTTAGATTGAACGCCATCAAGAATCAGTCTTTTCACTTCCTTAATGCTATGATGAACTTCGGGAAGTTTGAAGGGGAGTATTTGAAGCCTGCGTTCTTTTTTGGAGACGCCTTGACCGTGGAGAACGATCACGTCCTGGAGGTGTCGGAGGACTGGAACTTTGTTTCTAACGGGATGGTGGTTCACATCCCTCAAATGGAGCGACACTTCCCGCTATCCTGGTTTAATATGCTCCCGTTGGATCGGAAGATGGGGGAGACTTTAACCCCTACCAGAGGTGGGATGTTTGTGGGGAACATCCATTATAATAACCATATGAAGTCCGTTATCGCTGGCAAAGTGCACACTAGTTGTACTGTTACGGGGTTAGTCCCAGGCTCTTTCTTGAATGTGGCGGGCCCTAATTTCTCCTTTTCTACCGCCGACACTTTTATAAATCAGCTTGCCCGGAAAGGCTCCTATCCCGTTGGTCGGTTGACGTTCCCTGGTTGGGTACACTCTGTTCCTTCGTGGATCAATTTGTCTACTTGGATTTTGCAGAAGTATGAGGCCTTCTTGTGCGAGATTGGCCTATACCACGCTATTCGAGGTACCAGTCATGGCTTGTCCATAAACAAGAAGTTGTTCATGTCCCTGCTGGAAATGTACAATTGCCGTATGGGGACCTTTTACACACCTGTGGGGGAGATGGAACTCGCGCTCCATGAGATGCACGCGATCTCCAAGCTTCCTTGGGGGGACGAAGCGTTTGAAGCGTATGCTCCTACTAATGAGGAACTCGAAGATCTGGAACGACGGTATCCTGGCTTTGCGGCCCTTTACCAGGAGATATTGTGCCATTATAACACCTGTTATCAGATGACTCGAAAGGATAGTAGCATGGAAGGGAATGCTCCCTTTACCAAAGATTGGGTGCACTACCTTTTTTCGACAGATGCTTTAGGTAGAGTCACCTCTCGTCGCCCTCAACCTCGGGAAGCGGTTGAGGACTCGGTGTTGTCGGCTAAGGGAATGGCCATTACCAGCGATAGGTTCGGGAACCAGACTGATACTTTTGATTACTTTTACCAGGATACTCAGGAGCTATCTGAGAAAGCACTTCTGGTGGGATTTTTGATGATCTAGCTACGAAACTGTGTAGTCTCGGGAGGAGCTGGTTCCATTGAGATAATTAGTTGTAATTTTATCCTTCCGGCTGTGAATTTAGTTTTCCGAATCAGGGTAGCCCTCCTTCCGGCCATGGTGTGCGGCATACACCGTGGCCTACGTACTTTTACATCCAAAATCATTGCTCGCGATGTGACCAAGGATTTTGAACGAATTGAGTTGCCTTATCACTATTTGATGGGGTGGCTGCTGATACATTACCCGTCCTTGATGAGGCCGGGTTCTGAAGACGGTGTGACTGACGATGATGCACTTATCTTCCGCTATCGTAACGAGTCTTAGGAATGTGAAACCATGCGGGCTTGCCCGATGGCATTAGCGAGGGCAGATAAGTATCATATATTCGTATTCATTCTTCGCTTTACTGCCAGAGACATAGACGCTGTACATATTGACGGTATCGCGCCCCCTCAGCTTCTGGATGGCCAGATGCTCTTATGGTTGCGTAATATTCGCCCCGCACATCTAGTATACTGTAACCGCAATGCTATTTTTCTGGAGCCCTATCGGCCTAGCAGGTTTGCCCGGCAGTTTGGATACAGCCAACTTTGTCTGGACAGCCCCAGTTCTGGTCTGGGTTATGAGGGTAGTCTTCTTGATGGTATTAGGGCCTGGCAATATTATGATTCATTCCATACTCGCACTATTTTCTCGGTTCCTGCCATCAAGGAGTCGGTGGAGATCTTGTATATGGCAGCGCTGTATCATGTCATGGCGAGCAAGCCCCCAGTCGGTTTTAACCCGGGTACCAGTTTTATTGTTGGTACCGGCCTGGAGGAAGGCTCCCAAAGGGCTAAGAAAAAGGAAGATTAGAGGCGAAGTGCCAGATTTGGATTTCGCTGCTGAGGGTGGCGACGGCAATGATTGTGGTGAAGATGACTCTATCCTTCCATCGGTAGGTGCAGAGGTGGGTCAGTCGCACGTTTTGTCAGACGAGGTGCTGAGGGACCCGTCTCTGGTTGCGCCTGGTCCTATTCCGAAGCGTAACAGGCAAGTTTCTCCTACAGGCAGTGTTTCTCAATCCCGGAAGCTTGTTGCGACTAGGCACTGTCCGCTAGCCATAAAAGAGGGTGGCGGAGAAGTCAACCCTGCGTCAGAGGTAACAAAACTGCTCTTGATCCCTTCCCTCTCCTTTTCTTTGAGTTTTGATCCTGACTATCTTCGTCCCTTCTTTTAGGTTTCGGGAGAAGGAGAAGAGCTTCAGGATATCGAGGTGGTGATCAAGAATGACGGAGACTCCCATGAGCCTGCTCCTATTCAAGAGAACGCAGATCAATCTGTATCTCTCTTTAAGGTGACGGAGGCAGGGGATGTGACTGAGCTTAACTCGGGGATCGCGGGTGAGGGGACTATGCTAGTTGTGGATGAGCCGCGGCCTTTATGCCCCTCCCCTGGTAAGATTAGTCGAATCTTAACCCGTGAGGAAGCCTATCTACTCTATCATCATGTCATTCGGGTTACGTCGATTGATTGTTATTCAGGACATTCAGGTCCTATCCCTCCCGTACCGAGGATGGACGTCGCTGAGACAACCCCAACCGAAGGGGCCTCGGTAGAAAGGGGTGTGCCTCATCACTGCCCGACTCGTTTTGTGGGGTCTTCTGGGGGCCCGAGTCTCACGGGTCAATTCTCGGGGCAGTCGGGGCAGGGGACGATGGTCCTTGCGTCATCCTCTGTTCCGATGGCTTCGAGAGTCGACCTTTCTTCCCTGCCGAGCATCCAAGCTCTCCGGGTGGCGGAAGACGAGTTGGCCGCTATTCATGCATCGTTCTTTTCGGACTCCGTCCCCCCAATGGCGAACTCTAGCATTACTCCTCCGATGTTGCCGCTCCGGCTTCCCCTGACGCCCTCCTCTGCTGAAATTTTGAGTGACGCGTTACAGGACGTGGTTGCCACTTTTCATCGTCATTTGAAGAGGGGAATCGAGGCCGTTATAGACAGAGGGACCTCTTTTACCCTGGCCCGACAATGTGCCCATGGCCAAATAAATATCCTTAGGGATCTTCCTGATGATGCAGGAATGGCTTCGCTTCTGGAGGCAAAATTGCTGGAAGTTGATCAGCTGGTGTCCGAGCTTCGAGTATTGCGACAGGCTGATCTGCCTGTTGTCATAAACAAGGAGCGGAATTCCCTTATTACTGTCATAGAGAGGACCAGAGCGGCTCGAGATAAGACCAGACCGGGCGCGCTGAAGGATCTCAGTGACTTGGCTGATCGGTATGATCAATTGAGTTATGCGACCGAAAACATTGTGGCTCGGGAGGAGTCTGTCTCTCGTGAGATTACTGAGACACAGGAGCAAAGACCGGGAACTGATTGTCTAGGAGGCTGACAGGGTTACTCCAGCTTCGACTGACCTGGAGACTGCCTTGAAGAAATTGGAGGATGACTGTCAAGCGTTCTTGGGCTTGGAAAATGAGGAGCGTTTATTCCAGGAGGCCGAGCACCGCGCTCGGCAATGGATTGAGCGGAGGACCACCTCGGTAAGAAATCGCCTCCTAGAATTGAGTGATGCTGAAATGTAGTCGGCTTTTCTTCTTGTCTTGTTTCTGTTTTCTTTCTTTCTGGAGGGGACTTGATCCCGAAATATGTAATGCTTTTTCTTCCTTCAAATAAAGAGTACTTTCAATTTTACCCCTCATTTGTATTGCTTGTTGTGCCTGTGATATTATAGTGCTGTTTTTCCCCGCATAGGGGATATATTTGTGGACCTGTTACCCATGGTATACCTTGGTTTTAGGTACAGATAACAAGTTCTGGTCAGGATACCTGAAGCGGCCATGGCAAAGTGGTCATGGGTGCTTTTGGTATTGGAAAAAAAAATGATGAGATGGTAGGTTTGTGCTAAGAAGCTTAGCTGAGGATATTTGTGGGCCTATTATCCTTGGCGCACCTTGGTTTTAGTGCACGGATAATAGGATAAAGGGGGACCGACATACTTGCTCAGAGGTGACGAGGACATGGTAAGTGGAAAGGTTTTTTTTAAAAACGTAGAGTATTCCTACTCAGTGGTAATGAGAACATGGTAGGAGTGAACTCGACGGAGGATATTGATGGTCAGCAGAGGACATTTGTGGACCTATTACCCTTGGCGTACTCCGGTTGTGGGTACAGATAATAGGTCGAAAGAGGATCATCATACTTACTCAGAGGTAATAAGGACATGGCAAGTATGAAGGTTTCTTCGACGGAGCCTTCCCATTCAGAGGTAGTAAGGACATGACAGGAGTGGGCTCAATGAAGGAGGGTACATAGAACAACTCAGAGGTAATGAGGACATGGAAGTTCTACGTGGGGGTGACTTATTTTTGGCGGAAGTGGGACGACTCAGAGGTAATGAGGACATGGCCGTCTTGGAAGTTTGTGGACCCGTTACCTTTGTTGTGCACTGGGAATGCAGGTATTAGATCATGCGGGAGGATCTCTTGTAGGAAGAAAGTTCAGCGGTATGGTTATACATGACTTTCTTTCAAAAGAGTGACCAGGATGTAAGTTCAGGGGTACCGATGGGTACATAACTCGACAATGTTGGAATCAAAGTGTAAGTTCAGAGGTACCAGCAGGTACATGACTTGGACAATGTGGGATATCTTTGTGGAAGAAGGGCATGAGTTCAGCGGTACATGCGGGTACGTGACTCAAAAATTTAGAATATGGTGAGTGCAAGTTCAGTGGTACCAGCGGGTACGTGACTCGAAAATCTGACAGTTCATGGAGTGAGTTCAGTGGTACCAGCAGGTACGTGACTCGATAATCTGGAAAACTATGAGGGTAAGTTCAGTGGTATCAGCGGATACATGACTCGAGAATCTGGAAAACTATAAGGGTGAGTTCAGTGGTATCAGCGGATACATGACTCGATAATCTAGAAATTTGTGGAGCGAGTTCAGTGGTACCAACGGGTACATGACTCAAAAATCTAGAAAATATTATTTAAACATAGTATTTCTTCAGGAACTTGCCGTTGACGGGCAGCATAAGCAAGTCTCCATTTTGTTTTGCGAGGCGGTAAGCACCGTTGGAGAATACTGTCTCTATGATAAATGGACCTTCCCACTTTGGCTGGAACTTGCCGGCGGTCTTGTGAGTCATGACCATCGGCCTCCGGACTGCCAAGACGAGACCGCCCACCTGGAATGTTCTCATTTTGGCCTTTTTGTTGAAAGCTCCGGAAATGCGTGCTTGGTATAGCTCAATTCGTTGCTGAGCTAGGAGGCGCTTTTCATCTAAGGCCTCTAACTCTTGCAGTCAACGTCGATAGTTGTCATCCGTTGTCAATTGATAAGTGAGGGCGACGCGGAGTGAGGGTATTTGAGTTTCTAACGGGAGAACCGCTTCACTCCCGTATACCAGGGAGAATGGTGTATTCCCGGTGGCTATTCGAACTGTGGTACGATAAGCCCATAAGCATTCACCGAGCTTCTCGTTCCAATCGTGCTTGTTGGAAGAGACGAACTTCTTGAGGAGTTTGATGATCATTTTGTTGAACGCCTCTGCTAACCCGTTTGCTGTTGGGTTGTACGGCGTCGAAGCAATATTCTGAATACGGTGTTTATCGCAAAACCGATAGAATGCGTGGCTTACAAACTGCGGACCATTATCATGGATGATCCTTCGGGGCAGTCTAAAGCGGTAGATGACGTGATGCTTAAGGAAGCTGATCACATTCGAAGTCTTGACTTCTGCGAGAGGGACAGCTTCCGCCCACTTGGAGAAGTAATCCGTGATCGCAAGTATGAAGCGATGTCCTCGGGAGGAAGGTGGGGTGATTGGACCAATGATGTCCATTCCCTATGCTTCGAATGGCCAGGACGCCACCGTCGGATGTAGAAATTCGGATGGTTGGTGGATGAAGTCCGCGTGGACTTGGCAAGCTTTGTACTTTCTAGCATAATCGATTGCATCTACTACCATTGTGGGCCAATAGTAGCCCATTCGGCGAAAACGATCATGTAGTTTTGGGCCGGGTTGGTGGGCCCCGCAGACACCTTCATGAGTTTCTCGTACTACTTCTTTGGCTTCTGTGTTTGACAGACACCGAAGTAATAATCTGTCGTAAGAGCGGCGATACAGCATCTTTGTCTCTGTATCGTAGAAGAATCTGAGAGAACGCATTCTGATGGAAGTGGCTTCCTTTGGGTTCTCGGGCAGGATGTCGTAGACAACGAAGTCGATGAATGGTTGTCTCCAATCTGGGGCGTCATCGATCATCTGTGCAGAATAACTTGCCACGAATTGCATATTATTTTTAGGACAGACCAGTTCATGGCCTATCACTTCTACTGATTGGCGATCATAATTTGGAACTGCTAGGGAAGCGGCGAGATCGGCTAAGGCATCTGCTTCGATGTTTCGGAGTCTGGGGACATGTTCGATGAAGAACCCCTCAAATGACGAGATGATATCGATCGCTATTTGGTGATAAGGGATCATGTCTTCGTGACGGACTTCGTACGAACCCCGGATCTGATTGACGATTAGTTGGGAATCGCCGTATGCTTCAAGGTATTCTACCCCCAGCTCTCTTGCAAGTTGGAGGCCAATGACCAGAGCGTTGTACTCGGCCACATTATTAGAGCAGGGTTCTGTGAGGGAATAGGCACGGTTGATCACCAATCTGGAAGGGGAAACCAGTACTACCCCGACTCCGACGACTATATTGCCTTTAGGTCCGGTCCTTGAAGCACCGTCAAAGAACATTCGCCATATAGCCTCGTGAGAGGTTGCATGCGAATCGACAACCTCATCCGGGATCTCTTCGTATATTCTGGAGGACTCCAAACCTGGGTGGGCTGCTAAAAAGTTCGCCTGGGCATGACCTTTGACTGCCTTCTGTGGGACAAAGATCATATGGTAAGGGGACAGCAATATTGCCCACGTAGCGAGTCGAGAGCTAAGTGCCCCTGGTTTGGTCATGAGGACTCTGAGAGGGTTAACTCGTGAGATCACATGTATCGTTTGCCCAGTAACATAGTGCCGCGTCTTCTGAATGGCGAACACCAAGGCGAGGCATTCTTTCTCAACCGCGGTGTATCGGTGCTCGGGTCCCACCATCATTCGGCTGAGATAGTATATGGCTTGTTCGTGTCCTACATCGTTGTTTTGTGCCAACAGGGCACCGAGGGAGTGTTCTATCGCTCGTACATAGAGCAGGAATGGTTTTCCAGGGACTAGGGCTACCAAGACCGGAGGATTCGACAAATATTCTTTGATGCTGTCGAAAGCACGCTGGCATTCTTCGTCCCATACGAATGAGACTCCTTTCTTCATGAGGTGCGTGAAGGGTCGGCATCGCCCGGAGAGGATGGAAATGAACATTCTGATGTAAGCTAGCCTTCCTTGAAGGCCTCTGAGTTCGCGGAGATTTCTCGGGGGACCCATCTCCATGATTGCTTTTGTCTTTTCAGGGTCTACATGGATACCCTTTGCAGTGATGATGAAGCCTAAAAACTTCCCGCTGGATACGCCCAGGAAAGACTTCGTAGGGTTCATTTTCAAATTGTGCGTCCGCATTAGGTCGAATACCGTCCTTAGATCCTGCAGATGGTCTCCCTTGCTACGGCTCTTGACGGCTATATCGTCAACATAGCACTCTACCGTCTTGCGTAAGTGGTCTCTGAAGATGATGCTCATGGCTCTCTGATATGTGGCGCCAGCATTCTTTAAATCGAAAGGCATGACTGTGTAGCAGTACGTGCCAATCGGTGTTCGGAATGATGTATGCTTTTCGTCGTCAGGAGACATTTTGATTTGGTTGTATCCCGAGAAGCCATCCATGAACGACATGCGTTCGAAGCCACAGGTATTGTCGATCATGATGTCTGTGATAGGAAGGGGGAATTCATCTTTGGGACATGCCTCGTTCAGGTTGCAGAAGTCGATGCAGATTCAAATCTTCCCATTCTTCTTGAGGACGGGTACTATATTGGCGACCCAATCGGGATATTGCTCCTCATGAATGAAGCCTTTGTTGACTTCAGCTTCGATCGCGTCCATGATGCCTGGGCAGAAGCGTCGCTGTTGTTGTTTGACTGGCTTCGCATCTGACCGAATATTGAGTTTGTGAAGAGCGATGTCAGGATTTAACCCTGGCATGTCTTCATAGCTCCAGGCGAACACATCAATGTACTCTCTGACAAGTTCTAACAGTGACTCCCGTTCTTCGTCGGTTAGGCTTTCACTGATAAAGATCGGTTTTGGAGAAGATTCGCTGCCGAGATCCACTTGTATAACCTCATCTTCAGTAGGAGGTTCTCTCAGTTTGAACCGCTTTTCCCATTGCGCGTCTAATTGCTGGGCCCATGGTTCTAGTTCGAAGATTTCGGGGATGTCTTCGTCTTCCTCATAAGCGTCGGCGAACGTCATGTTGACTGACATGACTTGTCTGAACACATCTCCGATGCTGATATCTGAGTCGGAAGTTGGTGATCCGGTTGAATGTGACTGCCAGTCGCATTCTTCATCTGAACTTTCAGGGGTTGTAGTAGGCGTTACATACCCTAACCCGCATCGAGTTTTGTTATAATAGTTCCGTGGTTTGCCTATCGGGACTGGCGGCTTCAAAGGTAATCGTCGCCCAGTGTCGTAGTTCAACCCTTGCGTTGCCTCTAGATCATATCCCTATTTTTGCATGAGATATTTGGATTGAGGGCTATAGAGATACAGAGGCAGTCTCCCGGCATCTGATCCGAGGTCGACTTCTTCTATGGTGCGGGGATACGGGTTGTTTGTTCGGCCGAAGATCATCGGATGATCTCCTCTCTCGAATATCCGGTAAGCGTCTTCTACTGGAGTGAGCTGGATTACGGTGTACACCTTTGTCACCTGTGTGTGTTGGTGAGTGCCTATACCGTGTTCCATAGCATACATTGTACATAGCTTATTGAGCTCGGTGTAGTTCAAAGATAACCCTTTATTGATGAAGTAAGGTATCTTCTCTAGGGGGATTACATTATCAGCAGAGAGGGCATTGGTGTGGGTAGCCATATACTTGGCTAGTTCCGGTTCCTTTTCGGCTACCCCCTGTGTGAACGAAGACTGAGAGGACGTCCTAGGAAGCTTGATTGTCAGTGTTTCAGTTGAGGGCGCAGAGCGGGGAGTTGTTGGCAGACTAGCGACCCCCAGTTTTGTACTCGAGGTGGAGCGAGGAGTGGTCGGTTCGCTAGAAGTGTCAGACCTTGCGTCGGGGTGACGACCCTTCTTGGGAAGGCGTATCGTCAACGGCTTGTCAAAGGGATTGAGCTTCCCTATTTGGGGTTGACTTACTCTTGGCAGTCTGATTGTCAGTGGCCCTGTTGTGGGTCTCGACACTTGGCCGGACCTTGGCAGCCAGATTATCATCTGTTCCTCTTATGCCGAGAGGCTGATAGCGTCCTTCCGCAGAGTGGCGGTAAGGGGTGCGGACTTGCCCGGTTTGCGAGCTTGGAGGTGGATCGTCAGGGGTCCTTCTGATCCTGTGGTTGCCTCAGTATGAGCTTGTGCGTCTCCTTCATCAAGGTGCCTCTTCGACTTTTCATATAGGCAGGAGTCTGAGTAGTAGGATTCGACCCCTTTAAAGGGATCGATATTAGCAAATTCTGTCTTCACGAAGCCGTGTTTGTCGACGTATTTGAAGCACTGGTGTAGTGTGGAAGGCACGATCATATAATCGTGTATCCATGGGCGCCCCAAGAGGATGTTGTAAGAAGTGTCTGCATCTATGACGTAGCAGGTGACTTCGGATTGGAGGTCGCCAATTTGATACTTCAGACGAATCTTTCCAATAGGGTAGCTCCTGCCCGAATTGAAACCGCTGATGGCGGTGCTTGTAGTTGTCAGGCGGTGCATTGAGATGTGGAGATGATGTAGCAGACCTTTTGGGATGATGCTTATGGAAGAACCAGGATCAATGTGCATCCGATCCACCTTCACATCGCCGATGTATCCCGTGTAGTATAACGGGCGATCATGTAAGTTGGTTTTGATGAGCATGTCCTGCGGAATAAAGACAATGTTGGGTATTGCTCCCGTACAGGCACTGTCTTGGAGATCCACGGGTGAGTCCTCCTCGGTGAGGTTGGATTGAGCGAGATAGGCATCGGCATTTTGGAGTGCTTCGCTCAATGCAATTCGAACGTCCTTGGAGAGCCTTAGGAGTTCATATAGTGACAATTTGGCCGGAGTGTTAGCCAATTGTGCTAAGATGTCAAAGTTGTAGGGCCTCTCTAGCCCTTGGGCTGTGTCCTTTCGGAGGGATTTGTCGAAGCGAGTCTCCTTCGGCCTAGGCTTGTCGGTCGTCGAAGGCTGAGCCGGTCCCAGAGCATCAGTTGTAGCGGGTTGATGATTTTTAGCTGGGCTGTCAACCACAGGTTGGGATTGTGCTCCGGACCGCGTGACGACGGCTGTAGCTTCCTCGTTGTCTGCTGAGATTGTGTGGCAGGTCATGATTTTTCTACTCTTTTTGTTAGTGGGAGATGGTGTGGGCCGTGTTACTTCTGATACCAAGTCTGGATGGACCCATATAACCTCCCCTCGTGAGGTGGTGAGAGGTACTAGACCGGTAGCTTGATCTCGGGGAGGGGAAAGATTGGTAATTTCCATCGTTGCCAGAGGGACAGGGATTACCCCGTCTTGAGTTTCCGTTGGAGGAAAGCTGCCAAATTGTACGGACACCATATTGGCTACTACGGTTACCTCCTCGAAGTCGATTGCCAGGGCGTTCGAATCGATGAGGCTTTGGATGTACCGTTTTAATTGGTAGCAGTCGTGTGTAGCGTGGTGTACATAACGGTGGTAATGGCAGAACTTCGGGTTCTCTAAATCAGTCGGCCGAGGCTTCCGTCTTGGTGGAGGAAGCTGAATTCTATCCTCTTGTATGAGCATGTCTAAGATAGGCTTGACGTGGCCGTCTTCGAAAGAGTAAGTGATCTGAGGCCATTGCTTGTCTGGTGGCTGTGATTCGGGCTTTTGTGCCGTGTCAGCCACCATAGCCTGCTTTCCCTTGCTATCCCGATTGTTGGAGGGGTTACCCCCATTATTGTTGTTGGGACGCTTGCCCTTGTTTTCTCCTTCCGAGATATGCAACCCTAGTTGGCGAGCCTTCTTTAGTCATTTTTCGGCACTTGTGGCGCTGATGATGAATGCCTTCCAATCTTTGAATTGACTTTCGCCCATCCAGAGACTGATCGTAGGAAACAGTCTCTTTTGGCAGATCTCAATCAAAAAGGAATCTGGATTTCTGGAGGGCAGCTTCATGGCGGTCTGGCGGAACCGCTCGATGTAGTTCCTTGTCAACTCCTTCTCCCCTTGGACGACGTCCATGACAGTGGACATAGTGACGTCCTGTCCTACTTCGTAGAATCGCTCCAAGAACATGCGCTTGAAGCCGACGAAGGAGTAGATACAGTTGTCCGGTAGATTGCGGTACCAATCGAAGGCGACTCCTTCCAATGCCCCAATGAATAATCGTGTGAGGATCGCATCATCATGGGGCAGATGGTCGCTGGTGACCTCAAAGTAAGTAATGTACCGACTTGCTGAGGTTTTGCCATCATACGGGTTGATATTGAACGGCTTATATCTTGGTGGGAATGGAACATCCCTCCATTCAGCAGGGTATGGTTGCCGTATTCTGAGATCTTGAGCGTTTTCTCGGGCATGGAACATGGCTCGGAGCTCCTAGACCTCTCTCCTTACTTCTCGGGTCTCATCTGTCGCGGTAGGGGCCGTTATTTCGGGAGGATTATTGCCCGGGTTTGGCGCTGCTGAGTTTGAATCTATATTGACCGCGGGGCCCGTGCTTGTTTGACCAGGCGTTCCTCCTTGTAGAGTGGGCAGGGCCGCTTTAATCTCGTCTACAAATTTGACCAAAGCAAGTAATATGGCTTCGAGACTGTCAATGCGCTGGCGATCACTGGAACCACCTTGATTGCTATCCGTCATGAACACCGTCCTTACATGAGGAGTGATGGAAGGGACGGTGGAGGATGTGCTCTCCGAGTCATACCCGTGTACCGAGAAGTCATCAGGATATATGGGGATGTTGTCTTCTGGTTTGGACTCGGAGGGAGCAGTACCCCTAGCCTCAGAGTTTACTTCGTCTTGAGAATCACGGGTGTCCTCGGGGACATCGGAGCCTGTCGCGCCTGATGGGAGAATCGTTTCCCCGGGCTCGGCTCCCTAAAACATCGGATTGTTGCGGATGTTCGGATGAGTGCTACCCCCAACCCCCAGCGATGCGGATGATGAATTTCCCACTGCAGCGGATTTCATCTTTAAACGGGTGTGTTGGAATACTGCGGTGGAAGACAACCGTTTAGACGACAGTTTCGTTGCTGTAGTGGTTGATATCTTGGGACTGGAGATGCTTGTCTTTTTCCCCCTCCTTTCGGTGGGGACCTTTTGAGCGGAATTGCAGGAGACAACAGGAGGTGCCTCATCTTCTGAGTTTGGGTGTTGTAGCCTTTGGAAGACGGACGGCCGATCTTCCGTCACTGCCGCGTTGTTGCAGCGGCAATTGACGATGATTTGGGTGCAGCGATGTCCAAGTGAGGATTCTTTGCACACCGATACTCCTTCTCTTTCCTTGCGTTTCTGGAGGATCACCTCCCGCAGGTCAGAGGAACCACTCCGTCTGTTTGCCGCCGAGGGCTGGACTCGAGCAATTGTATACAACTTCACATCTGAGGCCCGTGTGATAGTCAACGGGGCGCCCCGATAGTCAGAGGTTGGAACAGCTGACTGGGCTTGATGAGCCCGTGCTGTCCTAGACTTCCTCTTTTTAGCACCTGCGGGTGCGTAATAGGAGGAGTACAAGTTGGGTACCACAGAGTCTGGATTATTATCCAGAGAATCATCAGAGTTGGGACCGCATGAGAGACGGTCGAAAACTGATCGAGAGAAGCGTGAAACGGACGTTATACGGCTAGAGTTGGATATCGTGCAGGCTGGCTGCATGCGGTTGTCTTCTGCCATTGGACGAATCGTCCTTGTGCGGCTAGGAGTCGTGACCGTGTAGGCTGGCCGCATGCGGTTGGCAATAGTGGCCGCATGGGTTTTTCTGCAAGCGATTGACTCCCACAGCCGCATGAGTTTTATTCGTATTGTTGGCAACTGTAGCCGCATAAATTATGCGGCTGACAGATTTGGCCGCATGAGTTTTCTTCATGCGGCTGGAGGACGTGGCCGCATGAGTTTTCTCCCTGCGACTGAAGGGTGTAGCCGCATGAGCTTTCTCCCTGCGGCTGATGACCTTATGCGGCTTGGATCTCATAGAGTTCCTTTTTGCCCCTGCAAGTCCAGCATCATAGTGTTTTTCTTCTGCCGGACTTGGGGACAGCAGAGTTGTCTACGATCTGAAGGGGGCCGCAGGGGAATCTTGCTCGCCGTTTTGAACAACAGAAGGTGTCCTTGCAAGAGCTTCAGTAGGAACGAAGGACCGGGGTCTCCATTCCTTATGGGCCTTCTTTGAGCGGGCTCGCTTGTGGACCTGACCAGTGCTCTTGTCGGAGAGCATCGCTTCGAACGCATGTTGGTCGAACCGGGCGACCATCTTTTGTTGAGTGGAGCCAAGCTTGGCTGCATCCGATTGCGTCACCAACTCCTCAGCCGTGGAGAAGTTAGTCCCCAGCAGAGTCACCATCGTGTTTGCCATAAAATATAAAAGAACAGAACAATTATCGAAGGACCGAACTTTTACTTCACGTTACAAACTCGCTTGTACAAAGAAAGCCTAGGGACGAAAACCTAGGTACAGCAGTCTAAGTACAATTGTTTATTTTAGATTCTGGGGGGTGACGATAGAGGCTCGGGAAGGCGACGGCAGCCCTGCCTTACTCCTTGGATGATCGGTATGCAGCCTTGGCTCCCTGTGAAAAGGTGGTAGGCGTTGACGAAGAAATGCTCTTCTTGCTCCTCTGTTGCTCTTCTGGCTTCTCTTTCTCTCTGTGTACTCCTTCCTTTTGACTATTGGGGGGTCTCTCTGTATATACGTATTTTTCTCTCTGAAATTGTATATATTTCCAAGGGAATGGCACCTTGCTATTTATAATAGTGGGATGTGATCATTAGGGTTGCCAATGATTAGTTTATGGAGATGGCGACGGCTTGGAGATTGGTCCATCTTGGCCATTCGTTTTGATGATCAGGAATCTGGGCCATTAGGTGCAAATTACACCAAATCCCATTAGCAATTAATGCTGATTGGAATAAATCCTCTTTATAATGATTTTCTGATATCTGCAAATAAATCAGACCTATTTTTCTGCCACGTGTCCCAGATTTATTGGGATTTGTCCCAATCTTAAATGGCAGCAAATCTGAAGAATTAATCGATCTAGGACACGTGTCCTGGGAGCTGCTAGGGGGAATCTGGACCGCATAAATAGTGAGCCACATACGAATGTGAGCCGCATATGAATATGATCCCTCGTGTCAGGGCTATGTGGGCAGTGGCCTTTATTTAAGTCCTCTAACCACAGAGGAGTAATCCTTGTGGGCCGCATAGGTATATATCCGCCTGGGCCGCATGAGAAGTCCTTGCTCGAGTCGCATGAGTCTTACATGGCCTGAGCCACATAGAATGGGTTCACTCTAAGCCGCATAGGAAGTCTTTTGCCCGGGCCGCATGAGGCCCCTATAGACTGAGCCGCATAGGTTTTATTCTGAGCCGCATGAGAAGCGAGCCGCATACGAATGCCCACGTGGCAAGGCCACGTGGCATTTTTATGGCTCTCGGGGGGATTTATGTCAGAGATTTCCTTCCTCTTCCCTAGAGATTCATCATTATGGCAGAGCCATAATTACCTGCCTTTGGTGTCAGGGCTGTCAACTTTTCAGAGGGGTCAGCCGTCATAGCAATTAATGCAGCGTGGGTGGAGGGGGGCACTATCAGGCCACGTGTCTTCTGAGCCGCATGGAATGTCCTGAGCCGCATAGCTTCCTATGCCGCATGACTCCCTGAGCCGCATGTGTTTTTTGAGCCGCATGGATCTCTCTTGGCCGCATGAGCCATTCTCTTTAATATTTTCCATGCTTCTACAACGACGAGAACTATTGCATACTCTTGAATGGATGAAGGAATGGACTGTCGAATACCGAGGTTCCTCAGAGAACCCAGGTGGAGGAATAAAGCCATAGTCCCTCAGTGGACCTCATAGGCTAAGTAGTAACCATAGTACTTGGTGAACCTCTTAGGTTCATACAATAACCATAGTCCCTGGTGTACCTCTTAGGTTCATACGATAACCAGTCCCCGGTGGACCTCTTAGGTTGGAGGAAGGAAAAGAAATAGCATTCCAATGTTTATGCATCCGCATCTCACGTTTTACGAATCAACTCGGGTCTATGATAATTTGTTTCCATCTACTATATCCACGCTATATGAATCGACTAATCACAATCATAATGACTAAGCCACATAAGCAGAGAGCTATAGTTAGCAGGTACCATATACAACATGAGTCGTGTCATATGTGTGTCAAAAACCATGCTACTATGAACAATATAGAGGAAATCAAATAATGTAACCAACATGTAATATATGCGAAAAGCATGGTACTAAAATAAAGGCAAGATATACTTGAATGGAACTCTAAGATGAGCAAACAATGATCATGACTCAAAACTAAGATGGAACCGTTGTGTGCCAACGGTTACATAATAACAACACATTAGTCGGTACTCTAAGGTACACTAAACACATACTAGAGCACGACCATGTATAGCCATACTAGGGTTCATCGAATTGCTAAGTTGTTCGACAAACACATAGGCACTAGGGGTACTTCCTACTAGGGCTTCTTGTACAAATATGACTAACAGAACCTCTAAGTACATGAGATAAGTGCTAACCAACTCAAGTGGCCATGTAAGTATGGTTAGTATCATCCTCAAGTCCAAGGCAAATTGGACCAACTAACACTAGCCATATGCCATGCAATATTATGTTACAATGCTTTCGTCATGCTTACCATACATGACACATGTCCTAGTCATGTACACACATACTCTAGACATGTGGACAACCTAGCATGGAACAACATATTTTCTAACCATGGGGTTCATACACAACATACAACTGGTCAATGCCTAGTCATGACACAAGTGCTACCTCTTTATGTCCCTCTAAACATGTATATAGCTATACTAATCCATGTGTGTCAACCATGATCTGTAAATGTTCATTCACAACATTAAAATACCTATGTATGCTCAACCAACATGAGCACGAAATTGCTTGGCAAAAGCTAGTCCAACCTATGAACATGCACACACTTGTGTTCCTCCACAAAAATGACATTCACATGAATTAAACTTGGTTTTCTCCCCACATATTAATGGATAAATTATTCACAATTCTGGACATAAATGTTTAGAATATTTTTAGCAAGAATTATGCTATAGTGATCAAGACTGGTGGGTGATTAAACTTGTAAGTGTGTGTGAGTGCACAAGTTGGAACTATTATGGATCAAAGCTTGGTTGAGGGCTATACCAAAGTGAAACATGTTGCAATAGACATTTTCGGGCATGCTTCTAGTGTCGAAGAAGGGTACTACGACCTTACAAGGGGCTGGACGAGTCCATAATGGCATTGAAGTGCTGCAACAACAGCAGCAAAGGGGGCCGAGCTGAGGGGTTGATGTCCGGCCTAAGTTGGATTTGGTCGGGGTTGTGGTCACTGCAAAACAGCTTAGGGGGCTAGAGGAGGCTATGCCCTAGCTAGCCGACCATCCCAAGGGGTTGGGAAACCAAGACAACATCTGCAAAGACAGCAACAGTGCACCAGTTTTAGCAGCAGAATGTGCAGTAGCATTTGGTGCTATTCGGTTGGGTTTCTGGTTAGGGGAAAAGCGGAGAGGTAGGGGAGGATGTGAATAAGGAGGAGGAGTTAGAAGTGAAGGATAGAGAGTAGGAGTGGTGTTTGGTAGCCAAGGAGTTAAGGTGTTGGTCTTTAATGAGTGGAAAGGAAAGTGGAGTGTGTATGTTGGTTTATGATTAGTCTTTTGTGAGTGATGTTGTGAGTGATGTATTCATTGTAAGGAAGAGGGAAATGTATGAGGAGATGGCTGCCCACCTTTGGGTTTGCCCAAAAGCGATGAGGGTTGAATGGAGATGGGATGGTGAGGTAATCGGTTGCACCTTAATTGTGGTTGAGCTGAATTCTCAATTACTAGTGGTAAAAAGAGGGTTTTGATGGAGAATTTATGGTGTTTGGTGTGTTGTAGAGAGGGATAATTGTGTGTGGTATTTTGCATGAGTTGTGATGGTGTGTTAGTGGGTTTGGGTTGGGTGTTTGGGTTAGGTTTGGGTTGGTTGATTACCATGACTAGAAAATGTGTCATGTTGATTGTTGTTGTGTACGAAGCATGTAAGGGTTCATTTGAGTGGGACAAAAATGTCATTGATGTTTAAAGCATAGTGTAGATCATGATCGTTCAATTGGTTGGAGAGAACGGGTTGACGTTGTGTCTCTAATTTAGATTAAACGGACATAGGTGCATGGTATAGGTTAGAAATTGGTTTTGTATCATGAATGTTGTGATTAAATGGAGCACATGGAGGTGTGTTTGTGTGGGACATAAATATCATGAGTGTAGAGGGCATTGACTAGGTTACGCATGTGAAGTTTGTTGGGATGAAATGGCTAGTGTTGTGCTCTTAATGTCAAAGCCACGGGAAACGGTATCTACTGGTCTAAAAGAAAGTGGGAGCTTAACTACTAATCTATTATTCCTAATTAAACCTAAATTAATCCTAATCCTCCACTAATCCTAAAATATTTTTTAAAGGTGCTTATAGCTCAGCTCAGCTGCACCTGCTCCAAGCGGGTGCTCGTGGGTACACCATGCGATCGCCACCCAGGGGCCCCCATGCTATTATACGCTCTCCGTTGACAGTGCCTCCACCCTCGTCTGGTGGAGGCCCATGGGTGCATCGGGTTGCTTTTAGTTTTGATTTTTATTTTTTTACTTTTTTCTTCATTAGTTTTCTTCTAAATAAATTATAAAAATAATAAATTAGTATAAAAATCATGAAACAATACTTGAAATTAATTTATGAAATTTGATATTTAACTACCATATTTGGGGTAATATTGATGTAAATTTTATCTGTAATAATTTTCTCAAGTTTTCTAGATAATTAATATAATTACTTAATAATTTCACAAACTCATTTTCTCATTACTAAAAATAGTAGTAACCTCCCAGTCCCAAAATACTTAGGGCTAAAAATACGTACATGTCAGCTGTAGGTATATAAAGAATACTCTAATATATGGAATCTCCGTCTACATACATAAGTTGTAATTTAATTGTAATAACAATAGTCGCAGGGAATTCTATATCTCATCCACTGAACAATTAAAAGAATAGTCCAATAATAAATAATGAAAGTCAAGTGATAAAATAGTCAGATAGAGAGAAATCAACGACCAAGCAACTAGTCAAATTAGAATGGAAAATAGAGTCCGACCTTTATAATTAAAGAATAAATAGTAGTAACTAGAAGTTTATCAATCTGAAAGAGTCAACTGTCATCGGAAGGTAAGACCTCCTCGATAGAAAATGAAGCGGCTGGTCCATACTGCTGCAGAAAGTCCAGAGCGTCTATACCTAGAGAGATCACCAGGTCCTCAGAGAGACATAACAAGATACAGAAAAGCATGCCACGTTATACTGAATATAAACATGTCGCAAGTCATAAATAAAATAAATAAGTAATCTGGATCACAACATGGTCCAGTATTCCATAATGGAAATAGTGAACCATACCTACAATCGAACAAGGACAATGTGTGGCACACTATTCCATGACAAAATATAGTTCTATGCCATGGTCAGGTATAGGGTCACCTAACCATTCTACGTGTAAATGCATTTTAGAACAACACTCAACGCAAGGACAGACTGACTGACTACAGTTACACGGATAGCATGTAAGCGAGTCGCTAAAATAGTACACAGGTAGTACTCCAGACAGTCATTAGCAAATACACGATTAGTACTCAAATGAGTCACTAGAAAGACCGACATGACCCGACCCGACACGACATTAACCAGGCATATAGTATATGTCCTCCTTACCCAATGCTCATATCCATGTTGTATCCACAACATGTTATACTAATAACTGCTAAGTCTTCAAGCTTGTAATTCTATTAGTAGTTGCAACCTAACGCACGTCCTATACGTACCACAGGCCAGTCGAATACACAAGTCTGAATACTATTTGAGACTCACACCCGTGGAACACAAGTGTCATGGCCAAAGAAGATATACAAAATCTCACAATAATAGGATGGTCCTCTAAAACTAAGTCAACGTGCATGAAGTAAATAAAAGCAACGTAAACAACAAACTTAGTCGTATGCACCCAAGTATGACTTGTACACACAATTTAATATAAAACAAACAAATAAATAAAAAGAATAAACATGCTGAAAAGACAATAAATAATTACTAAGTAGTGGCAAGATATCATGTCTGGAGGTGGTGTGCGGAATCGACAACGTCCAGTGAATCAACTCGTCAAATTAAAGAAGCAACGAAAGTAGAACTTCCGCAAACGTCTCTGGATGCTCAAATAAACATCACTAACATTTTCGGAATAAAAACTGTTGACACAAAATCACAGTCAACCAAATATTGATAAAATTGACTACATGATACTTGTGATAGTTCAATACGACACATGAAGACTACATCCAGTACAAGTCAGACGACAGCTCAGATTTACAATAAAAGTTATTTTTTGAGTCTGTATTTTACAATTTTATTGAGTCTAGACTTATGTAAACTGAGCTGTGCTGAGCATCTGAGACTTAACCTATATCCATACCCAAAATCTAATAGCTCCACACATATCCAAATAAGCCAATTGGACCAATGACCCATTCTGTGCTCTGGAGACAGAGTTCGGGCCGAACTCTCCTTCCACACAGAGTTCGGGCCGAACTTTGCCTTCTAAAAATCAGCATCCTAATTTTTAGGGTTGGTTGGTTGCAAGTTGTCCAACGGCCAATTTTTTGAAAATTTCAACCAGAATTCTGGCCGAATTTTGCTTACCTGGTATCCTATAAATAGGCCATGAATTCTCTCATTTTTATTTATCCAATCTTCTCTTCTCTTCTCTCTAAACTCTATACAAGCCATACCCTCCTTCATCTACTAGCCACAAGCTCCCTAAGCCTCAAGTGCTCAGTACTTTTCAGTTAGGAGTTTGTGCAAGAGTTCAAGAAGTCGCTTGGAAAATTCCAAGCATCGCCACTGCAATTTTTGTAAGAGATTGACGTGCTCTTCTGAAGAAAAGGCACGGGGTGTAACTACTATTTCACAAATAGTGGATTTAATCCTGAGCTAGAGTTCTCAGGCCTGGACTAGTCCTCCACGAGGGAAACCAGGTTAAAATTCGGTTGTGTTTGCGTATGCTTTCTTGCTCCCTCTTTATTTCTGCATTTACTCTGATTACTTTCAGCTGGTGAAAGAAGTTTAATTTTTATTGGGTATTATTGTTGTAAACTCTATTCGCCCCCCTCTAGAGTTGCCATCTGTTCTTCAATTGGTATCAGAGCTCGGTTCTCTCTACAAGAAATAACATCCTAGAGCTGATCCATGGCAACCAGACAATCCTTGATTTCCAATGACGGTGAAGGGCAGTCCACTCATAGGCCTCCCCTATTTGATGGAACTAACTACACCTATTGGAAAACAAGGATGAGCTTTTATCTCAAGTCGCTAGACTTCGACCTGTGGACTATCGTCACCGATGGTTACAAAAAGCTTGCCAGGATAGTTGTCAATGGTGATCTCGTTGAGAAACCACATGACAAATACTCTGACGAGGAAAAGAAACAGACAAGTCTAGACGCGAGAGCCATTAATGTCCTATTTTGTGCTATAGACAGGAATAAGTTTAACAGGGTCTCAACATGTACCACCTCTCACAAAGTATGGAGACTTCTAAAAGTGACGCATGAAGGAACCACCCAAGTCAAGGAATCGAAGATAAGTCGTCTCACTCAAGAATATGAGGCTTTTAAGATGAAGCCAAATGAGACGATCACGCAAATGTTCACAAGATTCTTCGACATCATCAATCCCCTATCTTCGCTCGGCAAACATATACAAATCACGAGAAGATTCGCAAGATACTTAGGGGGCTACCAAAGATTTGGAACCGTAAGGTGACAGCCATCATAGAAGGAAATGATCTCACAACTATGTCCATGGAGACTTTGATGGAAAAGCTGATGACTCATGAGCTTGACCTCAAAGACTTCGAAGAACCTGCTCCTAAAGCTAAGGAGATCGCCCTTAAAAATCACCGACGAAGGGCTGATCCCGAAGTGACGAATGACGACAACTCGGAAGGTGATGATCAAGCTCTCCTTGTTCGCAACTTCAAGAAATTCCTTCACTTCAACCGAAGAAAGAATGAACCATAAGAAGATGATGAAGAAGAGCGAACATGCTATAGTTGTAAGAAGACAGGACATGTCCGAAAAGACTGTCCATTCTTAAAGAAGAGCAACCATTATGAGAAACCATACAAGAAGGCTTCCTCAAAGAAATATGCCAACACAAGCATTTGGCATGAAAGCGAAGCTAGTGACTCCGAGAAAGAAAAGGACTCTGCTCAAGACACTGCAAACGTGTGCCTAATGGCAACGTCCGACAAGGTATCAAACGAAACTCTTGATGATTTCACTTTTGATGAACTTGGCGATGCTTTCACCGATTTACTTGATGATCACAAAAAGGTCATTGGTAAATATAAACATGACAAGGAAAAGATCAAAAGTCATAAAGTTGAAATTCAAAGACTTTCTTTATTGCTTGATAACCTTAGAGACACGTCACCCACGGAAGTCACAAATGAGGTGTCTAAGCTTAAACTAAGCCTTCATGATGCCGAAGCACGTATTGAACAACAAACACAAGAAATCACCGCACTCAACACGGAGCTTGCTGAAGAAAAGAGTAGACACAAGATTTCTGTTACTAAGATATATGGTTTGAATGCTAAGGTTAATGAACTGCAGGCTATCTCTAAGAAATTAGAGATTAGATTGGGAAAACAGGTTGCTCAACCTCAAACCCAATCACATGAGACACACACAAAGCACAACACTTCTCATACTACTCGAACACGTCATACACCTGCAGCACGCAATCATGCTTTCATGTACACCCACTTTCATAAATCACACAAACCACATGCACATAGAAATAACTTTCACTCCAATATGACACATAATTACCATGCTACACATAGGTACAATCATCACTATGTTGCACATAAACAAAATCACCATCATACTGCTTATGATTATAGTCATCATCATGCTCCACATAGACATCATAACCGTGCCACTCCATACCACTCTACATATCATCACCATGCTACTCCACACCACTCTACATTTAGATACCATCATCATGCTTCTAACATAAATAGGAATATTATTTGTACTTATTGTGGATTACATGGAAACATTTCACCACAATGTAGAGTTAGAAGATTAGTAGATAGAAACATATCTGCATGGTTTCCGAAAACTAACTTTTCAGGACCCTCAAGAACTTGGGTACCAAAGGTCACATCTACTCTTGATGTAGGTGGACCTTCCCTCCTCAAATAAGAGTAAGTAGATTCTCGATAGTGGATGCTCGCGGCATATGACTAGAGACGCAAATCTTTTCACATCACTATCGATGAAGAGAGAAGGATATGTATCCTTCGGCAACAAACTAAAAGGTTATATTATAGGTAATGGTATTATTGGTCATCCTCCCTTTTCCGTAATAAAGGATGTCTGCCTAGTGACCGAGTTAAAGCATAACCTGCTTAGCATTAGTCATCTTGCTGACCATGGATTTGATATTAACTTTGGACAAGATAAATGCTTTATTTATGATAGGTCAACGGGAGACATTACTTTTGAAGGGATAAGAGAGGATAATATTTATATTTTCTATTTGTCTAGAGATACTAACAATGCAGGTAGATGCCTATATGCTCATAAGGATGAAAGATTACTATGGCACCAGCGTCTTGGTCATGCCAACATGGATACTATATCTAGGCTATCGACTAAGAAGCTAGTTACAGGCTTGCTCGACATCACATTCAAAAAGGACACTGTATGTGCCGAATGTGAATTGAATAAGGCAACCAAGTCCTCATTTTATTCCATAAACTCTGTAAGCACTACTAGACCCTTGCAATTACTCCATATGGATTTATTTGGCCCTAGTAGAGTAGCCAGTCTTGGTGGAAAACTCTATGCTTTTGTTATAATTGATGATTTTTCTAGATTTACATGGGTTTTTGTTCTTACAAATAAAAGTGATGCTATTTCGGTTATCAAGATTTTTGTTAAGAAAGTTCAAAACAAAAAAGGCTACATGATTACTGGAATCCGAAGTGATCGTGGAGGCGAATTCAAAAATACTGATTTTGAAAAGTTTTGTGACTCTTATGGTTTTGATCATGAGTTTTCTTGTCTAAGAACTCCTCAACAAAATGGTGCTGTGGAGCAGAAGAATAGGACTCTTGGCGATATGGCTAGAGTCATGTTGAACAAGTTCTCACTTCTGAAATACTTTTTGGCTGAAGCTGTTAGTACAACATGCAATATTTTAAATATGGTGCTTATTCGTCATATTATGAAGAAAACACCCTATGAGCTTTGGTTTGGAAGAACCCCAAATGTTTCTTATTTTAGAGTTTTTGGTTGTAGATGTTTTATCCTTAACACCAAAGACAACTTAGGCAAATTTGATGCCAAAGCTGACGATGGTATTTTCCTTGGCTATGCTGCCAAGAGCAAGGAATATAGAGTGTTTAACAAATGCTCATTAATTGTGGAAGAGTCTACCAATGTGACTTTTAATGAGGATGACAGTGCAGCAGCCACTCTTGATGATGATGTTGAGCCATCAACTTCTACTCCAATAAATACTACCACCAAAACCAATCCTCTGGAGGGCTTGCCAAAGAAATTCTCTTTCAAGCCGTCACATCCAGAAAATTTGGTAATAGGTGAGGTTTCACGCAGAGTAACTACTAGATCATCATTAAGAGACTCTATTGCTAGTACGGCCTTCATTTCACAAATTGAGCCGAAAAATATTTTAGAAGCTTTTAATGATGAATTTTGGATTTCTGCCATGCAAGAGGAACTCAACCAATTCGAGAGGTGACAAGTATGGGAACTCGTTCCTAGACCGGCAAATCACTCGATTATTGGTACTAAATGGGTTTTTAGAAACATAGTAAATGAAGATGATTCAGTTACACACAATAAAGCTCATCTAGTAGCCCAAGGATACAACCAAGAGGAAGGTATCGACTATGATGAGACGTATGCTCCTGTTGCGAGATTGGAATCCATTCGGATGCTTTGTGCATTTACAAATTTTCAAAATTTCAAATTATTTCAAATGGATGTTAAAAGTGCTTTCTTGAATGGATTTATTAAGGAGGAAGTTTATGTAAAACAACCCCCTGGTTTTGAAAATCATAAATTTTTCGACCATGTTTTCAAGCTGAAGAAAGTGCTATATGGCCTCAAACAAGCCCCTAGAACTTGGTATGAACAGCTAAGCAATTTCTTGCTTGAAAAAGGTTTTTCAAAAGGGAAAATTGACACCACACTTTTTATAAATCTTTCAAAGATACTATTCTCTTAGTGCAAATATACGTAGATTATATTATATTTGGTTCTACTGATGAAACCCTCTGTCATGATTTTGCCAAGTGTATGCAGACCGAGTTTGAGATGAGCATGATAGGGGAGCTCAATTACTTTCTTGGACTACAAGTCAAACAAATATCAAATGGAACTTTCATCTGTCAGTCAAAGTATACAAAGGACAAGCTGAAGAAATTTGACCTTGACAACGTCAAACCAATCAGCACTCTAATGGCTACTACAACTAAACTAGAACCAGATGAAAGTGGCAAACCTGTGGATCAACATAAGTATCGAGGTATGATAGGCAGTCTACTTTATTTAACTGCTAGTCGCCATGATATTATGTTTAGCATTTGCCTGTGTGCTAGATATCAAGCAAATCCTAAGGAATCACACATGACTGCTGTTAAGCGTATCTTTCGATACCTTAAGGGTACGGTTACAGTGGGCCTATGGTATCCCAAATCAACATTATTTGACCTCATTTGTTACTTTGATGCTGATTTCGCCAGATGCAAGGTCGACCGTAAAAGTACGAGCGGTACGTGTCTTTTTTAGGAAAGGCTTTAGTCTCTTGGTTTAGCAAGAAGCAGAATTCTGTCGTACTATCCACAACAGTAGCTGAATACATCGCACCTGGGCGTTGTTGTGCACAAATTCTGTGGATGAAGCAAACCCTTGAAGACTACAACTTATCTTTTATGCACATTCCAATCTTTTGTGACAACACTAGCACTATAAATCTCACTAAGAACCCCATATGTCACTCACGTACGAAACACATTGAAATACATCACCACTTTTTGCATGATCATCAGCAAAATGGCACTATTAATTTAGAATTTATTGACACTGATCATCAGCTAGCAGATTTCTTTACAAAACCATTTTCCGAAGAGCGCTTCAATTTTCTCTGTCGTGAACTTGGAATTTTGGACGAAGCTGTTATTAATTAAAATAAACCTGCATAAATATCGAGTATGTCTTGATTCTTTTGTGAAAATTGCTATGGGTACAAGCCGAAAGGGCTCCTTCTGACAACAAGGCGTAAGAGCCCAAGCGACACGGTGTACTAGTCCTCAAGACTACCGCTAGCTGGGATCCGGCCCTGCAGCTAACCCATGGCAACATTAAAATATTGAATTATGGCATAATTCCTTGTTTATTACATGGTTCATTTTTATTTTATCACGTGCTAAAATTCAGATTTTTCATACTTCACTTTGCTTCAGCGTTAACTTTTCTTTCTCAAATTTAGTCTTTCTCAAGTTTGTATATTCCTTTATCATACTCTTTTGATTTCTCACTTTTTGAAATTTTTTTCCTGATTTCTGTTCTGACTACAGAATCCGAAATTCGGGCCGAACTCTGCCTTACCCAGAGTTCGGGCCGAATTCGGCTTGGTCATCCCAGAACCGGGAGCAGCCTCAGCCGCTGATCAAAATTTTGATCCAATGGTCCATATCTATTCCGACCATTGGAACCCTTACACATATATTCGGTTTTTCCTCTTCTTTCTCCTCTATTGCCACCTTCTACATTTCTCCAAACATATTTTCTCCAAACCCTAACCCTAGTTCTTCCTCTCTAGAGCATATCTATTCTCCAAACTCAAGGAGAAGGCTTTCCTCACCATTCTCCTTCATTGTTCATCCTCACATTGAGGTATATTTTACCACTTCTCTCTATCTCAATTTTCTCAATTATCTTTATTATTTTATGGCTCCACAATTGTTCAATCGAGGGAAGAGACTTCGAACCGAGGGAGCATCCTCTTCGAATGATCCTCCTCGTGTTGAACCGCCCATTGAACAACAACCACCTAAACACCCGTTGTTCAACCCACCTCGTCCACTTGACCCAAACACATTTGACGACCGGATATTTGAATCACTTGACGCATCAAATAAATGGTTTAGTGATTTTCGGACACGTCCGGTGTTTGCGGGTCATCCTATCAATTTTACTATTTTCTCTCAATATGATTCACTTTTTCATGATCTCTGTCTTGACAAACTTGTCACCACCAACTTGGTTATATATCACAATGCTATTCAAATGTTCTACTGCAACCTAACTCATGACGATACACATATTTTCTTACGGGTTGCGGGCATTGACATCTCTTTTGATGATTTCGATTTGGCCGAACACCTTGAACTCCAGGAGCCAAACTCATGGGAAAAGCTTGTTGAAGCTCGATCGTTTTAATTTCCTGATGGGTCTTCCCTTGAAAGCTTCAAGGACGACTTGTGTACCCCTAACACACGTCCTCGCAAGCTTTTGGCCAAGTATCTAAATCCCTATTTTTATGAACTTCATCTGATTATCTTTAACACTATTCTACCCAAAGCGTGATCCACCGATGAGGTCACATACTTTGAAATCTCGGCTTTGTATCACCTCCACTTTCATGTTCCATTTAATCTTCCACGTACCATGATGGACTGGATGATTAATTCTAGGAAGAAACCAAGATCCTTGGTTTATGCTTTGTATCTTCATATGCTCTTTCCTGCTTTTCGTGTACATCTTGATGAGTGCTAGTTCTTACCTGCCCCTGCCTTCCTCTCTAAGGCACGACGGTTTTAGGCAGCAATTGGCTCTCCTGTGGTGTCCGAGCACTCTGACGATGAGCCCGATGCCCCTCCTCTGGGACAGGATCCTCCTCCTCCTCCTGCCACTCTAGAGTTACTCCAGACTATGCTCCGCGATCGACTCACCTTAGAGGATGATCGCTGGACTAAGCTTGACTACCGGACTACCTTGCAGATGAGTGCCATTAGCAACTCGCTGCATGATATTCGGTACTCCATGTCCGGCATCCTTCTATGCATATTCCTATGGAGCGGGATCCTGCTTGCGATGGATATCGTATAGATGACCCTTGGATTATCCGCTACTTGGATCCGGATGCGGCCTTCGTGGACCCTCGTCGTTCCTTCACTGATCCATCCGACGACGCTGGGCCTTCACGAGCTCGATGATGGATATGGACTTCTACTTGCTGCTGCTACTGAGGATCGTAGTTTATGTTTTATGCACTTTGGATTTTATTTGTTTTTATGCACTTTGGTTGTATTATACTAATTATTTGTGACTCTTGAGACATTCAGTAGTTTTATCAGTCTCTATGCAGTTTCATCTATTATCTTTTGATGTGCTTGCTAGTTCTATTTGTTTATGGTTAATTGCTAAATACAAAAAGGGGGAGAAATTTTGTATATTCTATATTCTTTTTGTATCTGTATCTATGCTTTGGGGGAAGAATGTTTTTATCAGGCCAACATGATTCAAAGCAATGTTTACGGGGGAGCTACTGCTAGCTTGGCACTGATTACGGAGGAGCTATCCCATTTGAGCTATGCCATTTCTCTTAAATGTGTCCAGGTATGAATATTGAATATACAACTATCATTTTGTCAATTATCAATTTGGGGGAGATTGTTGACACAAAATCACAGTCAACCAAATATTGACAATATTGACTACATGATACTTGTGATAATTCAATACGACACATGAAGACTACATCCAGTACAAGTCAGACGACAGCTCGGATTTACAATACAAGTTATTTTTTGAGTCTATATTTTATAATTTTATTGAGTCTAGACTTATGTAAACTGAGCTGTGCTAAGCATCTGAGACTTAACCTATACCCATACCCAAAATCCAATAGCTCCACACATATACAAATAAGCCAATTGGACCAATGACCCATTCTGTGCTCTGGAGACAGAGTTCGGGCCGAACTCTGCCTTCTAAAAATTAGCATCCTAATTTTTAGGGTTGGCTGGTTGCAAGTTGTCCACTGGCCAATTTTTTGAAAATTCCAACCAGAATTCTGGCCGAATTCTGCTTACCTCGTATCCTATAAATAGGCCATAAATTCTCTCATTTTCATTCATCTAATCTTCACTTCTCTTTTCTTCTCTCTAAAGCTCTATACAAGCCATACCCTTCTTCATCTACTAGCCACAATCTCCTTAAGCCTCAAGTGCTCAGTACATTTCAGTTAGGAGTTTTGCAAGAGTTCAAGAAGTCGCTAGGAAAATTCCAAGCATCGCCACTGCAATTTTTGTAAGAAGTTGACGTGCGCTTCTGAAGAAAAGGCACGGGGTGTAACTACTATTTCACAAATAGTGGATTTAATCCTGAGCTAGAGTTCCCAGGCCGGACTAGTCCTCCACGAGGGAAACCAGGTTAAAATTCGGCTGTGTTTGCATATGCTTTCTTGCTCCTTATTTATTTCCGCATTTGCTTTGATTACTTTCAGCTGGTGAAAGAAGTTTAAATTTTATTGGGTATTATTTTTATAAACTCTATTCACCCCCTCTAGAGTTGCCATCTATTCTTCAAAAACAATGTCTAAGGTTGACTACTCATAAGTCTAATTCTGGACACAGGAACAAGGCAAAAATTTTGAATCAAAAATAGAATCCGCAGTTAGCCCCGCTTTTGCACCAAAAAGCTTGCCAAATTCTACGGTCTCTAAAGCCAACAAATTATATCCCTACAAGTCCAGTTTTTTTAATATTAACTCAACGGTATGTCTAATTTTGAATTTCGGTGAGTCGTATGCAAAGCGTCAGTTGGATCGGATCGTTGGCCCGCCAAATCGACGATCCGGTAAACTGTCTCAGATTCGGACTAAACTTGTCTTACAAGATTAGAAAAATGCTATGAGACCAATGTCACAAGTTTTGTCGTGAAGTGATGAGCGTGAACAAAGTAATAGAGATTTTTTGAAAAGGGTCGATGCGACGTTCGTCGCCAGATACGGTTCGAATTCGTCGTGCACATGCAACTAATTCGAATTCTGTTAACGCCCACACATCCGAGAATTCCAAACGCACTATTCGATGCAACTGGTTCGCGACCAAGTCGTACGGGACGGACTCCGTAATAAAAAACTTCTATATTTAAAAAAAATTAGGATTTTTGAAACAAAATTTTAACAGAAAATAATAGAAAATTTCTAAACTAAAAGCATCGTTTTGATGCTGGTTACATTGACTACAAAATTGTTCAAGGGGATTTTGAAATTAATCATTATTTTGTCCACGATTTGACTTTAAAACAAATTTTAGGATGGGTTTCCTGTGTTTTGCTCTTAAACTGAAACTAAAACTAAAATTTTCCTAGAATTTGGGTCAATTTCTCACCAAATTAAATTTGACTTAATTTAATATATTTGATTGGGTGCAAAGGCGATTAGGTTGTTATGTACATGATCAACTAGATTAGGAAACGGTTGAACAAAGAGAAAGAAAGAGCGTCGTGAAAAAGGGAATTCGGGGCTGTTGTACACTGCGTGCACAAAGGAGTCGGCTGTTGCCGTTGCGGTAGTTCCGGCGGCGTGCAGTGGCAATGGCGGCCGGGGTGACACGTGGGAGGTCGACAATGAGTCATGTGCTACCTAAAACGAGAATGAGCCTTTGAGGGGCATTTTGATATTGGGTTATTTTCCAAGAACATGGAAGGATTCATTTTTTTTCTTCGATTAAATAGAAATTTGATTTGATAACGATTAATAGATTAGGTAGAGTAGGATTTGAAAAAAAATTAGGAATTTAGTTTGATTTGGATGGATTCAGCCAAGTTTTGTTTTGTGTTTTCTTTTTCTTTTTATGGGTTTCTGTGGGATCGGGAGGTTAGGGGTGAGTGAACAGTACTGTATGTACTATTTAACCGCCTGATTTTTTCTTTTCCTTATTATTATTATTATTATTATTATTATTATTATATATTTTTTTTTTATTATTATTATATATATATATATATATAATAATATATATATATTATATAAAAAAACTTAAGAAAATAGTTTAAATAAAATATTATAATATTTCTAAAAATATTTAATTATAAACGTTAACATTTTATTTATAAAAATCATTTTATGCATAATATTTATTAAACCAAAAAAAATCTAAATATACATATATATAACCTATATTTTATTTATGCCAATTTAAAATAGATAAATAATTCTAATATATTATACATGAAAAAAAAATTCTATCTACTAAAATCTCATTAATTGTATCTATATATATATAAAAATCTTGTTAATATAAAATAATAATAATAAAAATATAAATAATAATAATAATAAAATAAAAAATAAAAAAATAAAAATATAACAAAATTTTAGAGAGTTTACATTCTACACAACTTATTAAAAATTTGTCCTTAAAATTAGAACTAAAGTATGATCTATAAATAAAAATAAAATCAAGGTCACGATATCGCACCTCGATTCTCAAATTTTGTGTAGAGCACAATAACAAAACAAAATGGAATATGGAATGAAGGGATCAAGTACAAAATTGTACCTTGATTTTCGAACAGATAGGGGGAGCAATCATGTATGCCATCCTCGTGCCTTCAAGTTTGGCGAAGGATGCTACAATAAAACACGAACCGAGGAAATAGAGTGATCCACTCTTTTAGTATACGAGGGTTATTAATGGGGTAACAAACTCTAAGGCACAGCAAAATCTCTAACGACTAAGTTCTTTATTTCCTATTGTTAATAAGTCTGCTAGTCTATGGTTATAAAACATCTAATGGTGTCGAAGGTAGTGCTTATCAATGTTAATGCTAACTAATAAATTTAATATTCTTAGGTAATGACAATGTAATTATAATATACATGATGAGCAAGCTGGTAAAGTTGTGGTTTAGTATCAAATCGTGTCCTAATAGAAATAACATAACTAGAATAATACATGTTGGATCCCTACTCTCAGGAGGGGTGTCTATTACTGCCATGGTGAATGCTTGTCCCCCTAGTTGTCCTTTGGTATGCTGTGTTGGTACCAGCGCGATGATGCATCCTTACTATCGCATCCTTGCTCCTTGGATAATCTTCTGATTGGTGTTGGTCGGAGCCACAAGCCCAACACAGGCCTAACCTCTTACGAAAATTTCTTTGGATATGGCCTAGCTTGCCACAAAAATAGAAAATATGGCACTCCGAGATATTGTATGGGGTCGCTTTCGATTGTTGGTGGACTATGAGATGCCCCTCGGCTCCTCCATATATGGATCGAACTGGTGCCCCTGCTGTAGTAAGTGATCTATGTGCTTGTTGTATTTCCTTGCAAGGAGCTCCTGACTTCTAGCTTCTTCCAATACTGAGACGTATGAAACTTTGGATTGCACAGTATTATGTCTCTTGAGCCTTAAATAGTACTTGGTAAAATCTTTTCGCTCTCTCTTGCTCAGTTGGAATCAGTGTCGCACTGAAACTGCTCAGTCGACTGAATTCTGTATCGTACTCATCTACGGTTATATTTTTCTGCTTGATATGGAGGAACTGATCATAGAGGACATCACGTACAAGGACAGAAAAGAGCCTCTCATTGAAGAGTTGGTAGAACTCTTTCCAAGTATCGGTTCCCAAATGCCTTTCTTCGGTATTCTACCAGTAATGGGCATTGTCTTCCAATAATAAATCTACTACCATCATCCACAAGTCCTCAGACAACTTTAATGCCTTCAATGGCTTCTCTGTGCTAATGAGACATACAGAAACCTCGAACGACCCCTCGGTACCTTTGAAATTCTTGGACTTATCTCCATAAAGTCCTTAATAGAGCCCACATAGGGTGGTGGTACTGGTGCTGGAGTTTATACTGGGACTAGTGGTAGAGGTTGGGGTCTATTCAGCAGGGCCATCATGTTCTGTCTAAGTAGCTAGGTCTACTGCCATTGAGACTGTAGGACCGTTGAGCACCTCTAGAGGGGGGGTGAATAGAGTGCGTGTGTGCAGCGAAAAATAATCACCAATTAAAAATTTAAACTATGGCAGATATATAAGAGACAGTAAATAGAGATAGAAGATTCAAACTCAGTTGACACAGCGATATATACTGGTATCCCTCTGAGAGGACTAATCCAGTCTCGAGTACTCTTGCTCGATGTTAATCCACTATGGCACAAGCTTTAACTGAGAGCTTGCAGTCTCTTACAACACCGTGCTTGGTGACAAGCGCACGACCAGCTCCACAACACCGTGTTTGGTGACGAGCGCACGACCAGCTCCACAACAGAAATGTTGTTGAAACTAGAACGACCTCTTTACAACTCTTGAGTAACCAAAAGACTCTAAATCAACTCTGATAGTACTGGCTTTTGGCTAAGAGATGTATAGGTGAGATTTGAAAATCTTGGATCGTTTTGAAAACTTGAGTAGTAGAGAAGAGAAGATGAAGAATGAATTGATGATTTGAAACGAAAAGTTCTTCTCTATTTATAGGTGTTTTCACCAACCGAACTCGGGCAGAACTCGGACAGAGTTCGGATGCAAATATCTCGCAAAGAGACGTTGCTCGCAGATTTGGAGGCAACAGAAGTTTGAATACAAACTGACCGAACTCGGTCAGAGTTCGGACCGAACTCGGGCCGAACTCGGCTTTGAGTTCTGTCAGGAGATATTTGAAATCCTTTTGAAAAACAGTTTTCAAATAGTTTTTGATTATTTGTAAAATTATTTTGAAATACTTTTTGAAATATGTTTTTGAAATATTTTTATACGAAAATACGAATGGTAAATTAAGAAGGCTTTTTGGAATGAGGACAGTTTTAACCCTAAGCCAGTATTACCATAATTGATTTTACAGAATGAATCCTAGACTCAAAAATATAAAATACATAATAAAATGAGAAATGAGTCTCCAGTAGATTTGATGACGTTGACGCTTTGATTGATGCGGTACATCGTCCGTTGAATATGATTTCATGAATCCTGAAACGATTAGCAGCTTTTGCTATATTTTGTGTATTGACTAAAGTGTATGTTGATTATCGAAATAGGGTGTGACCATGGAATGGGCCAACAATCTCCCCCATTTTGATAATGACAAACTTGAGTCTATACCAAAATATTTATATCAAATAGAACAAAATACAAAGTACCTGAAAAAATATTTGGATTTTGTTTTTGGATTGTTGTATATGCTGCCGGCTTTGGTATACTCTTTTTCTCCCCCTTTGTCAAGTAGTAAAATGAGCAGGCTCCCCCGTAAATCATGAAGCCAACAATAGAAAAGACAAGACAAAGTTAAGCAAAAAGAAATAATCACAGCATAGACATATATGGAACAACTAGTAAAGCAACTCATGATCAACTGAAATATCATAGAAAGTTCCACTAGAAATCCAAAGAGTACAACTGATAAAGTCTAACTGAAACAGTTTAGAAAAAAAAAACACTACATCAAATGCATCAAATCAAAGAAATATCCACTAGTCCAAAGCTGAATCCACGTCACATCGTGGGGTCGTCCGCACCAGGAGGATCATGAGGGAAGTATGCTGTGGTCGGGTCGAAATACTGAAAAGTAGCCTCATCAGTAAAGCGAGGACCAGGAAAAGCCGGGTGTGGAAGGATGGTGACCGGATGAACTGGATCCTGAGCCAGGCTATAGTGGAGATCGGCAATACTATTCTCAGCACCTGGGCCTGAGAAATATGCCGGAACTCAGAGTCCTGATGACGTTGCGTAGAGATCGCAACAAAGTCATCGAAGCGCTGGTAGAAAGTCAGGTCGAATCCTGGGACAGGTGCCGGAGCAGGATGAGCAGCTAGAAGGACCTCAGCATCAGCAGCTGGGGCAGGAGCAGCTCCAGGTGGTACAGGGAACCGACGAGAGCGGGTCAGCTCAACAGGAGGAGAAAAAATAGCACACGTTTCAAGATCAATCTCGAAACGTCGAAATATACAAGCAAGGTGCATAGGAAAGACTAGATTCCTACCTGCATTCTTGCAGTTAAGCATCCAGGACATCATAGTTTTTAGAACAGAGAAAGGAATTCCAAAATGAATGTGATAAAGAGCAGAAAGTTCCAAAAAGGTAACTTCATCGGTAGAGCCTTTCTTCGGAAGAAGGGCAGAGAAAATCATACGATGAAGCTCATAAAAATTTTGGTTCAGATGTCTGGAAAAGATTCTCCGGAGAGGAGGGTTAGGGTGACAAATTAATTCCCTGAAAGAGGCCAAAGTAACATCAGCAGAAACTGTATATGGTGGATGTCAACTAATGCATCACCATGATCAGGAATGTAAAAATATTCACTTATGTCAGTGGCGCTGAATTCTAACTCTTGCCCAGCAAGCAAGATAGAAATTGCCGTTTTGTTTTACCTGCAAATTACAGTAAAACATACGGACTGCATTGTCGTAAATGCTATCTTGGACCTCGAAGAAATCGCGGTATCTAAGTTGGTCAAATATATGAGCATATTCAAAGAAAGTTGTAAAGTTGACGAAAGCTCCAGAGCAAATACGACGAGAAGAGAAAGAATCAAACCAGAGATCCGAGAATCTTTGTCGGGAAATAAAGTAGCATCATACTCTTCGGAATCTCTCGGTCGTGCTGGACTAAAGAGACTTGCAGGAGTATAGTCAGATGAGGATGAAGCGCCTTGAGAGAGTTTCCTCTTTGACGTTTGGGAGCCATGAGAGATGGAGAAGAAGAAAGAAGATCGCCCACTGGAACTCGTCGATCCCTTGCTAAGAAGGAGGAGGAGAGACTTCTAGTAGTAGAGGAAGGTATTCCACGTTTTGGTGTGAAGAAAAAGTGGAAGGAAAGATAGAATAAATAGGCACTAGGGCCGGCTGTTCGGTTCTGGAACCATCACAGCGCCGACCGAACTCGGTCCGAATTCGGTCCGAACACGGTCAGAGTTCGGGCCGAGTTCGGCCACTTGTATTCCCGAGACAGTCAAAGCAGTCAGGTAAATAAAGGCTGTAATTAATAACAGTTGACTGGTTTATTAGATAACTGCTGTTATTTTTGGGTTAACTATAGGGGTTGTCCCAGCTAACGGTGGTTCACCGGGGAACTCTTAAACCGCTTCGCTTCGACCGTAGCCGTGGTGACAGACATACCCTTTGTAAGTTTGTCCCCAAAAATAAATTTCGTTAAATAATAAATTATCAAGTCATAAATACAATTTTAATTACCTTAAGCATTGTTAGTCCGAGAATTCAAGAATGCCGAGCTCACGTCTCAATGTTAAAACGGTCTTCAGCCA